>CM039523.1:7854184-7900135 GCA_022433055.1 Begonia peltatifolia
TTTTATAATTAATTTTATAGTTTTAAATCGTTGTGTTATTTTTTTTTAATTTATATTATTATTTCTCTGGAGGGGGGCGATCGATCGCCCCGCTCCCTGGGCAACGCATCGCCCAGGGGGCGATCGATCGCCCGCTCCCTAGGCAACGCATCGCCCGCCCTCTAGGCGACGCATCGCCCCGCTTTCTAAGTGGGGCGACACATGAGGCATCGCCCCGCCCACTGGGTGACGCATCGCCCCAGGGGGCGATCGATCATCCCGCTCTCTGGGGCGACGGATGAGGCATCGGCACGATATTTTGCGTTGCACTTGCATATGAAAGTTGCATTGTGATTTGTGCAACGGTATTATGACCATTGCACTATGACCGTTGCATTGCGATTTGCGCTTAATTTGCAATCTAACGGTATTATGACCGTTGCGCTTGCAATATTATGACCGTTGAATATTACGAACGTTGACAATGCAACGGCAACAATGCAACTGCAACCTATAAATTCTCTTCCACCCTCACCGTTTTTTTTCACCAATTTCTCCAAATCTCTCTAACCAATCTGCTCTCAATCTATTCTTCGTGCTCTCTCTCCCTCGATATTAAATCTATTCTTCTTCGTCTTCAATTTGTTCAATAAGATAAAATGTAAATTTATTTTTTATATTTATAATTATATTTACCTGAATATTTTTTTGTAGGTTTTGTACAAGTGTAGTCAATTCACCGGATACAAATTTTGTTGAATTCCAACATCATTTGCGTGATATCAATCTTTTTTAAATTTATATATTTTTAGTAGCATAGATGCACGTAATTATAATATTGTCGATGAAGATGTTTAGGAAATTAGAGAAATAAATCCAGTATTTTCAATAAGACAATCGTCTTCATCTGCACAAGCATCCACATCATCACCTAAAAAAAAAAGAAATAAAACGTCTGAAGTATGGAAACATTTTGTAATGAAAGAAATTAAAATTGGGGGTAAATTAGAATATAGAGCTCAATGTAACTATTGTATTAAAAATTATGTATATATTTCTGGTAGCTCAACTAGCATACTCGGTAGGCATTATAAAAAATGTCACTTAAATGATCAAGTTAGAGACCCTACACAAATATTATTAAATGCTAGTGGTAGTGGTATTTTTTTATATTCACAAAATAAAATGCGGGAAGGAATAACAAAACTTGTAGTACAATGTGAGTTGCCTTTAGCGTTCACCGATATTGATGAATTTGAAAAATTTATGAAAGAGTATGTTACTTCTAATTTTAAACGTGTTCCTAGAAGTCCTACTAGAAATGATATTATTAAAATATTTAATAATATGAAAAATGAATTAATTTTATTTTTTTTAAATGCCCATTCTATGTCTATTTGTATTACTTGTGATTTATGGAGTGCACGTAATTCTGTAGGGTATGTTGTTGTTACTTCTCATTTATTGATGAATCTTGGCAGTTAAATAAAAGAATTTTAGGATTTCGTAATTGTGAATATTCTCACACTGGTATTACGATTTATAGATATATTGTAACAATATTACAAGAATATTCTATTCGAGATAGAATATTTAGCATAACACTTGATGATGGTAGTGCTAATGATGTTGCTATTTTTTATTTTAAAAATTATTTTCAATTAGATACTACTCATGATTCTCTTTTTCATATGAGATGTGTTTGTCATATTTTAAATTTAGTTGTTAAAGATGGTATGACATATATTTTGCCTCATATTGAATTAATTAGATCTGCAATTTCTTATATAATTGGATCTAATTCAAGGCAACAAGAATATAGAGAGTTTCGTAGAGCTGCACAACTTAAACTACGAAAATTAAAAACTGATGTAGATAATAGGTGAAATTCTACTTATTTAATGTTAGAAAATGATAGGTCATATTGGCAAGTTATTTGTACTTTTATTAATGAGAAAACACAAAGTATTAATCTTGATAAATCTAGTTGCGATATAGCTAATATATTTCTTGATTTTTTAAAACCATTTTACGATGCTACTAATGAATGTTCATGAATTTATTATCTCACTTCTCATCTTGTATTCTTAATTTTTATAAACTTAACAAGTAATTTTGTACAATATCGACAAATAGATGAATTTAGAGATATACTTAACAAAATGAAAATAAAATTTAAAAAATATTGGCTAGATATTCCTCTTATTTTTTGTTATGCACGTATAATGGATCATCGGTATAAATTAAGAGCAGTATGTTTGATGATTAATAAAATTTCTAATAATTTAAATACTATTTCTTTAGTTTCTAAAGAACAAATATGTAACGGAATTACTAGTTTATATTCTTCTTATAAATCTAAATATTCTAATATTAGTCGTTTACATATTTCTTCGCGTGATAGTTCAAGCAACAGTAGTAGAAATATTGTAAGTTCACAATTTGATATTCATGATATTTGGAGTCAATTAGATACGGATGTTTACTCTAATTCTATGCGAAATGAATTAGATATTTATTTTGATACTCGATATCAATTTTCTCGTGAAGAAAATTTTGATATTTTAGATTGGTGAAAAATATTTTCTACCACATATCCTATTCTTTCAATAATAACACGATATCTACTAACTCCTCCGATCTCTATAGTAGCATCGAAGTCTGCTATTAGTGCAGGTGGACGTTTGTATGATGAACGTCGAGGACGACTTGCACCTGATCTTATGGAGACGCTTATTTGCATGAAGGATTAGAATGATGCCGTTACTGTAATAACCCGGAAATTTCGAATTTTAATTTTTAATTTCTGGAATTTTTATTTTAATCTCGGTCGGAGTTTTGAGAAATATTTCAACGGAAAAAATTTAAATTATAAGATTCGGAGCCTACTTTTGCGATGGTTTTCAGAATTTAAAGTCGGGAGGTCGAGAAATTAACGAAATTACGGAAGATTTAAACACGTGGGGGCAGTTTTGTAATTTGGTATTTAAAAAAAAAAAACACATAACAACCGAATGGCTTCGGGAAGAAGCCATTCGGTTGTTTTCACTTGCCACCCGAGGGAAGCAGAGGGGAGACGCGAGGGAGAGAGGGCGATCGAGAGTTGAGGTGTGATCTTCGATTGGTGGACGTTGAGCTCGAGGGTGTGAGCGAAACCGCGGCCGAGTGTTTCTTCTCCGGCGATCGGGGTTGTTAGTTGCTGTAGCTCGAATTTTCGAAGATAGTGAGCCCGAGCGTGTTCTGCCGACGACCGCGAAGGGCGGGTTGCCAACCAATTCTGCCACCGACGATTTGGGCGCCTTACTGGAATATTTTTTCTTTTCCGTTGTGTGCAGAACTTCATTTGCTCGGTAAGCCTCTCTTCCTCCCTCTACTGTTCTGTCTGGTTTGGCCGAGTGTAAGGTTCGGCCTCCCTCCATTTTCGGTGGTTTTGGCTGAAGTGTTGAGGAGGGAGTGCCGAAAATTTGGAGGGGGGAAACCAAAGGCAAGCCCTGTCGGTTTCCCTGTTGTTGGCCGAGCTTGGTGCTCGGCCTCCTTTCAATTCCGGCAAGCTTGGCCGGAATGTATAAGTGGGATACGACTAATTGTGTATAGGAGTTGTGAAATTCGAATTTTAAATCAAGAATCAGACGTTTTTGGCTTTGAGGCAGCTTCTGTTTTTGGCTTTTTCGGCCTACGTTCGGCTAATCGTTTTAAATTCTGTTTTTGTGGGATAAATTAGGTGGTTAGAGGGACCTATGGCTGCTGGAATCGTTCGATTCCGATATTCGACGGAAAAGTTATGCACATCCGAACGTTGGGCTAGTTTTCGGCCAAATCAAACCAATGGACCGTCTTAGTTGGAATTTCATGAGTGTAGTTAAGGAAGGTTATTCTTTTAGCTATTTGGTGAATTTTGATATAAATACTAATGAGAGATTGGTTGTGTTTTAGGTTGAGGCTTTCTTTTGGCGAAGCTGTACGTCGTGCGGGCTTAGGACGCCAGGTAAGTAGTGCATGCATGGGCATGAGGTGAGACGTGTGGCGGTGGTACTGCAGATCCCGCTAGTGTGCAGGCCGGTACTTCACCAGTCGCGGATCCTACTCGAAGGGTGTGCCGTCATGCGGCGTGAATGTGTTGACGGTGAGAATATAGGCAGTGGTACCGCGGATCCTACTAGTGTGTGGGCCGGTGCAACACGAGTCGCGGATCCTACTCGAGGGGTGGGCCGGCTGGGCTGTTGCAAAACATGTGGGTGTGGCAACTGTGGCCCCGTGCTGGAGAGGCTGGGACGGGGGCGACGTGTCAGGGTGTAGAGTGGCGCGAGGTACACCCTTACCCTGATGTGGTTGCCGTGTGGTGATGCGTGTGTGTAGCTTGTGGGCATCGTTGCTGGGGAGTCTGGGACGGTGGCGACGTGTCAGGGTGTAGGGTGGGGTGAGGTTCCTCCTTACCCTGGTGCGGCTGCACTACGCGTCACAGATGTGACAACATGAGTGTGAGTGTAGAGACTGCATGTGATAGGATTGCATTGTCGGCTTTTACTTTCATATCGCATTACTTACTGAGCGTTAGGCTTATGTTGTGTGTTCTGTGGTGTAGGTGCTGACAATACCGCTGGTGAGCCTCGAGAGCCTAGTCCAGAGGCGTAGGATGGTTGGCGGCGTGCACCCGAGGCACCGGATGTCAGATTTTTGTTAGGCGACCCGACCCGTGGTGGTGGTAGGTGATAGTGGATTTATCATTTCATGTTGGGTATTTGTGTAGATAGCGGGGTTGTATAGACATTGATCTTTTGAGATTGTATAGAGGAGTTGTAGTGTTTTGGAGGACTTTCTTCATTTCTATTTGATGGGTTCTTATTGTCTTCTTACTCTGATTTGGTTATGGTGATTTCTCTGGATGATGGATAGATAAAAATTGTTGGATTATGGTGAATTGTGTGCAGGGTTTAAATTTTGGGATAGTCAGTTTTTAGCCGTTACTCTGCCGAAATTTCGGGAGAGAGGTTGGGAGTCGAGGAGATACGAAATAGGTTGAGGTGTGAACAGTAAATGCTAGAAAAAGGTAGATGAGCGTGGAAGTGTGGCGTGATCGCAGGTGCGCGGGGCACGCGGCCCTGCGGGTGCACACGGGTCATGCGGCGCCGGGTGAGGGCGTGCGCGCGGACGTGCTGTACAGAGGCAGGGTGCGTGGGGCACGCGGCGCTGTGAGCGTGCGCGAGATACAGTGACGTTGGGTTGGCACCGCGATGGTGTACGCGGGGTGTCGGAGTAGGGACGTGAGTGCTTGGGACCGGACTGGGTAGTTCATGGGGTGCGTGGGATTCTTTCCTAGGATTTCAAGTCTCACCGTTTTATGTCAAATTGTTTTAAATGGTTTTCTTTTCCGCTGCATAGTTTTATGTTGAGGACTTCGTGTTTCTTCTTCGGGACGCGAGTTGTTTTTTTTCGAATCGAGTCAAAAAAATTTTCCTACTCACAAATGTTCTTTTGAAAATGATTTGAAAACGAAAGGGGTATTGAATTGAGTTAGTTGTGTCAAGTGTTAGTGTGTGTGTGTAGTGTGTAGTGTGTAGATGCACTGTAGCGCACCGAGAACGCGGGGTTTTCTCGGGGTGTTACATTTAATCTTGATGTTGATAATGATATTATGTCCAGTATTGCATTGTGTTCTAAATTATTATGTTGAGAAGTGTTCTCATAACAAAAATAATGTCTTTTTTTATTGTTCGTCAATTTTTATATTACACACACACATATCATTGGACATGTTTTCTTCGAGACTGCACGGTACGATATTGATCATCTTCATTGTGTAAATCAAGTTTGATTGATCTACGTAGCAGTCTTTTTTTCAGTACACACATTGACACGAATGTGATCTTCTAAATAGAATGGATAACACATGCGGAAGACAGAAAAATAACAGGAAGATCGGTGCTTAAAGAACACCCAAAAGTAGACACAAAAACAACGAAAAATAGAACAATGTGTGAAAATGGAATGAAGCTATCAGGGAAGTGGGTAGGCGAGCAAACTTGATTTCTTACCTTAGAGAATACTGGTGAAATGAGGGAACAACCCATGGCTGGCCAAAAAGCCACTGTGAGTGCTTTTGGCATATGCTCCTTCTAGAGAAGAAACAACAGCGAACGAGAAAAGATTGGCCACCTTCTTTCCTTTTCTAGCCTTAGAGGCTGGGAGAGAAGATAGAAAATAAAAACCACCTTAGAGGCTTGGAGAGAAGATAGAAAATAAGAACGGTCCAAGTACCGTGGACTTGGAGGCAATTATAGGTGCTCTCCACTTGGTTGCCAAATAGCCAAGGTGATTACCCACTTGGTTTTTGTCAACAAAGCGAAAGCTTTCCATTCAACAATCCTTCAACTGAAATTAATCATTACATGTGTTCAGAACAAGTTTAAATAGAAGGTAAAGCTATTGGTTTTTCTGTAGAAAGGAAAAAGAAGAAAACAAAAAGTAGTCGTTGAGCTAAAATAGTCGTTGGAAAAGGTGCTCGTTGCGCAAGCATGCTGCTGCGCTGCTCTCGTGCGCGCCTGATGGGTCCTTTGCGTGCACCGGGTGATGCTCGTGCGCGCCTCATGGATGCTTCGTGCACTCTGGCGTGTGGTCAGGTTCCTCTCTTGCGCGTGTATGCTGGTTCCTGCTCGAGCCTCTTGTTGCACTCAGCTGCGCTTTGCGTGCACCATGCTGCGCCATGGCCTCTCTTGTGCGCGCCGCCTACTGCACCTTGGTCTTCTCTCGTGTGCGCTGCCTCTTAGCCATGCTTCCTTTTGCACGTGCACACCTCCTTGATCCATGGTTCAACCATGCTCCTCCTTATGTGTACCATGTCGATCCAAGCAATCTAAAGACCATTTCCTACAAAAATCAACATATGTTTTAGAGAAAGAACTCGATTGATTACTTATCTTAATTTGAGCTTACGTTTTCGGCCTCCGTGGCACATCATCCTCTTTGAGTGATTGAAGATTTGACCTCAAATCTGGAAGGTTGCCTTCTTGTACTCCTTTGCTTCGAATGATGGATATCTTTGCCATGTCACGAGGAGTACCTACAAAATGAACAAACTTATAAAAGAAATTCAGCCATGGATTTGGCCGTGGTCGAGTGATGCCAATCCTTGGCACATTAACTCCTTTGGGTTGTTGAAGATTTGTCTTCAAATCTAAATATTCTTCTCCTTGTTCTTTACCAACTAGCCTGGAGTTAATGAATTTGCTTTCAACATCAAAGCTTACAAAATAAACACACATATTAGTAATAAAATTCGACCATGGATTTGGCCGAGGACAGTGGAATGCCTCTTATTCATGTCAGGTTCTAATTCTATCACTTTTAAATATAATGGCTACAAAATTCATTAAATTTATCTTCCACAAGAAAATATAATTCAAATGGGAAACTAGAAGCATACTAATACTACCATCATCAAATTAAAAATTTAACAAAGTCGTCTCCCATAACAAGTATGTTCCAAATTGAAATCAAGAGATGCACTCATGGAATGACTACTAAATTTATCTATCACATGATAATTCAAATTCAAAGATGAATATAACACGATAAGAAATTTAGTAGGTCTTACTACACAAAATGAATCATATTTCAAATATTTTCTAAAAACAATTTTCAAAGAAGGATTATATTTATTAAGTCTAAAATTCAAATCAAGGCTATAATCAAAATAATCCATTATCCAACCAATCTTAAATAACCAAGTGACTAAATGATTGGATAAAACATTCTTGAACACATCATAAAGGTAACTAGTAAATGACAACCAAAATTTATGCATGACAAAATTATGCTTTATGTATAAAGCATATGCCAATAAGAATAAACATTCAAGAAACATATCAATTCTAGTTCACAATTTAGCAAATAGCTAATGACATAGTTTTCAACAATTAAGATAAAATCATGCACGGATAGGTCAAAAGTAACTATCTAAGAAACTCAAACAAGATCATTATTAAGGTAATTCCCCATCTAAACAATTTTAGATGTATAAGAAATCGAACTATTAGAGGGTACATACATTATTGACAAAGTACCAGTTACTTTCTTGGCTACTCCAATGTTGTTTTCCATCAAAGACTCAAGAAACAACGAGCTTCTAAAAATATCATCCATTTCTCAAAACAAAAAGATATAATGGAAAAACAATTTCTTTTCAAAACAAAAGAACCTAAATTGGTTAGGCAAGAAAAAGAATCATAAAAATCATGGTTAATCAACCTAGTTTTCTCCTTATCAAGATAACAAGTTTCAATCTTCAATTCAAATAAAATAGGTTCATGCATAAGTTTCAAAATAATAAAGAACTTAACATAAAAATCTTCAAGTCCAATCAACTTTAAATCGGTTAACATGCTATTATCTTTAAGTTGAAAATTCAAATGCTCAATACACATGTCAATCCAACAAAATTCATTCAAGACTTGGCTCTCAGTGTTCTTTCTTTCAAAATAATTAGTTTTGAAACATGCGAGACTATCATTGAAAACTAGTTTCATACCACTCAAAGATAAAACTATGTCTATGATTCTAATATGATCATGCCAATAGGTAAAAGCTTCACAATTAGGTATAACATCTAAGGAACAAGCTAAATCGAATTCAAGACTTGACACATAGTTGTCAATTTTAAACCCATCAACAAAAGTAAATAAGGATTTGTCCATAATAAATTTCCAAGCACACACATTAATATGTTTATCAATGCAACAAATGTTAATGTAATAATATTCTAAGGTATTGAAGTTCAACACAATATTATGTAATAGATATCCTTTCATAACCCTCATCATATAACAAATGTTATATTTTTCACAAGCATAATTAGAAAAATCATAAATGGCAGAGATGACATAATTTTTTCAAATAAAGAATAAACATCATTATGCTCAATAATATTATGAAAATAAATAAAATAAAGGCAAGACAAAAATTTAACACAAAATAAAATATGACTTATATTCTAACTAATTCTAAAAAACTAAGAAATTAAATTGTTTGGTAGAATAAATAATAGAATTAAGTCACTTAAAATTTTTCTAGACAATTCATTCTTCAAGATTAATTTTGAAGTGTTAGGGTGACTTAAGGTTCTAGAAAAACTACTACTCTTCCTATTCTAAGAGAAGAAAATGAAGAAAATTTTTCTTTCTAAAGTATAAACTCTACTCTCGGTTTGGATTATGAAGGGGTCAAAATAGATTTTACTCTCTAGGTAAGATCTTTGGGGGGCTGTAGGGAACATACTCACATGCATATATTGCATATGTGGTTTCTTCTAAAGCATTGGGCAACTCACTAAAATCCTTAACAAAAATTTACTTCCTAGGGTTCACAATAAATGGATCATGAAAATTGACAACCTCTAGAATTTTAAAATTTTGGAAGTGATTGGTTTTGGGTCCTATCTTTAGAGGCTTAATGGCTTCTATAGTTTCTACCACTGGCTCACTTTAACCTTAATTAGAGATTCCTCAAATAGGCTCAAAATTCTAAAATCTTTAATACACTTGGTTTGGGTAAGAGGATCTATAATTGGTTCACTTTTATCCTCTAAGAGAGGTTTCTAAAAAAGATTTAGAATTCCAAAATCTTCCATTTGCTTATCTTCCATTTGTTCAAAAGAACAACATTCTATTTCAAGCAAAGGATCCTCCTCGGAATAGATGATCTTCTTTTCATTATCCTCTTTCTCTTTCTCACTTAAGGTTTCTTCAATTGGTTTGGTTTGGCTTAGTTGATGCGCTTTAAACCTTTCAAGAATAAAGATTAAGGCAATAATATCAAAGAATCGATGCTTCTCAACTAAATCCGAGGAGCATCCCAAAACAACCAGTTTTTCTTCATGATTTAAACTTCAAAAGATATGACACTTCATAGACGAAACATTACCTTATGTGTAAAGATTAGATCTTGAAAGTTTTTGACACAAAAGTTATAAAATGAAAAAGATATGCAAACAGATCTGTGGCTGGTCTGAGAAGCAACTTGGAACACTTTCGGGTGATGTTATTTTCCTATGAAAATAACAACAGTACTTGGACTATGATTTTCACCTTTTCCACTATATTTCAACCATTGAGGGGTTGGAGGGTAAAAGATGTGAACAAGAGCTTACAAAACAACCACTTACTTGAAGCAATGGAGGCACACTCTAATTCGGACAAAGAACTGCTGAGGCCACCTACCTTAGAGCCGAAGCTCTTGCTTTCTCTAAAGAGAACTAGCCAGTGTATATTGATCAAAGATAAAAACTCAATACAGTGTCCAATAACAGTGGTAAATGTAATCCTAAGGTGGTGTAGGTTTAGCTTGCAAAATATGGTGAGAACTCCGAGAATCGATCAAGGTCGTGTGTTTGAGCGCTCCCCTTATCTTCAGCCATTGAGATGCTACCCTTGTATGGTAATTTGATTTGATTCCATAAGGGGAGAATGAGCTATGTAAAGTTTGAATTTCGCTAAATCATGGGCGCACATTTCCTCCTTTAAGGGCCGGTCTTGAATAACTTGTGCAAGTGCATAATTGTTCTTTTAAATTAAGGGTCGAGCCTTCATTTGTGTGCTCCCTCCTTCTAAGAACTTGGGCTTCTCTTGGTGGTTCGTAAGTTGTTTTTTGGCCCCCTTTTGAATAGACCAAGCGTCTTGCCTTGAGTGATGGCCGAGTCTTCTTTGTTCGTCGTTTGTCTCCAACTCGTGGGTTTCATTTTTGAGCCAAAACACAAACCACCATGTCATTCATCTAACCCTAACTATTCAATCTAGTGCATGCATGCGTAAACTAGCAAATGCTTGCCAAAGTCACAAAAGGGCCAACGTATGCCAAAACAAAATAAAATAGTTATATTGAATAATATCCGAGAGGACAAATTCCCTCTTGTAAAGCTCCTTCACCTGGTTCCCAAGTAAGAAAATGTGTTTGCTTGATTATGTCTTGAGAATCTAGATTCCATTATAAGTCTTTGAAGATCTCTTCACCTGCAATAAGAATAAACTTGTCAAAAAATAGATTATGTAATGTGCGTGCTTTTGTTTGAGATCGTGTTAAGGGTCTAATAGGCTCATCATCTTCTCTGGGTGAGAGAGGATTTAACCTCAAATCTAGTTGGTCATTTCTTTTTATTTCCTCTCATCACTGATATAAGATAAAAGATCTTGCACATGAAAGGTGGCAGAGACCTTTTAATCTCTCGATAATTCTAATTTGTAGGCATTATTATTGATACGCTCCACAATTTTTAAGAGACCATCAGCTCTTGAAAGTAATTTTGATTATCTCTGTTTTGAAAAACGCTCTTTTCTTAAATGTAACCAAACAAGGTCACCCTCCTTGAATATTATCTCTTTACGCCCCTTATTAGCGTGCTTTGTAGTCACTTCATTCCTCTTCTCAATGTTTTTTCTTACCAATTCATGCAGTTGTTTTATTTGAGCTGCTTTGTTGGCTTCATCGCGATTCACTATACCTGTGTCTAGAAGTGGTATGAGATCCAGTGGTGTGTTCGGATTGAAACCATAGAGTACTTCAAAAGGAGTTTTTTGATTAATAGAGTGGACACTCCTGTTATAAACGAACTCCAATTGCAGAAGGAGGATATCCCAATCAGTTAATATCTTACCTACGCTAACTCTTAAAAGGGTTCCTAAGGTACAATTGAAACTTTTGTCTGACCATCAGTTTGTGGATGGAAAGACTTGCTGTAAAGTAGTTGAGTTAAATCTTCCTCCATAAAGTTTTCCAGAATGCACTTAGAAACCTTGTGAGTCTATCCGATACAATAGACTATGGAATTTTGTGTAACCTAACTATTTCTCTAAAAAAATCGTCAATTGTGACGACTGCATCATCTGTCTTGTTACAAACGACAAAATGTGTCATCTTGGAGAATCTATCTACCACCACCAAACCTTCACTGTATAATCTAGAATCTCCACTGATTTTTCCTCATATGTTAATGTTAGATGAATTTCTATGTTCTGCTACTTCACAACATAAGAAGGATCTCGCATACATTTCTTTAGCATAAAAACATGGAATACATTGTGAATTCTATCCATTGAGACTGGTAGTTGCAGTTGGTAAGCTGTCTTTTCAATTCTTTTAGTAATAAGAAACAGTCCAATACATCTGGGATTCAATTTACCTCTCTTTTCGAATCTTACAACTCCCTTGAATGGCGAAATTTTAAGGAAAACTTCATCATTTTCATTGAATTCCAGTTTCTTTCTCCTTCTATCAACATAGCTCTTCTGTCGGCTTTGAGCTGTCAAGATTCGTTGCCGAATAAAAATAATCTTTTCTGTTGTTTGTTGCAGAATATCTGGACCAATCAATCGTGCCTCTCCGACTTTATCCCAATACAACGGAAATCTGCACTTTCTCCCGTAGAGAGCCTCGTAAGGAGCCATACCTATCGTAGCATGAAACCTGTTATTATAGAAAAACTCCATTAGAGATAAGTATTTGCTCCACGAACCTTGAAATTCCAGTACGCAAGCTCGAAGCATGTCTTCCAACGTCTGAATAGTCCTATCAGATTGTCCGCCTGTCTGAAGATGAAACGCCGTACTAAAATTGAGCTGCGTACCCATAGCCTTGTGCAGCCTCTTCAAGAATTTAGATGTAAATCTTGGGTCTCTGTTTGACACAATCGAAGTTGGAACTCCGTGCAACTGTACCATCTCCTGAATATATAATTCAGCAAACTGATCCATGGAATACGTCATCTTTACTGGCAGAAAATGGGCTGACTTGGTTAATCGATCCACGATCACCCATATACCATTATAGCCCTTTGTTGTCCGAGGTAATCCGACAACAAAGTCTATCGATATCTGCTCTCATTTCCACTCAGGAATAGGCAATGACTGTAGTTTTCCTGTTGGCCTCTGATGTTTAGCCTTAATCTGCTGGCAAATCAAACACGTCTCGACGTACTTTGCCATTATCTTTTTCATGTTAGGCCACCGGTAGTATTGCTTAAAGTCCTTGTACATCTTGGTGCTTCCCGGATGCACAAAAAATTTTGAAGAGTGGATTTCAGATAATATCTCCATTTGTAGTTCTTCATTACTCGAAACGAACTACCTATTCCGAAACTTAAGAATTCCATCGTCCGAATAATTGAACTCTGACTTGTCATTAGAACCCATGCTTGATTTGATTTCATTACATTCAACGTCATTCTTTTGGGCTTGCTTAATCTTCTCCAAAATAATGGGCTGTAAGGACATGACTGATAATATGGCTGACACATTCGATACCACTTCTAAGTTGAAATTTTGAAATTCTGCATCCAAAGCTAATGACATGCTTGAAGCCATAGCTGAAGTGGATGCCGTCACCCTGCACAATGCATCTGCCACTACGTTTGTTTTGCCGAGGTTGTATTTAATCTCGAAGTCATAGTCCTTCACAAACTCTAACCACCGTCGTTGCCTCATATTCAACTCCTTCTGAGTAAAAATATACTTCAGACTTTTGTGATCTGAATATATTTCACACGGCTGTCCATACAGATAATGCTTCCAAATCTTTAGCGCGAAGACTACCGCGACTAACTTCAGATCGTGTGTCGGATAGTTCTGTTCATAGGTTTTTAGTTGCCTAGAAGCATAGGTTATCGCCTTCCCTTCTTGCATCAACACACACACAAGACTTATCTTGGAAGCATCATAATAAATGCTAAATTTTTTGTCCTCAGTAGGAAGAGTCAAAATCAGAGCAGTAGCTAATCTCTGCTTCAAAGTTTGGAAGCTATACTCACAATCTTCGGACCACAAGTACTTCATATTTTTTCTCGTCAAAGGGGTCAGAGACATTGCAATCTTCGAAAATCCTTCAATGAACCTCCTATAATAACCTGCTAACCCTAGAAAACTTTGTATTTCAGTAACATTCTTCGGTTATGGCCATTCTTTAACTGCCTAGATCTTCGTCGGATCAATAGATACGCCATCACTCGAGATGACATGACCAAGAAAATGAATCATATTCAGCCAAAACTCACACTCAGAGAACTTTGCTTAAAGTTGGTGCGAGTTCAAAGTCTCCAATACCAACCTTAAATGCTCTTTATGATCATCTTCATTACGAGAATAACTTAATATATTGTCGATAAACACTATGACGAATTTATCAAGATAATCATGGAATACTCGTTTCATTAGATCCATGAAGGCGGCTGGAGCATTCGTTAATCCGAAGGACATCACTAAGAACTCGTAATGTCCGTATCTCGTCCGAAAAGCAATTTTCAGAATATCTTCTGACCTGACTTTTAACTGATAATAGCCCGATCTTAAGTCAATCTTAGAAAAGACTTGTGCCCCCTGTAGTTGGTCGAACATGTCGTCTATTCTTAGCAAAGGATACTTGTTCTTAATAGTCAACTTGTTCTTAATAGTCAACTTGTTCAATTCTCGGTAATCGATGCACATCCGTAACCACCCATCTTTTTTCTTAACAAAAAGGATTGGCGCGACCCACGGTGAAAAGCTAGGGCATATAAATCTTTTTTCCACCAACTCCTCCAATTGTTTCTTTAACTCTTTCAATTTTGTTGGTAATAATCTATAAGGATTCTTCAACATCGGCTCAGCTCCTAGATATACATCTATAGCAAACTTTATTTCTTGATCCGAAGGCAAACCGGGTAAATCATCTAAAAAAACTTTGGGAAAGTCTTGAACAATTAAAACATCTTGAGTCTTTGATTCCCTAGAAATTTGCATATCTATAATACTAGCGAGAAAACCAAAAGACTCACCCATTAGAACTTAACAAGCACTGATAGGCGCAATCACGTATATCTTCTTGGCTTTCTTCACGGCTGGAAAAGTATGCTTCTTACAACTTGGGGGTTGAAAATTCATTGTTTTTGACCTGCAGTCAATCGTAGCATAGTGCTTGAACAACTAATCCATTCTCAGAATCACATCGTATCCAATTATGTCCATAATAATAAGATTGGCAAATAAATTTTTACTTCTCACGGACACTATACTGTTTAGTACGACTTGATTAGAATGCATACGTCCACCAGAAGGCAACATCATTTCATAGCTGCAGTCCGTTGTTACAGGCCATACATCTAATTTGACCGCGAACGCAGTGGCAATAAACGAGTGCGTCGCACCAGAGTCAATCAGGGTATAAGTAGGTACAAAATTTATCAATATAGTACCTGACACTATGACTGCCTGGTCATCATCGCCCGACTTGATCATGACAAATATCCTCGGTGTTTTGCGCGTCGGCCTCTTCTTCAAAGCTAGGTAATCTCTACTGACATGGTCCACCTCGATACAGTTGAAATAACGAGTAACTCTGGGCTTTAGGCAATCTCTGGCCAGGTGTCCAGCATCATTACAATTGTAGTATTTTACCGAGTTCAGTCTGCATTCGACTTGAAACACTTTGGGCACTGGGGGTACTGCACCGACCCTTGAGGCCTTTTGCTACTTCCCTGGCTACTCGAACTCTCACTAAACCTCTTGGTGTGTTTCTGTTGTTGCTGCTGAGGGACACCTCTACTTTGCTGCATGGTAATCTCCTTGAAAAATCTTCTGGAAACTTCTCTCTGTTTAACGCACTTCACTTCAGCTTCCTCCACTTCTAGTGTCTTAGCCATAATTTTCGAATATGACACTTCTTGAGTTCCAGCTATCTTGACTCTTTTGTATATTTCTGGCTTTAATCCCTGCACAAATTGAAACACTTTATCGTCGTTCCTGCTGATCAAATTGCTGGCAAATCGGGACAAAGACTCAAATTGCTGGTTGTACTCAGTTGCTGATCTCATTTGCTTCAACTGTAGAAACTCCATCCTCTTCGTCGCTTGGATTGTGCTGTTGAAATATTTATCATAAAAAACGTCTTTGAACTTCTCCCACGATATATGTTGAAAATCAACGGTGGCTTCCATAGCCTCCCACCAGAATCGGACATATTTCGCTAGATGAAATATGGCCAGTGAAACCTTATCTTCTTCTGTCATTTTTGCATATTTAAACATACTTTCAATTGTACGGACCCATTCCTCTGCAGCCGTTGGATCCGATGACTGTCCTTCAAATGTCGGTGGTTGCAACCTCCGAAATCTATCTCCTGACTGGTTATGACCAGAACTAGAACCAGCACTTCTTTGAACTTCTCGATTTAGTAAAATCCCGAGTTGCTGAGACTGCCGGTTCACCAATTCAGTCAACTGTCTGATCGTCATTGAATCATCATCATTCATTGACTAATTTTCTAAACAAAGGTTAATCACTCTCATAAGTATCTACTAACTAAAGATAAACTTAAATACTTACATTTGTTGAAGCACGTCATGCGGCGATCGGCGCTGTTAGGTAATCATTTGAACGGTTTGACCAAATGGCTCTGATACCAACACTGTAACGACCTGAAAATTCACTCATTTCTGTTTCGCTCTCATACTAACACCGTAGCGCCCTGAGATCGTCCCCGGACTCGATCGCTAACAATAATCATAAATCGAAAAAAATTCGTGAAAATTTTTTAAAACTTTATTTCCTCAACTTAAAACAACATTTTTCATACATTTAAAAATATTGCAGCAGATGACTTTAACCAAAATCATTTTAAATATTTTTTTCAAGTTTTTAAAATAGTAAACAGGAATTTCGATCGACCACTAAAACCTTTGGTCGACACTTGACTCGTTCTGCACACAAGAGTCGACACCTATATACACAGGTTGACACCTCATTTGCCTCTGTTGGCACAGATCGACACCTAGTTACACCGGTCGACACATCAGTGTTCTCTGTTTGCACCGGTCGAACCTTGCGGTTGACACCTCTATGCTCACTTCGCTAACAGGTCGACACTTGCTTTTATAAGTCGACACCGTAATCCTCTCTGTTTGCACCGGTTGAACCTTGTGGTCGACACCTCTACCATTTTTACACTAATCGGTGGACATCTACAGACTCAGGTCGACACTTAGTTTGGTTCTGTCTCCATAGGTCTACCCTTGCGGTCGACGTTTACCTACTTCGGTCGACACCTTATGTACACAGGTTGACACTGACTAAGTTTGGTAGACCACTAAGCCTATAGGTCATCACTTCCTTTTCAGAAATTGGCCTGAGACCTTAGGCCCCTCTAAAAAAAATGAACAGAGTCTCAACTCAATGTTTAAAACCAGAAGCCTGCCCTTCTCAATCAATTTCCAAAATCAACTTTATATATCAAAATGACTACTGAAAGGATGAAATCCATTTACACATTAAAACGACTCAAAACGACTCAACACAACTCGAAATCCTGACATACACACACTGGTCAAAACGCCCCAATAGCCGGCCAGATCGTCCCACGAGCGCACTCCTCCAACTACCTCCTAGTCTTGTGCATGCTCTGAGTACTTACCAACTATCGCCTCGTCACCTACATCACAGAACTCATCTTTTAACTTAATGCTAAGTAAGTAATGTATATAAAACATAAACATTGAAAACAATACATATTCTATCGTATGTAGTTTCTACAGTTTTGTCTCTACTTTCGTTTCCATTTCTTTCTTACACATTTTTTATCTTACTACTCTGTTCTTCTTTACGGGCTAGATCAAGGTGACACACCTCGCGGTCTACCTCACGGGACAAGGTCAACCTCAATCTAGTAATGTGACACATCTCGCGATCCATCTCTCGGGACAAGGCCACCACGTAAAACGGGGGAAGTAGTGACACACCTCACGGGATAAAGCCACTCAACCCCAATTTTATTATCTTCTTACGTACCTTTTCATTTCATTCATCACGTATCACAACCCACTGTTTCATTTTGTAAAAGTATGAAAATTCATTTTCGTTTCATTTTCATACTTTAAAACCATGATGTATAATCAAATAAAACATAAAACAAACATGCATACAACCTAACGAACTGTGAAACTTACCTGGCATCCTTAGCAACTTGCTCGTAAATCGTACGCTAACTGGTAAACTGGAGAACCTACAAAAATCACACATTTATTAATTCTAGTTCGTCCAACTCACAAAATTCTAACACGGAAGTCATAAACTCTTACTAAATCATGAACTCTTAGCTAAATCCGAAATCAGAGTCAATTTCGGACCGAATTCAAAAACTCATAACTCATCCAATACTCGTCTGATTTCGACGATTCAAAGTGCTACGGACTCCTTAGGACGTTTAGTTTCTAACGGTATAAACGATTTCCTAACTCAACATCCACAGCTTGGCTGGGTTTGGCCAAATAGGAACTGCTCTGTAATCTAAGTTTTTCGGTTATTCAAACGCCCAATTCTTTCTATAAAAACCTATAATCTAATCTTCCCTCAAACTTAATTACCCTTGAGCGCGTAAAAATTGACTATATCCTCAAAATTCCGTACACCCTACTTAGGGTTAACTACACGATAACTCTCCCTAACTTTACTTTTAACACTCAAAACAGCTAAAGAACTAACCCTAACCAAAACTTACCTTAAATTTGAAGATTGACGGAGAAACAGAGAAGAACCGTCGACTGCTGGACGTTGCTGGAAGGGAATCGCTGAAGAAGAAGGGTTTCATGGTGGTGGGGAAGAGGGTTTTCGTGCAAGGGGAGAAAATACCATAGAGGTATTTTTATGTTTTTTTATATAATAATAATAATAATAATAATCCTAATTATTTTTTTGCTATCAACCTTTAATATTTTAACCAAACAGTTATTCAGTTCGTTTTTGGTTGGATTTTTATAATTTTCTTTTGTCCATTAACCTCAAAATAATCATTTACTTAATAGTATAAATTTTTCACTCTCGATTCCGATTAAAACTCTGCCATCTACCAATATGAAATTTCAAAAATTATTTTAGCAAAAATTCTGAGTGTTACACTCTTAGCCGAAAGAGACTCCATATACAGACATGAAAAACACTAAAAACAACAGCTAACAATTTTGCAAATAGCTTAAACAAATGTTGCAAAATAGAAAGTCAAAACAACTAAAAAAACATTAAAGTGACAACCTAAAATGCAACAGAATTCCTAAACAGAAAAATATCACAATTCAAGTCCAAATGTTTTGAAATTTTAAAAGAAGTTAGCGAACTACATTAGTGACATGCTGTGAAAATTTCAAGTTTAAATTCATTCTGAGCAAGAATTTGTGTAGACATATTAAAAATAGGAACCAAAACATGGAAAAAATAAAAACATACTTAACAATTGGACAAGCATAGTGGTTTAGCAACTACACATGCTAGACAATGAAACATTATCTAAACAGAGTGGAACAAGTCTAAATATGCAATTCTAGTGGGTGAAACATAAATGATCACATGACAAGAATAAAACAGCAATATGAAGAATTCATACTTCAAAAATTCAAGAAAAGCTTTTGAGAATTAAAAATAGAACACCCATGCTATGACCCACTTAAACAATCTAAATAATCTAAACAGATTAATTTAAAAAAATTAAACAGGATGCCGCTCGATTAAACTTCACAAAAACAAAAAATCAACCATGCATCCTATTTTAACTGAGCATGACTATAACTCATGTAACATGGTTATTCTAGGTAGAAAAAACAGAAACCAAAAGCGAAAACATATCAAAAAAGAAAATCACAAAACAAGGCAAAAACAAAAAAAACACATGAACGTGAAAAACATAACAGAACAAGAGCACTTTTGCTCTAATACCAAATGACACGGATGCGGTGCTGTAAATGGGATGGATAATGCATGCAAACAACAAGAAGATCAGTGCTCGAAGAACACCCCAAAAATAGACACAAAAACAACAAATAACAGAACAATGCGTGAAAATAGAATGAAGCTATCGGGGAAGTGGGTAGGCGAGCAAACCTGATTCCTTACTTAAGAGAATGCCGGTGAAATGAGGGAACAACCTATGGCTGGCCTAAAGCCACTGTGAGTGCTTTCAGCAAATGCTCCTTCCAGAGAAGAAACAATAGTGAACGGGAAAAGATTGACCATCTTCTTCTATTTTCCAGCCTTAGAGGGTTAGAGAGATGATGGAAAATAAGAACTGTCCAAGCACCGTGGACTTGGAGGCAATTGGAGGCACTCTCCACTCGGTTGCCAAGTAGTCGAGGCAATTACCATTTGGTAATCGAAAACCCATCTGGTTTTTGTCAACAAAGCAAAAGCTTTCCAACAATCCTTGAACTGAAATCAATCGTTACATGTGTTCAAGACAAGCTTAAATAAAAGGTAAAGCTATTGGTTCTTCTGCAAAAAGGAAAAAGAAGAAAATAGAAAGTAGCTGTTGAGCTGAAATAGTCGTTGGAAAAACCGGCTCGTTGCTGTCGCTAATGCGCGTGGCCATTGCTTCGTGGCTCAGCGGGGTGTGCTGCTCTCTTGTGCGCTTGATGCATCCTTCGCTCGCACCAGGTGATGCTTGTGCGCACCTTGTGGCTACTTCATACGTGTGCTTGTGGGTGGCTAAGTTCCTCTCTCGTGTGCGTCTGCTGGTTTATGCGCCTTTCTCATGCTAGGTCCAACTGCTTCTTGCGTTTGCCATGCTGCGCCCAGCTGCGTCTTGTGGGTGCCATGCTACGTCGTGGCCTCTCTTATGCGTGCCACCTTCTGTACCTTGGTCTTCTCTCGTGTGCGTTACCTCTCGGCCATGCTTCCTTTTGCGCACACGCCTCCTTCTTGCTATGGTCCTTGCCTGCAAAATAAACTCAAGAACTTAAATAATATCATTAGCTCATTGGAATCGGCCAAGCTGAGAAAGCTCAAAAAGAGAGATGAAAATGAATGACCAAATGTGCTCCAAATGTAATGAAATTTTATTTGAGATTAGTGTAGTGAGTGAAGTGCATGATAGTGAAAGGCACGGTCTAGATTCGTAGAGGAGAAGAAGTTGTGCAACTAATCCATAAATCGACCAATAAACAATAATTTGAAGCGTTTGGCAAAAGTTTCTTCCAAGGAAGGAAACTCAATTCAAGGACAAGGTTTGTGGCCACTTCTTGCTGCTTTCCACTCTCAAGAGAATGGAGAAGAAGATGACTAAGTCAACCCTTGCAAGCTACGAAGTTAGAAGAGAGGTTTTTGGGGGCGCAACCCCTCGGTTGTGTCAACCAAGCTTACCTTGGTAGCCGATTTGCTCCAAGAGTTTTCTCCTTGAGACAAACCGTGCAATGCTCATAAGAAAATCACTCAAACTAAAATACAAACACCAATGTGAATGATTTATAGGCCTATTAATGGTAGGAAGATGGTTCAAATTTGGTCTTCAAGCTCATTGAGTCGTTATAGGTGTATATGCCCTAGATGCAAGCTTCAATTTTTGGTTATTAATTCAATTGATTACTCTTTAGGGTATAAACAAGGCGATTACAAATTTAATTTTTCAGATAAATTTAATTTAAAGCAAGTGAGTAAAGAGAATAGAGAGACAACACCGAATTATTAACGCGGTTCGGCCAATCTTGCCTACGTCTGCGCTTCAAGGTCTCCCCCTTGAAGATTCATCCTGTCTTTTCCTTGAGGATCTTTTATTGAACTTCACGGGCGCCAATCAACTGCCTTTAAACACATTTCTCTTAGAGATTTACCTTTTTTCTAAATTTTAGTACAGAATAGTAAATTGAAACTCAAACAACACTCTCTCAATAATGTAATCTCAAGTTTGTGGTTTGACAAGAGTAGTAGGATTGAAAGAAATAAAAGCTCATTGAGGTTGAGAGAATTTTTTTGTTGACTTTTTTTTTTCTCTAGACTTCATTCTTCAATTTATAGTTCTTGTGAATTGTTAATGATCGGTCAACCTATATTAAAATCGGTTGACACCTTGTTACCGTTGTGTGTAGATATCTACCGTTATAAACAAAACAGGTCGACCTCTTTAATGCTTGGTTGACACCTTGTTATTTTTAGGCGTTTATTGGTCGACACTTGTGTATACAGGTCGACACTTGAATTGCTTCTGTTTGCACAGGTTGATCCTCGTGGTCGACACTTCAATCCCCTCTGCATTAAGCGGTCAACACTTGAATTGCTTCTGTTTGCACAGGTTGACCCTTGTGGTCGACTTCAATCTTCTCTGCATTCAGCGGTTGACACTTGTGTATACCCGTCGACACTTGAATTGCTTTTGTTTTCACAGGTCGATACTTGTGGTCGACAATTCAATTTTCTCTGCATTCAGCGGTCGCCACTTGTGCATTCCGGTCGACACTTGAATTGCTTCTGTTTGCACAGGTTGATCCTCGTAGTCGACACTTCAATCTTTTCTGCATTCAGCGGTCGACACTTGTGCATTCTGGTCGACACTTGAGGCACTCTGAAACTGTATTTCTTCATTTATACTACTACAAACTCGATTATGACTTATTAGTACGAAATACCTTTTTTTCAAGGGCATTTTCAATTAAGAAACGCAACAAATAATTTACTTACTATGTTTATTCAATATATTAAATAATATCAACTTATATTATACTTGAATTCATTTTATTAATCATCATAAAAAACATATTAAACTTAAACACATTTTAATAAACACCATCAAAAAACATATTAACCTTAAACACATTTTAAGTTAACACGTGGCACATCACATATTCAACGATTGAAGAATGTATTTGATTGTTTGTTAAATAGACTAAAGAGACAATTGTATGTGTCGTGTTCCTTGAAGCAAAACCTAAACCTGTTCAGAGTCATTCATAGGTTTGTAATCACTGAGTATCAACGTTATTATTGTTTATACATTTGACATGGTGTGCTTGGAGTTTGAGAGTACCTCAATTTTTAAAATACAAGTGTGTAAGAATATAGGCTAGTTAAATTATGAGTTCGGGTTTGATATCGTGTAATGGGCCTATGGGGTATATCACTTCTTTTCCATAGTTCGGCCATGCTCCTCCTTATGCGTGTCATCTCAATCCAAGACTTGATTCAAGCAATCTAAAGACACTTTCCTACAAAAATCAACATACGCTTTAGAGAAAGAACTTGATTGATTAATTACCTTAATTTGAGCTTGAGTCTTCACCTTTCGTGGCACATCACACGTTCAACGATTGAATAATGTATTTGATTGTTTGTTAAATAAACTAATGAGATAATTGTATATGTCGTATTCCTTGAAGCAAAACCTAAACCTGTTCAAAGTCGTTCATAGGTTTGTAATAATTGAGTATCGACGGTCTTATTGTTTATACATACGACATGGTGTGCTCGGAGTTCGTGAGTACCTCAATTTTTGTTGAAATTTTCTTATTTAAAATTAAAGATCTATTTTATGTATATACCACACTATAATAGAATTTTTTTAACTTTGTCATACTATATGTTTCATACTAGATATTTATAAAATATTTTATATTGGCATGTTCATAGATTTTTCGTTATTCAATGTAAAACTTAAATAAGATTAGTTGACTCACCCCAACCACTTTCCTCTTTTCAGGTTTTATTCATGAAGTTGTCATTCGATTAGACTCAATTTATTCTTTTAGTTAGTATTACTTTAGAATTCTTGTATTAGCGAGACTCTTTAGGTTTACAACAGAAAACTTGAAATAAGATTGAGCATTACCCATAAAAAAAATGAACCAAAGTTCATATAGCGATTATATAAAAATAAGATAAGTGCAAAAGATAAATTTAAGAAATAGTGCAGAAGAAAAAGTCACAAACACCAATAATTTAACAAGTCATAATACGAGAGTAAATAATATAATATGTCATCATCATCAATTTAAGGAAACACTCAATACAATAACAAAAGAAAACAAAGAGTAGGAAGCCTTCACAATACCACAGCTAACTGGTCTTGTCCATGCCTAGAAAAGGAGAGAGTCATTTGAGGCGAGTGAATAACCCAGTAAAGAACTTATAATATAATGTGATACATGTAAAATATATGTTACATTTTATCTCAAACCATGGTTAAATCATAAATGATTTTCAAAAATCATTCCAAAGGAGAATCCATTTTCACTGTTTAAAGAAAAAACATATTTCACGAGGCACTGATGAACCAATATCAAAACGTTGTTGTATACATAGACAATTATATTATAATAGACCATCATCATATTTTTCATTTTTAAAATCACCTCCAATGAAAAAGGAAGGTCACCCAAAGAGCCCTTTGACATAATATCAGAGAAATGCAGCGATCCAAAGACCAAACAACACTTCATGAATCTGACGAAGAAAGTAAAAAAGTGACGGTGATCCAAAGACTCAGTAGCGTCACAAGGGTGGTTGATGATCTGAACACTAGGTAGCGACAACACCCATAAAATCAAATAAACAAATCCTCTCAAGGAGCGCTTCATCACTGCCCAGCTATCTATTTTTGTAGCAATGTAAACAAAATATCTTCACGCAAAAGAAGGTATACTAAGATAACCTCGTGATACTTTGACACTAGAACTGTTCAAAAGATCAAAAGGATTCATCTTAAAGTACACATATCACATCAACAAGGAAGATACCATGCGTCAATGGTAAGCATGTAAAATATACGTACATATACGTGAAAAACTAACATGCTGGCGACCAGAACCCATCAAGTTTTCCATAGGTGATAATTCATCAAATCAATGTTTTGAAAACTATGCAATTCAATGGAACAAGTATTAAATTTCTATCTCAAGGATGACAACAACCTTACCAACCAACTAAGACGCTTTATTGAAAGCAAACACACAATCTGCGAAGTTGTCAGAACCTAATACAAAACCAATATCAGAAAATCCTGCTCCAACATGAAGGGAAATACATAGATGGATCTTATACCTGGAGTAGGAACCCAAACTGAAATGGACTACAAATGACCTTTAATCATATCACTATGTATGACTCAGAACCCACAAAGGTCGACCCTTATTTAAGGTTGTTTGAACGGAGGAAGAGGAAATTTATAGTGCGTGAGAACTCTCTAAGCTTTCTCTCTCTTCTACACTCATCTCACTCTTCATACGGCTTTAAGAGCCCAATAATGTCATCTTCAATCACAATCTGACGAGTTAAATGAGAAAGAGGCAGTTTCATAGCTCTAGCTTGCTACGTCAACTAGCACTTCGTCATCCTTTCTGTGAGGTACCTTGTCTAGTTAATGGGGCTTTATGTTCAAAGATTCAAGAAGTCACTTCGCTTTCTGAGGTGGAGACGTTTCCCTTGCTTTGATTCATTAGTCCTACGTGATAATCTATATAAATAGATAGGCTAGTCTTTATGAGGTTAATTAGATAAGATGCTAAATCAGTTTGCAAATGGCTTTAAAAGCCAAGTAATTTCATGTTTAATATTCACAAAAATGGTGTGTTGAAAGCAAACAAGAATTGAAAAAAATAATAGACAGCAAGATTTTATGTTGGAACCCTAGATAGAAAAAAATCCGTGGACAGAAAAAAGAAATAACTAATTAAAATTGATATAATGAGTTTTCCAACTCAAGTATATATTTATACATTAAACTAGAACATTAATCATAACTATATTTACAACGTGGGCTTAACCGATCTTCTCCAAATAGGATTTGAGTCACATCAAACCTAACAGTCTCCATTTTGACACGAATTCTACTACATAAAATATATTTCCAAAACATCAATCAATAAAATAGTTTACTCTCCCACAAAGTCCTTAAGGGCGTAATTAGTAGCTAATACTAACCAAGCTCAATCAATGTTTAAACTTGAGTGTAAGCAATGACTTGGTCATCATATTAGCAGAATTATCATGATTACTAATTTTACTCACATCAAAATCACCATGAGCAACCACTTTACAAACAAAAAGATAACAAATAATAATGTGTTTTGTCTTCTCATGAAACATTTGATCTTTGGTGAAAATACAATTAACAGAAATAATGAAATACAGGGAGGACAGTGCCAAAAGTAACATCATTTTCATCTATCATCCTTTTGATGTCGCTTAGAACACTTTTCCTCCGCGACTAAAGAATCATCAGGGTTGATAAAGGGAAAGTATTGTGTGTGAAAGTGGGATGATAAAAACGTGAGATTAGCATAAATATATAGACTATGTAATCCATTCTATTGTCAAGTGCAAGGTGTAAAAAGTGAATACATATTTTACACGATTTATAAATTTCCAAACTAGATAATCAAAACATCAACTACATAAAAAGCAAAATATTACATCAAATTAAATGAATAACGTATGTTTAAAATAAAATTGAAGAGAATATAAAACAGTACCAGGGCACTTGGCTGCTTCCGAAGAAGAGCGGAGTTCATTGACATCGACCATCGTTTCAAACTCGACCACAAAAGAGGAGTTAAACATCCATTGGGATTGAAATGAATACTGAGTAAGAAAACTACATAAAAAAAAATGAAAAACACAATTGTTTCCATCAGATCTCCTTAAATCGAATTACCGAAGTCTGTTGTCGAGTTTGAAATGCCATCAGATAAATGATAAGCTAAATATTCTTAATTTTATATAAATAATGATTACCGGACGTCTTGTTGACCTGGTTCTCTTCTTTCAATGAACATAGTTTTCCTCCAGTGTAAATACATTACTATTTTTTTAGACCCACAAAACACAGCTTGCATAGTTCGATGATACCCTTCATCTTCAACTAATAATTCTTCTGGCATAATTTCTTCATCGCATCTAATAATTGTTGCCCAGAATGCTGTAATAGTTCTAGAAATTTATCAGTGCGACGAACTTTTCAAAATGACTAGACCAAAGCAGTCATAGTCATAGCAAACGACAAGTGACAGAAAACATAAATAAATAAATAAAAATGTTATATTGGTTATATACGTTGTATAAAAATTAATAAATATTTGATAGCTCACGGAAGTTATTGTTAGAATAGGTGGTTCAATGGTTCTCGTGCATGACAAAATTTAAATTTACTGTTATTCAAAATAATAGTGACATTTGTTATTCTTGTGATTTTAAATTCACAAATAAACATAAATAAAATTATTAATCTAAATAAATATTTTTAAAAAATATAAATATTTTACATTAAAATTATATTATATTTAGATTATAGAAAAATAAAAAAATATTTTTTTAAAAATATTTTTAGTCAATACTCCCATTTGATCTCAGCAGTTTTAACTGAGAATCAAGTTTTTTTTGAAGACTTTAAAATCATCAATTCTTCTCTGAAAATTTTTTCACTTAAAATCTTGACGCGTAGACATCAAAGTTACGAGAATAATATACTCTTATATTTATAGAAAGACGTGTTGTCAACGCATGAGACATATCTCTTCGATTTTAAAAAATATTTTTCTAAAACGAATCCAGAAAAGGTCACGTCCTTTTTTTTATTATTAAAGGAATTGGATCTCACTATTTATCAAAAATTGTATTTTGACATTATATATGAAAAAACAAAAATGTGATTTTTCCAGTTTGTTAAATAGCAAAAATTTCAATTTAAATTTACAGATGAAATCTTATCTGATGAAATTCTTCAAATGTAATTTAAATCCCGTAAAATAATCTCATCTAATGAGACATTTGATTTTGAGTTCAAAATGTAAAAAAGATTTATATTTGATATCATAATATATTTATTTAACTGTTTATAAATAATTAATCATTTATATATTTATTCTTTTTACATAGAAATTTGTATAGTGATATAAGATGACAGAGACCAATAAATCTATAATCCTAACCTCTAATAATATTTGTTAATTAATATAAATTCTTTATATGAATTAATACAATTATTATCTTTAGAGTAATTTCACTAAATACTTAAAGTTGTATTCTTATAACTATATAGTATATTTACTCAAAAGTAATGTCAATTGATATAGTCATTACATATGTATTATTCCTCTATTAAGATTCGTAATAAAGTTAGGTATAAACTCCGTTAACCTGATATATTATATCTTTATTTTTGACTACCATTAGTTGTTAATTGAATAATTAATTTACAATATTTATGAATTTTGTGTACTAATTATTCAATCTCTGAATTAACAAATAAGAAAATTTTGTATTATGAATTTCATTATAACAATGTTAACATTCACAGCTACTCATTTAATTTATTTTCAAAATATAAGGTTTATGTAATGTAACTTGTACAAAACTATACCGAGTAAATAAAAAAATAGATTGAAATGAAATAAAAGTCTACTAAATATAATAAATTAAGAAAATACATATATAACTATTATTATGATAAAATTAATTGTTATTAATTTAATTGATATTATTATAAGGACAATATAATTTCATCTCATGCAGTCTAATATAATTATATTATATAAAATACAATTATTCTATGTTGCTATATATATAGTCAGGGTATGACTATACGTTTTTAATGAAGTGTTTATGACTTTATTAATTTGAAGATCCTATTATTCAAATATAATTTATGGACTAATATGATTATTTTTTTTTAAATTTAATCCTTCGTACATTAACATATATGTAAATTTAAAATTTCACAAATAATCAATGATTTTTTTTAATTTATAAAGTATATCATATAATGCAAACATAAAAATTAATCATTAAAATTATATATTTATTTATTATATGTAATAAAAATATTTATAACATTTATTTATCGGGCACATCATACCCAATAGTTAAACCATCAGAGATATTTCTCCTATCAATAATTATAGTATCATTGATCACTTTTAAAGAGATTAAAAAAATAGCAAAACAAAAATTAAGAAAATTATAACTTAGAAGCATTGAAAGAAACACCAACACAATGATTGTAGGCATCGATGGGATTAGAGATGGTTAACGGGCGGGCTGGCTCGCCAGCCGCTCGGCTCGCTACTGTACCGGGCCGAGTCTAACCCGGTCTCATGAGATGAGTCCAGCCGAGTTCAAGAATCGGGCTCACGAGCTTGCCAAGGATCGAGCCAAACGAGCTGGCTAACGTGCTGGCTCGTTGGGTCGGCAGGGTGGCTCGGAAGGGCAGCTCGCCGATGGCTCGTCCGTCCGTCCATCCTTAGGATGCCAGATCCAGTTAGCCACTCTCTAAAATCCAAACAGTCAAAAATACTAAAAACCCCTGAACAATCAACTAAAAATGAGAGAAAATAATCAATAATCAATAATCAACTAACCTCTATCCTTCGACATTTTCTGACGATAAAGATAGAAGATGTTAAGAAAAACTCGATGAAACTGGTTTTATTGAAAACTGAGAGAAAATCTCTCAAGTCTCAACCTTGCGTGGCTTTTTTTCAGTTTCTTCTCACCTCACCGGCTCACCCCTAGTCTCACCACTCGGTCGCTCTCGCTCTCCAGATATATAGAACCAGGAAGTCGAAGGAAGTTCTGTTTTGTTTTTTTTTTTTTCAACTTAATAATATAATATATTAAATTTTTTATAATTAATTTTATAGTTTTAAATCGTTGTGTTATTTTTTTTTTAATTTATATTATTATTTCTCTGGAGGGGGGCGATCGATCACCCCTGGGGCGATTGATCGCCCCGCTCCCTGGGCAACGCATTGCCCAGGGGGCGATTGATCTCCCCGCTCCAGGGGGCGATCGATCGCCCGCTCCCTAGGCAACGCATCGTCCCAGGGGGCGATAGATCGCCCGCCCTCTGTGCGACGCATCGCCCCGCTTTCTAAGTAGGGCGACACATGAGGCATCGCCTTGCCCGCTAGGCGACGCATCGCCCCACTCTCTGGGGAGACGGATGAGGCATCACCCCAGGGGTCGATTAATCGCCCCGCTCTTCGTCTCACTCCGTCGTTCTACGATGCGATTCATCGGCACGATATTTTGCGTTGCACTTGCATATGAAAGTTGCATTGCGATTTGTGCAACAGTATTATGACCATTGCACTATGACCGTTGCATTGCGATTTGCGCTTAACTTGCAATCTAACGGTATTATGACTGTTGCGCTTGCAATATTATGATCGTTGAATATTACGAACGTTGACAATGCAACGGCAACAATGCAACTGCAACCTATAAATTCTCTTCCACCCTCACCGTTTTTTTCACCAATTCTGCAAATCTCTCTAACCAATCTGCTCTCAATCTATTCTTCGTGCTCTCTCTCCCTCGATACTAAATTTATTCTTCTTCATCTTCAATTTGTTCAATAAGATAAAATGTAATTTATTTTTTATATTTTTAATTACATTTGTAAATATAATTTATTTTTTATATTTTTAATTATATTTACTTGAATTTTTTTGTGTAGGTTTTGTACAAGTGTAGTCAATTCACCGGATACAAATTTTGTTGAACTCCAACATCATTTGCGTGGTATCAATCTTTTTGAAATTTATATATTTTTAGTAGCATAGATGCACGTAATTATAATATTGTCGATAAAGATGTTTAGGAAATTAGAGAAATAAATCCAGTATTTTCAATAAGACAATCGTCTTCATCTGCACAAGCATCCACATCATCACCTAAAAAAAAAGAAATAAAACGTCTGAAGTATGGAAACATTTTGTAACGAAAGAAATTAAAATTGGGGTTAAATTAGAATATAGAGCTCAATGTAACTATTGTATTAAAAATTATGCATATATTTTTGGTAGCTCAACTAGCATACTCGGTAGGCATTATCAAAAATGTCACTTAAATGATAAAGTTAGAGACCCTACACAAATATTATTAAATGCTAGTGGTAGTGGTACTTTTTTATATTCACAAAATAAAATGCGGGAAGGAATAACAAAACTTGTAGTACAATGTGAGTTGCCTTTAGCGTTCACCGATAGTGATGAATTTGAAAAATTTATGAAAGAGTATGTTACTCCTAATTTTAAACGTGTTTCTAGAAGTCCTACTAGAAATGATATTATTAAAATATTTAATAATATGAAAAATGAACTAATTTCATTTTTTTTAAATGCCCATTCTATGTCTATTTGTATTACTTCTGATTTATGGAGTGCACGTAATTCGGTAGGGTATGTTGTTGTTACTTCTCATTTATTGATGAATCTTGACAGTTAAATAAAAGAATTTTAGGATTTCGTAATTGTGAATATCCTCACACTGGTATTACGATTTATAGATATATTGTAACAATATTACAAGAATATTCTATTCGAGATAGAATAGTTAGCATAACACTTGATAATGCTAGTGCTAGCGATGTTGCTATTTCTCATTTTAAAAATTATTTTCAATTAGATACTACTCATGATTCTCTTTTTCATATGAGATGTGTTTGTCATATTTTAAATTTAGTTGTTAAATATGGTATGACATATATTTTGCCTCATATTGAATTAATTAGATCTGCAATTTTTTATATAATTGAATCTAATTCAAGACAACAAGAATATAGAGAGTTTCGTAGAGCTGTACAACTTAAACTACGAAAATCAAAAACTGATGTAGATAATAAGTGGAATTCTACTTATTTAATGTTAAAAAATGATAGGCCATATTGGCAAGTTATTTGTGCTTTTATTAATGAGAAAACACAAAGTATTAATCTTGATAAATCTAGTTACGATATACCTAATATATTTCTTGATTTTTTAAAACCATTTTACGATGCTACTAATGAATGTTCATGAATTTATTATCCCACTTCTCATCTTGTACTCTCAATTTTTATAAACTTAACAAATAATTTTGTACAATATCGACAAATAGATGAATTTAAAGATATACTTAACAAAATGAAAATAAAATTTAAAAAATATTGGCTAGATATTCCTCTTATTTTTTGTTATGCATGTATAATGGATCATCGGTATAAATTAAGAGCAGTATGTTTGATGATTAATAAAATTTCTAATAATTTAAATACTATTTTTTTAGTTTCTAAAAAACAAATATGTAACGGAATTGATAGTTTATATTCTTCTTATAAATCTAAATATTCTAATGTTAGTCGTTTACATGTTTCTTCGCGTGATAGTTCAAGCAACAGTAGTAGAAATATTGTAAATTCACAATTTGGTATTCATGATATTTGGAGTCAATTAGATACGGATGTTTACTCTAATTCTATGCGAAATGAATTACATATTTATTTTGACACTCGATATCAATTTTCTCATGAAGAAAATTTTGATATTTTAGATTGGTGAAAAATGTTTTCTACCACATATCCTATTCTTTCAATAATGACACGAGATCTACTAACTCCTCTGGTCTCTATAGTAGCATCGGAGTCTGCTATTAGTGCAGGTGGACGTATGTATGATGAACATCGAGGACGACTTGCACCTGATCTTGTGGAGGCGCTTATTTGCATGAAGGATTGGAATGATGCCGTTACTGTAATAAGCCGGAAATTTTGAATTTTAATTTTTAATTTCTGAAATTTTTAGTTTAATCTCGGTCGGAGTTTTGAGAAATATTTCAACGGGAAAAATTTAAATTATAAGACTCGGAGCCTACTTTTGCGATGGTTTTCAGAATTTAAAGTCGGGAGGTCGAGAAATTAACGAAATTACGGAAGATTTAAACACGTGGGGGCAGTTTTGTAATTTGGTATTTAAAAAAAAAAACACATAACAACCGAATGGCTTCAGGAAGCCATTCGGCTATTTTCACTTGCCACCCGAGGGAAGCAGAGGGGAGACGCGAGGGAGAGAGGGCAATCGAAAGTTGAGGTGTGATCTTCGATCGGTGGACATCGAGCTCAAGGGTGTGAGCGGAACCGCGGCTGAGTGTTTCTTCTCCGGCGATCGGGGTCGTTAGTTGCTGTAGCTCAAATTTTTGAAGATAGTGAGCCCGAGCGTGTTCTGCCGACGACCGCGAAGGGCGGGTTGCCGACCAATTCTGCCACCGACGATTTGGGCGCCTTATTGGAATATTTCTTCTTTTTCGTTGTGTGCAGAACTCCATTTGCTCGGTAAGCCTCTCTTCCTCCCTCTGATGTTCTGTCTGGTTTGGTCGAGTGTAAGGTTCGGCCTCCCTCCATTTTTGGTGATTTTAGCTGAAGTGTTGAGGAGGGAGTGCAGGAAATTTGGAGGGGGGAAACCGAAGGCAAGCTCTGTCGGTTTCCCTGTTGTTGGCCGAGCATGGTGCTCGGCCTCCTTTCAACTCCGGCAAGCTTGGCCGGAATGTATAAGTGGGATACGACTAATTGTGTATAGGAGTTGTGAAATTTGAATTTTAAATCAAGAATCGGACGTTTTTGGCTTTGAGGCAGCTTCTGTTTTTGGCCGTTTCGGCCTACGTTCGGCTGATCGTTTTAAATTCTATTTTTGTGGGATAAATTAGGTGGTTAGAGGGACCTATGGCTGCTGGAATCATTCGATTCTGATATCCGACGCAAAAGTTATGCGCACCCGAACGTTGGGCTGGTTTTCGGCCAAACCAAACCAATGGACCGTCTTAGTTGGAATTTCATGAGTGTAGTTAAGGAAGGTTATTCTTTTAGCTATTTGGTGAATTTTGATATAAATACTGATGAGAGATTGGTTTTAGGTTGAGGCTTTCTTTTGGCGAAGCTGTACGTCGTGCGGGTTTAGGACGCCAGTTAAGTAGTGCATGCATGTGTTTTGCCCAAGTGGGCCTACACTGTAGAACTTTAGGGTTTATGTGATTGATTGTCGTGTGTGTGCGTATTGTTTGACATGCATCATATTTTTGAAAACGTGAACGAAAATGATTCTTGCATGTTTTGATGTATGAGGTGAGACGTGTGGCGGTGGTACCGCAGATCCTGCTAGTGTGCGGGCCGGTGCTTCACCAGTCGCGGATCCTACTCGAGGGGTGGGCCGTCATGCGGTGTGAATGTGTTGACGGTGAGGATATGGGCAGTGGTACCGCGGATCCTACTAGTGTGTGGGCCGGTGCAACACGAGTCACGGATCCTACTCGAGAGGTGGGCCGGCTGGGCTGTCACGAAACGTGTGGGTGTGGCAACTGTGGCCCCGTGCTGGGGAGGCTAGGACGGGGGCGACGTGTCAGGGTGTAGAGTGGGGCGAGGTACACCCTTACCCTGATGTGGTTGCCGTGTGGTGATGCGTGTGTGTAGCTTGTGAGCATCGTTGCTGGGGAGTCCGGGACGATGGCGACGTGTCAGGGTGTAGGGTGGCGTGAGGTTCCTCCTTACCCTGGTGCGGCTGCACTACGCGTCACAGATGTGACAACATGAGTGTGAGTGTAGAGACTGCATGTGATAGGATTGCATTGTCGGCTTTTACTTTCATATCGCATTACTTACTGAGCGTTAGGCTTATGTTGTGTGTTCTGTGGTGTAGGTGCTGACGATACTGCTGGTGAGCCTCGAGTGCCTAGTCCCGAGGCGTAGGATGGTTGGCGGCGTGCGACCGCAGCACCAGATGACGGATTTTTTGTTATGGCCACCCGACCCGTGGTGTTGGTAGGTTGTGGCATGGTTGGTTGTGGAAGTTTTCTTTCTTTTGTGATAATTATATACAGTCGATGAGATGAGGTGTATATGTGTCAGTGTATAGGTATATGGAGTGCGTGTGATTTTGGTGACGTACGCAGATATTTTTCATGTTAGAGTATGATATTACTCTATACTGGGGACTTTCTTCATTTGTATTTGATGGATTTTCGTTGTCTTCATACTCTGATTTGATTATGGTGATTTCTCTGGATGATGGATAGATAGATACTGTTACTTTGGTGAGTTGTGTGCAGAGTTTTTAAATTTTGGGATAGTTAGTTTTTAGCCGTTACTCTGCCGAAATTTCGAGAGAGAGGTAGGGAGTCGAGGGAATATGGAATGGGTTGAGATGTGAGTAGTGAATCCCAGAGAAGGGTAGATGAGCGTGGGAGTTCGGCGTGATCGCAGGTGCGCGGGGCACACGGCCCTGCGGGTGCTCACGGGTCGTGCGGCGCCGAGTGAGGGCGTGCGCGCGGACATGCTGTACAGTGGTAGGGTGCGTGGCGTACGCGGCGCTGTGAGCGTGCACGAGGCATAGTGACGTGTAGTTGGCACGTGCGACACTGCAAGAGTGCGCGCGGGGTGTCGAAGTAGGGACGTGAGTGCGCGGTACCGGATTGTGTAGTTCGAGGGGGGCATTGGATTCTTTCCTAAGATTTCAAGTCTTACCGTTTTATCTTAAACTGTTTTAAATGGTTTTTTCTTTTCCGCTGCGTATTTTTATATTAAGGACTTCGTGTTCCCTCTCCGGGACGCGAGTTGTTTTCGAATCGAGTCGAAAATTTTTCATACTCACAATGTTCTTTTGAAAATGATTTAAAAACGAAAGGGGTATTAAATTGAGTGAGTTATGTCAAGTGTTAGTGTGTAGTTGCACTGTAGCGCACCGAGAACCTGGGGTTTCTCTGGGGGGTGCTACAGTTACGAGAAACCAACAACGCGAAGATGAAATACTTGAAGATTTTAAAAATTTGGAGTTAGAAGAGGAAGATTAGGATAGTAAATTAAATTTTGAAATATTTTTTCAATTATTATTTTTACGTTTTTTAAATGATTGAAAATTTGTAAATGTAAAATTTATAATGAATGATATATTATATCTTTTATATATTTATTAGTAAAAAATTACAGAGTGACAGCCGATCCATCGCCCCAGCGGAGCAAGTGATCGACCTTCATAGAGAGTGAGCCGATACATCGTCTCATTACGCGATCCGTCGGCCCACTCTCACTCACTCTCGTTCTATAATTTAACAGAATGATAGCCGACCAATCGCTTTAAGGGGCGAGTGATCGGCTATCTAAAATTTTAGATAAATGGCCTCAGCCGATCTCCAAAACTGAAAACCTCAAATCGCTCCCGAATCGCTCCTGAGTATCGAGTACATCCTTAGACGATCCTTTCGACCCCAGAGCAGAGCCACAGGTTATATATTTCTATTTTCTTCCACAATTTGAAATTTTTTTAGTTCGGTTGTCAGGCACTCGGGCTAGTGAATTCCCGCTAGGTCGCGCGCCAATTATTGCTAGGTCGCGCGCCACTCGTTCGGTAGGGCGCGGCGACGCGCACACTGGCCTGCTGTGTACACGGGAGGCGAGAGCCGATAGATTGCACGCCAAGGCACGATCGATCGGCTGATCGATGATAGCCGAGTGCTCGAGTCGACTGGCACCCTAGAGGGTGCGATCGTTCGGCTCTATGCATGTTGATGAATTTGTTTTGTGCTGAATGCATTATTTGATTTTTATTGCTGAATTTTTGTTTCACTTGTGTGATTTTTATTGCCGAATTGGTTTGATTGAATTGACTTGTATCTTGAGGTTGGTTTGAATTGTGGGTGTTACATCTAATTGAATGATTTTGTGGAATTATTGCATTGTTGTGGAATTATTGAATTGGCTGAATTCTAAAAAACATTGTTTGATTTTTATGCCTCAATTCTAAACTGTCGGTTGTACATTATGGCTTACAGACTGAAAATGCCGCCAAAACGTTTAAAAGCTTCTTCAAGCTCAGCTTCAGTAAGACAAATCGATCACTCCTTCGTAAACTCTGAAGCAAGGAAATACTTTATGGATTTCATGGCTAAGAATAAACCTATTATATGTTAAATTCAATTTCAACTTTCTGAGTCAGATGGAGATATTTTAGATATTGTCAAGTAAAGACAATGAGAAAATCTTGCTGTATTAGGTGGTGATGCAAATGTGAGTATTGTTCGGCAATTCTATGCAAATTTGAGGGCATCAAATTCAGATGATACCGTTCAAGTTTGCAACAAGATCGTAGAGTTTTCAGCGGAGATTATTAATGCTAAGTTTGGTTTGAAAAACTTAATGAATACGATTATCATACAATGATGGAAGATGGTCCAGATTATGAAATGATTATACAAGAAATGGGACACCGAGGTTCACAATGGATTTACTCGGTAGTCAATGCAACTCAACATTTACACTTGATTATAAGTTGTCTCAATTGTTATGCTCAAGCTTGGTGTAAGTTCATGAAAGGAAACTTAATGCCTACGTCTCAAAATTCTGAGCTAACCAAAGAGCGGGTAGTGCTCTTGTATTGCATTCTCACTGGTCGATCCATAAACGTTGGCCGAATTATCCACAATAATATCAGTGCATATAGTAAGGGTTCCACTACTGCTGGGCATATCCACCCTGTACTCATCACACATTTATGCGCTGCACAGAATGTACCTATGAGCTCAACTGATGAGACTTGGATACAGCAAAAGATTTATAGCTCCTCAAACAATGGACTGAGATTTATTGAGCATGATGCTAATGTTGAGATTTCTACTCAACTAATGCCGTTGCCTCGTACCCGTCGTAGCACAGATAGTACTATGACAGGTGCGCAAAGTAGCCTAGTGCAGACAAAAAGATAACGTGCCGAGGCTCGCCGAAAACAGCGATACGAAAGTCAATCAACTATGCCAGCTGATCAAGGTGCTTCTTCATCTGCCGTGCCACCTCGCTCTTACTCAACCAACGATGTAGGACATATGCTGGAAAATCTCACCATCGAACAAAATCGAATGTTTACCAATCTGACTGCTCAACAAACCAGTTTCGAACACGATGTAAGACAAATGTTAGAAAATATTTCCAATCAGCAATCACAGTTATCACATGAACAGAATCGCATCGAACATTGGTTGAGGAATATGCAAAATCATTCACTTGAGCAGACAGTCTTCTTTGCACGATATGTGAGAGCAGTAAATAATCATTATGACAATTTAGATCCAGCATTACCCATCTTTCCAGACCATCTATTGAGATCATGTGAACCTCAACGAGACACTTATCCACGAGAGGGTGATCCACGAGAGGGTGATGACAACGATCAGCCTACCACGTGAAGTATGTTATTTTTCACCTATTTTCGCTATATTTTGTTGTATTTGGTAGGACTAAATTCTTAAATGCATCTATTATTTAAATTTTGAATAAATTTATGTTTTATTTCTGTTAGAGATTAACAAAAAATATAATATATTTATATAAGTTCGGCTCGGCTCGTTGAGCTCGGCTCGGCTCGTGGCTCGAGAGTCGGATCGGGTTGAAAATTTTTTTGGGTCAGCTTGTTAGGCTCGGCTCGTTAGGCTCGATAGGCTTGTTAGACTTGGCTCGTTAGGCTTGGCAGGCTCGGCTCGGCTCGGCTCGGCCCGGCCGGCTCATTTAACATGACTAGATGGGATGGGAGAATTTTCTTGTAGGCGGCTGTTGCTGCTCAATTAGCGGAGAAGAGAACCTCCCCCTCTCCAAACATAGCCTTATGCATCGAAGAGACGGAGATGTCCCGAAGCAGAGAGATCGTGCTCTCAAAAGAACTTATGAACGACATCTTCTCAAGAATCAACCAACCCTATGTATTTTATATATATATATAAAAAAAAAAGATATGATTTTGTTTTTTGAGTCTCTTTTTTAGAATTTTTATTCTTACAGCCATATGCAGGCCATATGAGTCTCTTTTTTAGAATTTAAGATGGGCCGATAGAGAGAGGAGAGTCTTCTTTCTTCTTTGCAATATGCTGTCATTCCATCGTTCTTACGAATTTTTAAGATAGAAATTTCTTTCCTCTTAAAGCCATCTACAGCCTCCATTTTAGATGGGTTGAGAGGAGAGGAGTTTCTTTCTTCTTTTCAGATTCTGTATGCAATTCCAGACTCGTGAATTTTGAAGATGAGATGAGTGGACTTTTAAAGCCACCTGCAAAGTGATTTGAGATGGGTGCAGAGGGACAGAGTGGAGCGTTCTCATGCACAATAAATTTCTTTCTAGTTTAAGTTGTTCTACTCGTTAATTCTCCCACTGCTTAAATCCTTTCCCCAGTTTTGATCTTTTTAATTTTCAATTTCTTGATACTCTATTTTTTTGAGAACAACAATGATACCATGGTTGTTGATCCATGAATTATCTACAACATTTTAACTATCTTACTTTTGCCATATATATATATATATATATATATATATATATATATATATATATATATATATATATATATATATGTGACTATAATCATTTCGTGGTAGTAGTTAGTTTTGGAGTAAAATGATTGGACGGATCCAAAACTACGCTAACACCTGAAAATTTGGGACAAACAATGAGACGTAGAGAACTCAATGATGAGGGCCTGGAATCGATTACACAGCTGCTAGAGAAACAAGGGCAACCTTTTCTATCAACCCAAATAAAAAGTGAGGAAATTGTTCAACAAAGTTACCACACCTGGCCCTTTATGAATGACTCGATAAATAGTAATTAACTAATATGTTGTTTTTATTTATACGTAACATAACCAAATAAAAGTCTTAAAGTACAAGAGGACAAAATAGTCTTTAAAATTAAAAAATGGCGAATATGAAATAGGGGATTGACCCTCAATTGGGCAATCTAGCGAGAGAGAGAGAGAGAGCGAGCGAGAGATGGATTCGCCGTTCAAGTCAGACACGCTCAAAGGAAAGGTGGTTCTGATAACAGGAGGTGGATCGGGAATTGGATTCGAAATATCCTCACAGTTTGGTAAGCATGGAGCTTCTGTTTCTATCATGGGTCGTCGCAGCCATGTCCTCAACTCCGCTGTCTCCGCTCTCCGATCTCTTGGAATTCCGGTATGTTTCTCCGGTACACTGCTTCTTCTTCATTTTCTCTTTGGTTTCCCTTTATTTCTTTCTTCTTTTTGCTTTTAGTTCCCAATTTTCCCACCATCTCCTGTGACTCTGATATGCCGGCCGTCTACCATTTGATATTCTTTTTAAAGTTTTTTACTATTGTCTTGTTCGTCCTAACAGTTGGCGACGCTTGGTTTTTACCCTTTTAATTGGGAATAGCGCCATGCTTCTTCGATCTAAATTAACCTTATAAATTATCTGTCGTCTTGTTATTTTATGAAATGCTGTCTGCTGTTCTCGCTGAACTTAGAATGTATGATGTTTGGTGATAATATTGCGTTTAAGTTTGTAGCATTTGGTCCTTTTTGCAGGCTGTCGGCTTTGGGGGTGATGTCCGCAAGCAGGAGGATGCCAGAAGAGTAGTGGAATCGACTTTCAAGCATTTTGGGCGCCTCGACATTCTTGTCAATGCTGCTGCCGGAAATTTTCTCGCCGCAGCAGAGGATTTGTCTCCTAATGGATTTCGAACAGGTCTAAGCCACAAGAATTTTTCGTCAAAATGCTTTCATTTCGTTCCATATGATGAAAACTGACGATTTGATACTGGAAATGAAGTGGTGATTGCATAAGATTTAACAATTTTCACTTCTTAAAATATTCTCTGCTCGAAAATTCTTAGAACATGATCTCCCGGATTTTCACTGATATCATCTTGCTAATTTATGGGAAACAAATTTGAAATTTTGTGTTAAAATGCTGCAGTTATGGACATTGATTCGGTTGGCACCTTCACAATGTGTCATGAAGCACTCAAGTATCTGAAGAAAGGAGGAGAGGGAAGGAAAAACTCAGGCGGTGGGCTAATACTAAACATTAGCGCCACATTGCATTATACAGCTTCTTGGTATCAGATCCATGTATCTGCAGCAAAGGTTAGTTACTTTTGGGTTTTGGGAGGAACAAAGTTAATATATTTTTAGGGTCACGTGTGGGTTTGTTTTGTACCAGGCGGCTGTTGACGCGACAACCAGAAATTTGGCCCTGGAGTGGGGCACTGACCATGACATCAGAGTCAATGGAATTGCACCAGGCCCCATCGGCGAGACTCCTGGTTTGAGCAAACTTGCACCTGAGGAGATAAAGAGCAAAGCTAATGATTATTTACCTCTCTTCAGAGTGGGTGAGAAATGGGACATTGCCATGGCTGCCCTCTACCTTGCTTCTGATGCAGGTTGTTACTTTGTTTTTGGCTCCCATACTGTCTCAGTTTTAGATCTTATTATTAGATGGATTGCGGTTGTGAATTATGAGCCAATTCGTTTTTAATTGATAATCGTTGTGTTATTTGATTTTGAAGGAAAGTATGTCAATGGAATGATCATGATCGTCGACGGTGGGTTTTGGTTGAGCCGACCTCGCCAACTGCCAAAGGAGGAAGTCAAGAAGCTTTCTCGAGTGGTAGAGAAAAGGTCAAGACAAGAGACAGTTGGTGTTCCAAAGAGCAAGTTGTAAAAGAGCAATCTACAAAACCACAGTTGATGGCTGCAATGCTTTTGATACAAAATAATAGCGCAAAATTCTTCATTTGGGACATCTGTTGACAAAGCTTTGTTATTGAACCATAATCAGTTGATCAATTATATAAAAAATAATGTATGATCTACAACAAATCACCTTCCCACGACACATTCTCTGCTAACAGTAAGAGTAGTTCGATGATTGCGGCAAAGGCAGACTGGCGAGAAGCTCGTGCCGCAATTGGAAGCAGCCATCACAAAAGCCTTTCATCAGGAAAGCCTGAGCTTGTGCCAAAGCTGGAGCCGTCACCTAAACAAAACCGACTCTTCAGTCCGACTTAAATAGTAAGGATGTATAGCCAGCACAATCAAAGACATGGAAACGATCTCCCGGATTATGGCTGCATTTGGTATTGCTTTTACAAGGCATCAAGAGTTTGGTAACCAAGGAAATAAGAGTGTTTCTTTAAATAAAAGATACAACGATTTTGAGACGTTGGAAAATGTACTTTTTACGATATGTTTCTCTAACAATCTAAAACGCTGTTAGAAAATAAATTTATTTTTCATTTCTATATTTTTGAACACTGACATTTACCCACTTCCTTTCTTTTTATTTCTCGCCCCATTATAATGCATTTTTATGAAATTCAATAAATGAATATTATCATTTATCAAACTATTAAAATTTAAAAATCACTTTTAAGAAAGATAATTCAGTGAACAATTGTTCAAGCCGTCAAAGCAATGTTGAAGTCATGTCCATTGTCCTTCAACATCGATGGAGCGGTGCAGGGTATACGTCCGGTAGTTGGTACCTCAATCTATCGTTGTGAGGTAGTGGCCCCTCCTATCAAATGATCAACTCAAACAATTATCATCAAGCACCTTCCCATTCTTGCTGCTTTAAATAAAAAACAGATGTATTATAAGAAACAAACCTGTTCTAAGTTTATCTGGAATGGCTTAACAAAATCCTCAAACATAATTGGACTCAGTCTCTTCATTTTTTCTTCAACTTCCTGTCAAAGCAATTGCAAGTTTGTAAGCATACAAAACACAAAGAAAACATGCTTTGGCATCAAAAAAATAAATAAATAGATATAATTTCATATGCATGAATTGTTAATCTCTAAAATTCAACTTCGTTGTATGAGCGATCTTTGACTTGAATTCTTGTAAATGAAAAATTGTATACTTCTAATCAAATTCATAAGAGAATCCGCTTCTTGGCCCTCTCTCTGCATTGTTTTCCTTTCTATAAGGAACAAGAGAAAACCAACCCTCCCATTATCATTAATTATTAGCTTATTAAAAGCATTTAGATGCATCTTCTTGCTCTCTTCAATCAAACTATGAGGTATATTCTAACATTTAGAATTTTCTTATTGATATTTTTAATAGGAAAAAAATAACTAAAAATAAGAAGCGAATCTTGAGATTGGACATTTTTGCAAGTTTTTGAATTATGGGACAATATCACGGTGCTATTTTATTATCTTTGACGACAAAGAGCTACTTGTCAATTCAATATTACTAAATGGTCATAATATTCTAAGTTTTTTAAAATTTATTTTTTTAGTTTATTTTCTTCCATTGCAGAGAAATTATTTTAAATTAATTACTTATTTTTTTTATTTAGAATCACTATTCTGATTTCTTCTTTTGTATCTTCCTTCTTCAATATACTCATTTCTTATAAAAAAAAAGTTACTAAACTAGACATAACATATGCATTAAGCTTGATAAGAAAATTTATACTTAGTCTCCTTAAGTGTCATCAATACATTGCAAAAAGAATTCTCTTATATTTAAAAGATATCTAAGAAAGGACTTCTCTTCTCAAAGAATAGACATGGAGCTAAGAATGAGCATACGGAGTTGGAAGCCGACAGATACGCAGATGGGAGAGAATGTCCAATATTTTGTAAATCTACCACTAAATATTATATATATAACATATTTATAAGGAAAAGAAAGGTATAAGAATTAGTATCAAAATCAAGTTTAAAATCAGAATACCAACCGCTAGCACTAGAAATATTAGAAGTTATTTGGAAATTATTACAAAAACTCAAAAATCAAATCCAGGGTCCTTTGATACTATTGAGTGATAATAAGTCAGCTACAGTCGTAGCACATATTTCTAGTTATCATACAAAATATACAAAAATTGATAGACATTTCAACAAGGAGAATATATCAAATGGCACAATATATATAAATTTTGATTCTTCTAAACAATTACTCTCTAATGTTTCTTCAAATACTCTCGAACTGAACTTTGGTTCTATTATTGACAAGCTTATGTTATGGTTTCCTATCACACTTCACTCGGTATTCTTTCCGATCAGAATTCTCTACCAGTCAGAGCTCTTGGTTAAAAGATCTCTCCGCAAAGAAGAGATACAATCCCTCCATAGTAAAATTATTAGAGATTGAATTTTGTTGCTAGAGATATGAGAGCCAACCATGTTATGGCTTCCTGGTCGAAGGTTCTAACCAAAAAGAAAGTCTAGTGAAGTGCTACTGAGTGAAGTACGATGAAAAATTATAACAACTTACAACGAGAGCATTTTCAAATCAACTTTAAAGGGGAGAGTCCAGGAAAGTGAAAATTCTGAATCAAATCGATAACAGTTACCCCTCCTAATTAGGGAACAAATAAAATCCTAAATAGAAGAAATAATTTTTCATTTACAGCTTTCATAGTTTAATTTTCTATGGTTTGTAAGTTATCACTAATTAAGGAATTATTTAGTTTAGAATTGCTTCCAGATATGTACCTTACATTGATGTACATACAACGGACTCATCACTTTTTCTAAACTGATATATCTGTTTATGTCAATTAGCACAATCCTAGGAGTTTAATTTTAGTAATTAATCAAGGAGTTAAATAGTTACTTTACTCTATATATTAGCAGTGTGTATCCTCTATATGGTATTAATAATTTCTACAAAAGAATGTTAATGACATCAGATAAATAATAATAAAACACAAAGATGTTCGAGTCTTTTGGCATACCAATCCAGTAATCCTAGACTTTTCCAACAATTCTTTTGTAAGCATGTCTAGTATATGCCTGTTGGCCCTCAAACCATTTATAGCCAATTCTTCTGTCTCTTCAATGTACTGCAAATGCCATTAGTTATGCAAACAAATCATATAAAAGCGAGTACAGAAACAAAAGACAGTATCAAATCCAGTTCAAAGAAATTTAGTTTCACATCAGCAAACATACTGGTATACTTCAACAATCTTACGTCTATCCCTCAACTCTTTCCCTAGACTTTCTACACTCAGGTTGTGATAGTAGAAAGCTAATAATGTGCATAACGATAAACCAATAATGATATTATGCTCCAGAATATACAAACTTCCACTAGAATTATCTGTACACAAATTAAATTTAGTTTCCTTTTGTATATATCACCTACACACTGGAAATGACATGATCACATAATCAAAATGTTCCGCAAGCATGTTTAGGAGCATTACCACCTTTTAGAGTCCTAGTGATGTTGCAAAATTATACGACAGCACAGAAAAAGACAATCGAACTTACCCTAGTCAACTCTCGAGAAAATAGCTCAGACACTTCAATAGTCATATTGGCTGGAATCACATTTGGATCATCCCACTGACAATTATAGTGGATCAGAAAATGCATCAAATGATTGAGGATATTAAATCAACCACACGAGTGTGAAAAAATACCATTTTCATACATATTTACAGCATTGGAAAGAAGCAATACCCTATATCTTATCAATTCTCCATCAGGATTATCGGGTCGATCCATCAATCCAATCTTCTTGGTTAATGCAGTAAGTCCCAGTCTCTGATTTTGAGGACTAATGACCATCTCCCTAGCAATCTGAAAAGAAAAGCAACGGATGGATAGTCAAACCTGCTTAGTCATGTATAGATTTCTAATTTCACAGGGCCTAGAGAATACTTAAAGTAGTTCACCAATCCAGAAATCTTAAAAACAATAATTAACACAGTTATCATGGTAAATTTTTTGAAGTCCTAACGCTTGTGTAGAAAGAGAAGACAGTTGCATAACAAAATATGTATCCATAGGAAGTGCATATAACTCCTTCATTTTGAAACATACAATTAAAAACATGATTGGTTCGAAATTTGGTAGAGGGACCATAACTAGCAAGCGTCTCTTCATCAGCCAATGATCAGCATATGTTCAGACGTGTAAAAGCAGTTACCTTTGTTATTTTCTCTAGATCATCACTTCCTCCATCAGTAATTTCATCCCCAAACACAATATGCTCTGCACAACGACCACCATGTGCGACTACCATTTGCATTTTCATATAACCAAAGGTAGTATATCCTTGGTTAACCATGTCTTCTCGAGGATAGAATACTGATATTGCTGTTTCCTACTCTTAATGAGAAATAAATAAAAAATACCATCGGACAAAAAAAAACTAGTTCAAGATTTTTGGTAGAATCCAGCCTATTTTTGTTTTATAAAACAAACAAGAAACTGTACCTTGCCTCCAGGCAGAAGCTGAGAAAATGCATGCCAGTCAAAACAAGGAAATAGATGAGCTAATAGTATGTGACCAGCTTCATGTACAGCCAGAAGTTTCCTCTTTTCAAAAGACACCTATTACACAAACCATGAAAGATTTAAAAAAAGGCCAAATATGATCACACAACATCCATCTCCAGGCCACTTATACAGAAAAAAAGACATACTCTTTCTTCACACTTCTGTTGCTCTTCCTCAGTGAGAAGCACACCCATACCCTCAAGTAATTGTTTATCTAACACATCAACAATATCTTGTTGGTAAATTTTAGAATGTCCTTTTCTTACCTGTAACAAAAAAAGAACTGCACCTCAAAGTTTGAGACTAATAAAAAATTAGAGTCACTAATGTGAAAAGAGAACTATAGGGTAACAACTTAATATTTAAGCAACATGTCTGTT
>CM039523.1:7942396-8030517 GCA_022433055.1 Begonia peltatifolia
TAAAAGGGTGGTTTGATGGATTACTTTGAGGATTTGATAAACCCTACATGATGACCCAAAAATGCTGAGTTCTTTTCTTCTTTTCATGGCTGAATTGGATGTTTAAGTGAATAGAAATGTTTGGTTGGTGAGTATATGGAAGGATGTGAAGTTTGGTTGAAAGTTGAGTGAAAAACATTATGTACAGGGCAGTGCGGTTTTGAGGAATTCCGCCAAATCCTGCGTTGTTCGATTCAAAAAACTGTTCTAATGTCTTAGAATAGGCACCTTAAGGAATACTTTGCCTTTGAAATCAAGTCGTTCTGACATTTGTTGAAAAAGTTAAAAAATTTCAAAGTTTGCTCAATGTATAGGTTAAAATTCAAAAATTTTGGACTAAGTCCTATGCATGATCCGGTTATGGTAAATTAGGCTGAGATATTGATGTTGGTTTGTTAAATAGATCTCACCATGAGACGCTAGGTATCTTGAGGACTTTGTAGGCTTTTGAATAATTGAATTCGGATATGTACACGATTGGTTATGCATTGATGAAGTTGGGACAAATTTTTGGTTAAGTTTGGGTTTGTTTAGTGACATGAATAATTGTTGATCTTTTTTGGGATGTTTGACTTAGATAGGAATTTGGAAGATGAATGCAATGAATGATTGTGTTTATGCTAATGAACTTTGATTAGGAGTATGGATAGAATTGAAAGTTTAATTCAATTGGGTTGTTTATGTTTTAGGTTCTCAAGTTTTCACGGTTTAGCGTACCGTTGATTTAAGTTAGCTAATGACTCCAGGTAAGTAGTGTATGTATGCGTGTTGGCTCCGGCCCTACATCACAGAACGTTAGGGATTACGTTGTATGTTATGTATGTTTTCGGTTATTCATGCATCATGTTTTGGAAAGTTATTGAAAAATGAATTGTGCATGAGTTTTCATGAATGAACGAAGGAAAATGGCACGAAACGCACGAGTATTACGACACACATGAGTATGACGACACATACATGTATTACGACAGACATGAGTATTATGACACGTACCTGTACTACGACACACATGAGTATTACGACACACATGAATATTATGACATGCACCTGTATTACGACACATGAGTATTACAACACGCACGAGTATTACGACACGCACTTGTACTATGTCACATATGGGAATACGAAAAACGGATATAGAATGATTACGTAGAGATTGCAAGTAATAGGATGCATATGAATTGCTTTTAATCATTCTGCATTACTTATTAAGCATTAGGCTTAAAATGAGTTATGTAGTGTAGGTGACGAAGAGTAAACCGGTGAGTTACCAGAAACCGTATAGGACTAATAGGTTTGGATGGATGGGTGCACCCATGACGCCGATCCAGTGGATTGTGTTAGGGCGATTCTGACCTGTTGATGTGTAGGTATAGTTTTGGTTTGGATACGTGTATTTTGAGTAGTCGGCTAGACGGGTTGAGAGTTGTTAATGTTTCGGTACAGTACGATAGTTTATAATGTGAAATGATTTTGTTAGGAGATTAATATTTGATGAAAGCTTAACGTTTTGAAGAATTTGTTTGGAATTGTTGATTGTTGATGAGTATTTTATGTTGACAGATTTGGGTTGAGTAGTATTGTGTTTGTTTGGAAATTTTGTTTTGGAGGATTAAATTGATAGAGGGAGGTTTGATTTGAGTAGTTAAGGTTATCGTTGATGATTTGGTTTTAAATTGTTGCTAATGGAAGATTTTCTTGAGGAATTAAGGTGTTGGGTTATGAGTTAAGTTTGAAGGATTATTTTGTAGGTGAGAATGAGATTTGGAAGGAGAAAAAGGAGAAAAATGGGTGGTCAGGGGAGAGCTGAGCGCGTTGGGCGGCGCGATGCACTCGTAGGGCGTGCATCGCATGCGCACAAAGCATGCACAGTGGGTGCGATGCGTGCGCTGGAGGCATCCAGCTGATCGATTGGCGCACGTTGAGGTTGGGCTGAGATGGCACCGATCGATCGGGGCTCAGTGGCCGATCGATCGGCAGGTCGACGCTAGCGTGGGTTGACACCCGAGAAGGCGCTGATCGATCGATGCACAATGGCTTATCGATTGGCAGGTCGACGCTGGCATTGGTTGACACTTGAGAGGGTGCCGATCGATCAGCAAAGTGTGCCAACTGATCAGCCTTGCGCACGTGGTGTGCGCCTCGGGAGGGCGACGCGCGTGCAACGCGCTGCATGCCCACTTTTTTTTTTCAAAATTTTGTTTTTCCAAAATTGTTGATTCCAATTTTGAATGAGTGTTTTCAAACACATTTTAAAAATATTTCCATTCGTTTCGAGGGAGTTAAAAAAATTTTAATCGTATGATTTTCAAATGAAACGCGAACGATTCTACTGCGTATTCTTGATGAAATTTTCTTAATAGTTACAAATGTTCTTTTGAAAAGGCTTTAGGAATATATATATATATATATATGAGATGTCGAGAGAGCCGTCGCGGCATGGGAGGCCGTGGGGTTCTAGGGTCGTGACACTCCTGGCCCAAACACACACCTCAAACCAGCAACAGTCATTTGACCGTTGCTTTCTCCCCTTTTGCTTTTTTTCACTCTACTCTCTTTCACCCTTCTCTTGCTTTTTTCTTGCTCTATAAATTCACTTTGCTCTCTTTATTTTTTTTTACCAAATTTTATTTAATCTCTTAAGTTCTCAATTAATTTCTATATTCTTACAATTTACTCTTTTCCTCGTTCAATAAGGTATATTTTAATTTATTTTTTTATATATATATTTACATAATTTTTAATTATAATTATATTAACTAAATTTTTTTACATTAATTTTTTTTAAGTTTCGTATACATAGAGTTAATTAATTCACAACATCTATAAGTTTTTGTTGGACATTGGTTTTGTGGCATTAATTTATTATTAAAAATTTAATTTTATTTATTATGCATCCTTACAATTATAATATTAATGATAATGATATATAAGAAATTAGAGAATTAAATCTTACATTTTATATGAGACAATCATCTACACAATTATCCACTTCACATAGAAAAAAAGACATAAAACTTCGGATATATAGAAATATTTTGATTTAAAATATGTTAAAATTGCGAACAAAATAGAAACTAATGTAATAACCCGAGAAATTTTGAATCTTAGATTTAATTTTTGAAATTTAAATTAAGTCTCGGTTGGAGTTTTCGGGAAGCTTTTGGCGAGAAATTTATTTTTCAAAGCTCGGAATTTAATTCATAGAAACATTTATGAAATTTTTAAAGTTGGGAGAACGCGAATTTAACGAAATTACGGACGGTTAAAACATGTGAAGGCATTTTGATAAATTTTAATTATTTAATTTAATTTTGTTTTTCTTTTTTCTTTAAAACAACCGAATGGCTTCGAAGTGAAGCTATTCGGCTGCTGAACATCGAGAGGGAGAGACCGAGACCGAGAGGGAGAGCAGGAACCGGAGAGTGAGCGACCGACGATCGACGACGGAGAGTGACGCCGATGTGCAAGGAGCTTCGACAAGCTGAGCGGAGGTGCTGGCTCGACTTTCTCGTGCTGAAAGACCGAAGGTAAACCCCTCGCCTGTTTTGGTTTCGGTCGACTGAGTGTGGGGAGTTCAGTGGCTTTCGAATTTCCCAATGGTTGAACTCGGGTTTTGGGGTGCTTTGGGAGCTAGGGTGTGTGTGCTAGAGGCAGCTTGTGGCCAGGCGTTTTCGTACCTAGAAGCCGACCGAGAGCAGGGAGCGTTCCTCTCTCTCTCTCTCTCTCTCTCTCTCTCTCTCTCTCTCTCTCTTTTTCTCTCTTTGTTTTGAAGGCCGAGCGTAATGTTTGTTTTCCTTTTGGTTTTGTGAGGTTTGAGGTGAATGTTTGGGTGAATTAAAAGGTAGTGTGAAGTGCTTGGGTAATGAATAAAAAACGTCCGAGAGGGAGGAGAGCACCGAGAGGGTTTTGTGATGCTATTCGAATTTTCTGAGAAGGAACCTTTAAATTATTGTTAGTTTACGCATAATTGATTGGAATGTGACTGTTTGGTGAAAAAATTTATGGAAATCAGGTTGAAGTTTAAATTCAGATTTTTTTGGGTTTAAAAACAGTTTTGTTTTTGGCCATTTCGGCTTAGCTTCGGTTATTTGTTTTAAATTCAGTTTTAGTGGGTTAAATTAGGTTGTTAGAAGAACGTTTGGACGCTGAAATCGTTTGATTCCGATAACCGATGTAAAAATTATGCTCGTCGGAAGTTTATGTCAAATTTTAGGTCGAGTCGGATTAGGGTGCGTTTTTAATGGATTTATGACATGTGATGTTAGTGTGGAGGATTTTAGTGTGTAAGACGAGTTTTGAGTGAGTTTTGTTGAAAAACCGAAAATGTGAAATTTTTGAGTGAAGGGCATATTCGGTTTTTGGTGTTTTTCACCTAGCTGCGGTTTATCATTTTACAATCTGTTTTGATATGTTAAACTAGGTTCCTAAGGGAACATTTCGCGCAAAAGTTTTGCGCGTCCGAAGTTTAGTCTGGTTTTCGGCCGAACCGAATTAGTAACCCGTTTTGGTTGGAATTTCATGGATTTAGTTGAGAGATGTGATTTTTAGCATATTTAGTGAATTTTGATGCGTAGATTGATGTGTGATTGTTTATGTCTAGGCTGAACCAGATTTTTGGTGAAAACGTACATCGGGAAAAGCTTATGACGCCAGGCAAATAGTGCATGCATGTGTTTTGCCTAGGTGGGCCTACACCGTGGAACATTAGGATTTATGTTGTTTGATTGTGATATGCATGTATTATTTGACATGTATCATGTTTTAAAAAGAGAACGAAAATAATTTTGATCATATTTTGAGTAAGTGGTGAGACGCGTGGCGGTGGTACCGCAGATCCTGCTAGTGTATGAGCCCGTGTATAACCAACCACGGATTTCGGAGGAGTGGGCCGGCTGGGCCGTCACGCGACGTGTATATGTCGACGGTGAGGATGATGGATAGTGGCGCCGCGGATCCAGTGAAGGTTCAGGCTGTGAAAGAGTGGTCGAGACCGACCAGTGCTAGTGAGATACGCAGTTTCCTAGGGTTGGCTGGATACTATCGGAGATTCATTGAGGGGTTCTTCAAAATTTCAGCTCCTTTAACCGGTTGACCAGAAAGAGTGTAAAGTACGAATGGACTGACAAGTGTGACGACAGCTTTCAGACATTGAAGTATAGATTGACTGCAACTCCTATACTAACATTAAACGTGGAAGGGGAGAAGTTCTACATTTACTGTGACGCCTCCAAGATTGACTTGGGGTGTGTTTTGATGCAGAGTGGGAGAGTCATTGCCTATGCATTTAGGCAGTTGAAGATTTAAGAGCAGAATTATCCCACTCACAATTTGGACCTGGCAGCAGTTGTATTCGCACTCAAGATTTGGAGGCATTACTGGCAGCAGTACGAGATTTTCTCATATCACCAGAGCTTGAGGTAAATTTTCACGCAGAAGGAGATGAATTTGAGACAGAGAAGATGGCTCGAGCTAGTTAAGGATTACGATGTGGAGATCAAGTATCACCCGGGGAAAGGCGAATGTGGTGGTAGACGCCTTGAGCAGAGTAGCAGCTTTGACTTCTACCATGACTTTGACAGTACCTGTTGAGTTGACGACGGAGATGCAGATTTTGGGCCTGGAGGTAGTTTCTGACTTAGCAGCCACTCTTTCGGCCTTATCGTTGAGACTGACTATTCTAGACAGGATTAGGCAGACATAGGCGACTGACTCAGAGTGTAACGAGCTGAAGGCGAGTATGGAGGCCAGTTCTAATTCTGAGCTCAGCTATTCGGTGGATGAGATTCTGAAATTTCGGGATAGGTGGTACGTCCCGAAGGTTGAGGAGCTTGAAGCGGCACTATTGGTGGCCTAACATGAAGCGAGCGGTGGCTGAGTATGTTGAGACCTGCGTATTCTGCCAGCAGGTGAAGGTGGAGCATCAGCGACTGTCTGGGATGCTCCAACCATTGCCAATACCAGAGTGGAAGTGTGAGCGGATCACTATGGATTTTGGGGTTGGACTGCCGAGAACTGCCAAGGGTCACGATGCTATCTGGGTGATTGTAGACAAGTTGACGAAGTCATCTCACTTTTTTCTTGTGAGGATGACTTATACCATGGATCAGTTTGCTCAAATATATATTCAGGAGATAGTCAGGCTTCATGGGATCCCGATGTTGATTGTTTCAGATCGAGATCCCAAGTTCACGTCCAAGTTTTGGAGGAGTCTACATAAGGCCATGGGTACCAGATTAGATTTCAGTACGGCATTTCACCCTCATACCGACGGGCAGTCAAAGCGGACTATACAGATTTTGGAAGATATGCTCAGAGCCTGTGTGTTGGCGTTTCAGGCGACTTGGAGCAAGTTCTTATCGTTGGTCGAGTTCTCGTACAATAACAGCTACCAGTCGACCATTGGTATGACACCGTACGAGGCTTTATACGGGAGGAAGTGCAGGTCAGCACTATATTGGGATGAGGTTGGAGAGACCCGGTTGATAGGTTCTGAGATTTTACAGCAGACTGTCGACAAGATTGCCATGATACGGAAGAGGATTGAGGCAGCTCAGAGTCAGCAAAAGAGTTATGCAGATCAGAGGCGTCGGGAGTTGAAGTTTAGGGTGGGCGATGAGGTATTTCTGAAGATCTCACCATTCAAAGGCGTGGTTAGGTTCAGAAAGCGAGGAAAGCTTAACCCTCTATTTGTGAGGCCATTCCCGATTGTCAGTAGGATTGAGAGGACCGCCTACCAGCTTCAGTTACCTCCTTCGATGGATGCCATACACGACGTTTTTTATGTCTCGATGCTGAGGAAGTGTGTGTGCGGTCCTTCTCAGGTAGTACCACAACAAGATATTGAGACCCAGCCGACGCTAACCTATGAGGAGAAGCTAATGAGGATCCTAGAGTCGGCCATGAAGGTGTTGCGCAATAAGGAAATCCCTTTGGTCAAGGTGTTATGGCGCAATCATGGCGTACATGAGACTAATTGGGAGTAGCGTGAGGACATGGAGTGCCAGAATCCCAAACTATTCGGTATGTAAATTTTAGGGACAAAACTCTTATAAGGTGAGGGAGATGTAATAACCTGAGAAATTTCGAATCTTAAATTTAATTTTTGAAATTTAAATTAAGTCTCGGTTAGAGTTTTTGGGAAGCTTTTGGCGACAAATTTATTTTTCAAATCTTGAAATTTAATTCATAGAAACATTTATGAAATTTTTAAAGTTGGTAGGACACAAAATTAACAAAATTACAGACGGTTAAAACATGTGAGGGCTTTTTGGTAAATTTTCATTATTTAATTTAATTTTGTTTTTCTTTTTTTTTTAAAACAACCGAATGGCTTCGAAGTGAAACCATTCGGCTGCTGAACACCGAGAGGGCGAGAGAGGGACCGAGAGGGAGAGCGGGAACCGGAGAGCGAGCGGCCGACGATCGACGACGGATAGTGATGCTTGTGTGTAGGGAGCTCCGACGAGCTGAGAGGAGGTGTTGGCTCTACTTTCCCGTATTGAAAGACCGAAGGTAAACCCCTCGCCTGTTTTGGTTTCGGTCGACTGAGTGTAGGGCGTTCGGTGGCCTTCAAATTTCCCAATGATTGAGCTCGGGTTTTGGGGTGCTTTGGGACCTAGGGTGTGTGTGCTGTAGGCAGCTTGTGGCCCGACCTTTTAGCACCCAGAAGCCGACCGAGAGCAGGGAGAGTTCCCCTGTCTCTCTCTCTGTTTTGAAGGTCGAGCGTAATGTTTGTTTTTCTTTTGGTTCTATGAGGTTTGATCTGAATGTTTGGGTAAATTAAGAGCTAGTGTGAAGTGCTTGGGTAATGAATAGAAAACATCCGAGAAGAAGCAGAGGACCGAGAGGGTTTTGTGATGCCATTCGGATTTTCTGAGAGGGAAGCTTTAAATTGTTGTTAGTTTATGCATAATTGATTGGAATGTGGCTGTTTGGTGAAGAAATTTGTGGAAATTAGGTTGAAGTTGAAATTTGGATTTTTTTTTGTGTAAAAACAACTTCTGTTTTTGGCCGTTTTGGCCTAACTTCGGTTATTCGTTTTAAATTCTGTTTTGGTGGGTTAAATTAGGTTGTTAGAGGAACGTTTGGACACTGAAATCGTTGGATTACGATAACCGATGCAAAAGTTATGCGCTTCAGAAGTTTATGTCAGATTTTAGGCCGAGTCAGATTAAGGAGCGTTTTTAATAGATTCATGACATGTGATCTTAGTGTGGATGATTTTAGTGCGTAATACGAGTTTTGAGTGAGTTTTGTTGAAAAACTGAAAATGTCGAATTTTTGAGTGAAGGGCATATTTGGTTTTTGGTGTTTATCACCTAGTTGCGGTTTATCGTTTTAAAATCCGTTTTGGTATGTTAAACTAGTTCCTAAGAAAATGTTTAGGCTCTTGAATCGCTCGATTCTGATAACGGATGCAAAAGTTATGCGCATCTGAAGTTTAGGCTGCTTTTCGGCCAAACCGAATTAATGACCTGTTTTGGTTGGAATTTCATGGATTTAGTTGAAAGATTTGATTTTTAGCATATGTAGTGAATTTTGATGCGTAGATTGATGTGTGATTGTTTATGTCTAGGCTGAACCAGATTTTTGGTGAAAACGTGCACTGGGAAAAACTTAGGACTCCAGGTAAGTAATGAATGCATGTGTTTTGCACAGGTGGGCCTACACCGTGTAACATTAGGATTTATGTTGTTTGATTGTGATGTGCATGCGTATTGTTTGACATGCATCATGTTTTAAAATGGGAACGAAAATGATTTTGAGCATATTTTAAATAAGTGGTGAAACGTGTAGTGATGGTACTGCGGATCATGCTAGTGTGTGAGCTAGTGCGTAACCAACATCGGATTTCGCTAGAGGAGTAGACCGGCTGGGCCGTCACGCGGCGTGTATGTGTCAACGATAAGGATGATGCATAGTGGCGCCGCGGATCTCGCTCGAGGAGTGGGCCAGTGCAACACCAGTTGCGAATTTCGTTCGAGGACTCAGCCGGCTAGGCTATTGAGAAATGTGTGTGTGCGGCAACTGTGGCCCCGTTGCTGGGGAGGCTGGGACGGGGGCGACGAGTCAAGATGTAGTGTGGCGCGAGATTCACTCTCACCCTGATGTGGTTGTTGTGTGGTGATTCGTGTGTGTAGCTTGTCGACCTCGTTGCTGTAGAGGCCGAGACGGTGGCGACGTGTCAGGATGTAGGGTAACGCTAGGTTCATTCTCTCGCTAGTACGGCTACACTATGCGTCACAAATATCAACAACATGAGTGTAAGAGTAGAGATTGCATGTGATAGGATTGCATTATTGATTTTTACTTTCATATCGCACTATTTACTGAGCATTAGGCTTATGATGTTTGTTCTATGGTTTAAGTGCAGACATTGTTGCTGGTGATCCCTAAGAGCCTAGTCCTGAGGCGTAGGACGGTTGGCAGCGTGTGACCGAGGCACCAAATGGCGGATTGTTAGGGCGACCTGAACCATGGAGATGGTAGGTGGTGGTGAGATTTGCTCGGGTTGTTTGCTTTGTGTAACACCTGAGAATATCAATTATTTCAATTTTTGAATTTACGTATAGGTCAACGGTAAAATTTGAGTCGGAATCAAGGGCGAAAAGTTTGTATCGTTAGGTAAGAGATTATTTTAGGACTAATATACGGGAAAGATTTAGAAGAATTCGGGTAGAAACAGACTGAATGGCCGTTTGATCGAAAGAATTATGGTTGATGACGAAATAGTAATTAAGAATAATTATATTAAATAATATTTAAAAAAATTTTTTATAAAATGAGAGGGAGGAATGAATCCCCCCCTCGGTGAGTCCCCTTTCTCCCCACCACGCGAGAGCTTTGCATCGGCGATCTCTTTCCCATGACTTCCAACAGCGACGTTTCCTCCTTCGTTTCTTCAAATCTACGGTAAATTTTGGTTATTTTTCAGTAGATAGCTAGTACTTTAGTAGTTTTGAGTAGTAAAAGCGGAGTTAGAGAGAGTTTTGGATGAGCACTAGGAGGGAGATACGAAATTTGGAGGTTATAGTCGATTTGTATTCGCATGTTGGTATTTAAGCTAGGAATAAGAGTAGATTATGAGTTTTTATGGAGAAGATTGAGTATGTAGATAACCGAACGACTCGGGTTACGGAACGGGTTCCGTTCGGCCAAGCTATAGGTGTGGGATTAGAAAATTGGTGAGACCGTTAGAAACTAGACGTACTGAGGAGTCAGTGGTATTTTGAATCGTCCAAATCAGACGAGTATTGGGTAAGTTATGCGTTTCTGAAATTGGCCAAAAATTGAGTAGAATTTCGAGTTTAGCTAGAAATGGTGGTTTAGGAAGAGTTTATGGTTTTCGCGTTAGAAACTTATGAATGGGAAGACGAGTATGATTGATGAATGTGTGATTTTATAGGTTTCTCAGTTAGGGAGCTGTATACGGAACACTAGTGCTAAGGACGTCAGGTAAGTAGTGTAAGTAATGTAGTAGGAGTTTTGTCCTCGGGCCTACATCATAGTACAGTAGGATGCATTGCACGTTTATTTTATGTTATGCTTTATTGATTATGCATCATTGTTTTAATTTATGAGACGAAATGAAAATGAATTTCCATGTTTTTACGAAGTGAAACAGTAGGATGAGATGAAATGAATGAAACGAGAAGATACGTAAAAAGATAATGAAGGTAGGGTTGAGTGATCTTGTCCCGAGAGCTGAACCGCGAGGTGTATCACTCTTCCTCTGCTTTACGTGGTAACCTTGTCCCGAGAGGTGGACCAAGAGGTGTGTCACTTTACTAGATTGAGGTTAGCCTTGCCTCTAGAGGTGGACCGTGAGCTGTGTCACCTTGATTTATCACGTAAAGAAGAAACCAGTAGTAAGAAGATAAAGAAGATGTAAGAAAGAGACGAAAACGAAAGTACAGGCGAAACTGTAGAAACTGCATGTGTTAGGAAATGTTTGATTTTAGTGTGTTTCATGCATTACTTAATTAGTATTAAGCTAATAGTTGAGTTCTATTATGTAGGTGACGACGCAGCAGCTAGTGAGTATCCCGAGTATACTTAGGACTATGAAGCAGTTGCAGAAGGACACACGTGGACTATCTGGGCTGCTGTTAGGGCTTTTTGACTATGTTGGGTATAGGTATTTTTGGGTGTAAGCGAAATGATTTTACAATGTTTTGAGTTAAATGAGTGTATAGACGGATTGCAAAATTGAGTAGTCGTTTTATTTATGTAAATAATGATTTTGAGTTGATGGAAAAGTGTGCGTTGTGTTATTTTTAGTGTTGAGTTGAATTAGATTGGTTTTTGTGAAGTTTTTTAAGGTTTTTAAACTGAGTTCGGAAGAAAGTGTCAACCGATAGGCATAGTGGTCGACCAGACCCTACAAGTGTCGACCGCGAGGGTCGACCTGCGCGAGCAGAACCGAAGTAGATGTCGACCTATGATTGTAAGTGCCTACCAGTTAGTGTAAATCTGGTAGAGTATCAGTCGTAAGGCTCGACCGCTGGAAAACAGAGAACACATAGGTGTCGACCTATAAAAGCAGGTGTCGACCGCTCTCTAGGAACAGTTTAAAAGTGTCGACCGGTGTCACCAGTGTCGACCGATGAAAAAACCCGAGACGATCGTAGTGTCGACCCGGTGTTCTCAGTGTCGACCGATAAAAAGACCCGAGCGTAACGTAGTGTCGACCGATATTTGCCAGTGTCAACCGTTGAAAAATTCGAGACAACGCAAGTATCGACCGACATTTACAGGTGTCGATCGGTTGCTTTGTTTTATGTTTTGTAAAATGAAATTTTATTTAAGATAATTTTAATCGAGTTTTCCACTGCGATGCTGTGTAAAATATTTTCAAAAATATCATTTTAAGTTGAGGAACAAAAGTTTTAAATTTTTACTCTAATTTTCCAAGTATAGTGAGTGAGTAGTAGATGTGTGCGAACTGGGAACGGGAAGATTCTCGGGGCGTTAAACTTTGTGTTGAGATATTTATGTGGTCGGATGAGTTCGTATAAGCGTCGGTTCTATAGGATTGTATATAGTGTTTGTTGTGTTTTGGAGATGCGTGTGTACTTTTATATGTTGAAGTATGTCATTGCTCTATACTGTGGACTTTTTTCATTTGTAGTTGATGGATTTCGTTGTCTTTGAACTTCGATTTTGTTATGGGGATCTCTGGATAGTTCGATGGATGGATAATTTTGGAATTTTCTGGTGAACTGTGTGCAGGGATAGACTTTTTGGAATAGCCAGTTTTTAGGCGTTACTTTGCCGAATTTTCGGGAGAAAAGTCGGGGAGTCGAGAGGATACGAAGTAGTTCGGAGTGCGCACGATGAGGCGCGAAGGGAGTGGCGCTGTGCGCGGAAGCATGGCATGACCGCACGTGCAGGGCACGTGGCCTTGCGAGTGCACGCGGCATCGGCTTCGGGTGTGCGCGTGGACGTGCAGCGCAGAGGCAGAGTGCGTGGGGCACGCGGCGCTGTTGGCGTGTGCGTGACGAGGAGGTGTCGAGTTGGTGCGCGCGGCGCCGAAGTGGAGATATGTGTGCGCTGGGCGCGCGGCTCCATGTTGGGGCATGCAGCGCCGAGCCTCAAGAGCGTGGCGCGGGGAGTCGAGCGCGCAGCGCTGAACCCGAGAGGCGCAGAGTGTGTGTTGAGCTCTTTCCTAGAATTTCAAATCTTGTCGTCTTATTTTTAAAACTCTTTTAAATTGTAATTTCCGCTGCATATTTTATATTGAAGATTTCGTGTTCCCTCTTTAGGGCACGAGCCGTTTTCGAATCGAGTCGAAAATATTTTTATACTTACACTTGTTATTTTGAATATGGTTTAAAAATTGAAAGTGATGTTAAATTGAGTGAGTTCACGTAGAGTTCCTGGATGTACTAGCGAGGGGTTTACGGGAATGTTGTTGTCGAGATGTGATAGGTCATGGTATCAAAGTAGTGTGTAGTTGTAGTGAGCGCGCCAGGAATGTGTGGGTTCACGGGGTGTTACAACTAAAGTAAAATGTAAATATTGTGATAAAAATTATTTTTATATTTTTAGTAGCCCTACTAGCACTATTGGTAGATATTTTAAAAAATATCAATTAAATGAGAAAACACCAGATTTAATACAATATTAATTAAAAGTTAATGGTAGTGAAATTTTCACATATTTACAAAATATAATGAGAGAAGGAATAACACTACTTGTAGTACAATCCGAGTTGCTTTTATGATTCACCGATAGTGAAGTGTTTAAAAAATTTATGAAGGAATATGTTATTTTTAGTTTTAAACATGTCCCTAAATATACTAGGAAAAATGATATTTTTAAAATGTTTATGGATATGAAAAATTAATTAATTATATTTTTTTCAAATGCTATTTCAATGTCTATTTGTATTACTTATTATTTATAGAGTGTACGTAATATTGTTGGTTATATAGTTGTAACATCTCATTTTATTGATAAATTTTAGCAATTAAATAAAAAAATTTTAAGATTTCGTAATTATGAATATCCTGATTCTGGCAACACTATTTATAGATTTATTATAACAATATTGCAAGAATATTCTATTAAAGATATAATTTTTAGTATAACTCTTGATAATATTAGTTATAATGATGTTGTTATTTCTCAATTTAATAATTATTTACAATTAAATGTTACTCGTAGTTATTTTTTACACATGAGATGTGAGTGTCATATTTTAAATTTGATTGTAAAAGATGATACATTATATATTTCAACTCATATTTAATTAATTAGGTTCCTAATTTTTTATATTATTAGATATAATTCGAGATAACAACAATATGAAATTTTTTGTAAAGCTACTCAATTTAAACTAAGAAAATTAAAAATCAGCGTAGATAATAGGTGGAATTCAACTTATTTGATGTTACAAAATATTACGCCATAACGAGAAGTTATTTGTGTTTTTATTAATGATAAGAAGTAAAGTTTGATCATTTTCATTAATAAAATATATAATTTGTTATCGGATTCTATTATTTTAATATCAGTTTAATCACACACAAACCTCAAGTATTATGCCATTAATCAAACTTCAACGCTGTTCCGGCCTAATTTCAAATAAAAAAGGACTATTCTTATGTATTCTCTTTCCCCACTCATTAATATAAAATTTTAAATAGCTCTTGAAAGGCAGGTTCTGGTTCATTTTTTTGTTTCCTCTAGCAAGAGTCCGCGCTTGAAACACAGGCTCTGATTCTGAGAATAAACAACAAGCGGGAGTCCACTGTCAAATAATCTATATATTTAAATCAAATAAAAAATTTATAGCATTTTATTAAAAAAATTTGCAAACAAACTATCCTTCTATTAATTTACTGCAAACATTGTTCACCGTTTTATCTCTCCACTTAAACCACATTCTCCACTCCCAATTGTTCGCAGAATTTCTCTATTAGTTGCTAAACGAAGTCCCAGTACGTGTAAATTTTAGTGTTTTTATGGTTTATTAATTTTCACGTATTAGATTATTAGTTCTTAATGGACGACGTGTCCTGGGTGGACACGTTTTATCGTATTTAACCACATTGGATTTTTCAAAGTTTCTGTCAACTTGGTGATTAGATAAATTACCATGTGATTAATTTGTGAAAAACTAATATGGAGTAATTGAGAGTTTAGTTTGAGTCATATTTGGAATTCAGTTATTAGTGGATTTTAAAATATAAAGTAAGAGTGCATTTTATAAATTAAGAAAATAGCGAGGTAAATGTGCAATAATAGAAAATTTGGGCTAAAGGGTTTTGAAACCTTATTGGTTTCTCATTTTCGACCACCAATAGAGAGAGGGAGAGAGGGCCGAGAGAAGAAGGGGGGTGTAAGTTTGTTTTCCTCTCCATTTTTGAATGATTAGGTTAGGGTTTGTGTGTGGTTTGGCTTCGAGCAAAGGAGCTTGAATCGCTCAGTGTTTTCTAGATGTTTTTGAAGTATATTAGGGAATGAGTAGTCCTTGTAGGATAAATGATTGATTGGGAATGAAATCGGCAGAGAAAGGGCACGATTTTCACGACGTTTCGTCTAAGGAAACATCACCATGGGTGACTAGGGATGAAGCTCGAGTGATTGCGCGAAGAGTCAATTCTACTAATAAATTTAGTGAGCAACCACTGACTAGTCTATGCAACTGTTGAGGTCGACCGTGGATTAGTTCAGGGTGACCGCTGAGGACGACAACGAAACTGGTTTGGGTGATCGCAGAGGTCTATCGTTTGATAGTTTAGGATGACCACATACTAGCCTAGTCGATTGTGAGGCTAGTCGATCGTGTGATGGTTAAGGTCGCCACACAGATTATTTTTTAGGAAAAATTTGTCACGTTCATGACCACTCATAGGTAATCAAATTGGGTTACTAGTCCAAGTATAAGGCCTATCCAAGTGTCTTCATTTAGAGTTCAGTGGAATTTTAATAACTTTGATTTTCTTTATAGGCACGGACTAGTTTGCTGACTTTGAGCCAACAACAGATGTTGTCGCTCCTGTAAGGAAGATGAGTAGTAATCGTCAAGGTATGGATTTTATACTTTCTGCATTGGATAGCATGTTTTCAAAAAATAGTATTTTGGTGAGTTGTCATTTATAAAGTATGACGGAGCCAGATTGCCAGCAAGTCAATTTTTATGTGTATATGTGTATAGATATTTTTGTTGTGATATGTTGGGAGGAGGAATCCTCTTGATACTTTCCCCAGTCTTGGCGTCAAAGTATTATAGGGCTATCCCATACGTCTTCTGTTGCGTGAAGGTGGTATTGTAAGCACGTAGAGAAAACTTGCAGTAAGTTTGTGATGATGAAGGTAGTATTGTAAGCACGTAGAGAAAACTTGCAATAGGTTTGTGATGATGCGCTACTTTGGTTTCAAATCGCTAAATCTGATTAGGATGTGTATTGGTTCAGGTTGGTGTCTTGGCAGACTATCACCGCCCACTTCGGTGCGGGCTAGATCTTCAAATCGTCGTTACAGTTTTCTTTCAATCTTGTGAGACGTTTGATTTTCGAATTACTGTTTTTCTGTGATAGTGTATCAGAGTTGTCCTGTGTGACGCTAAATTTATACTAGGGATAGTATTTTTGGAAAATGGTCAAGGTATTTTCGTTGTATAGCCACTTATATACGTAACAGATTTTATAACTACCTTACTGAGAGCTCGCAGAGTAGGTTGTTAAAAAGAAAGAAAAAGATTTCCTCAATTGTTTTATTCGAAGTTTAATCAAGATTTTAAATAAAGATAGAAAATTCATTTTTAAAAGAAGATGTATTAGGTATAAAATTTCTACTAAGTTAATCTATCACCATAACGACCACCTCCCAATCCAGGTAAAGAGAATCTGGTCATCTGTCCTAACATTTTTGTTCCAGCCCATCCTTGGGTCATGACAGTATGAGATTATCAAATTTTGACCGTAAGTTATCTAGAATGAAAGAACCTTGCTAGATTATTCAGATTATTCCTTTTTGCTTTGACTTAGATCATTTTCTTTTAGAACCACTTGTTAACAATCAATTATCCAAAGTTAGGTCACTAATATTGGGAGAGAAGAAACTAAAATTCCACTCAAATTCGAAATAAACTGGCATAAAAAAAATAAGCGGTGCATCCGTACAAGCAAACTAATGCACATTAAAGTAGTCAAAGATTCATTGAAAGAAAAACCTGTACAAATTTATTAATAAAAACTAATAAATAAAATTGTGATTTCTATAGGGTGATCGTTTGTTTGCAATTTTTATACTACAATGCTATAGATTCCTATTCCATTTAAATAAAATAAATCTTCAAGATTATGGTTGTTTAACAATTTCTCTTCTTGTTCAAGTCTATCAAGTGAAAGCCCACTATTTAAGTGCAGTTTGCTCATTTTTTTATTCTTTCTAGCAAGAGTTTGCTCTCGAAAAGCATGCTCCTGCTAGTTTTTTAATACTCTGGAGCATAAGTCCACCCGTGAAAGGTGGGAGCCTACCACGGGAGCTTGCGTTTCAAGAGTTGGATCTTGCTTCAAAGTACAATAAAACAGGGGGAGCCTATCTTTCAATAGTGAGATCTGCATCTACAAAATTTTGCGATGGGTAAGTCAATTTCTAAATTTCATTTTTGGTAGTTTTATCATTTGATTTTTCGTTTTTGTTGAATTTGAATTTCGAACTTGAAAAATTAAAATCTTAGCAATACCTCATGAGTTAGCAAAAAGAATCAATCAAAGTGTGATATGAAAATCTAGCCCCATTATCCAGGTTGCCGATGAATAATGGTTATCCACAAAGCAAGTCGTATGATCAATAATAAACAACAATTAATAATACTCTAATCAGGTTTAGAGATTCGAAACTCAAGAATCGCGTTATTACCACCCTATTACCCATTTTTTAATGTGCAAACAAAACAACTTTCACGTTGCAGAAGATGTACTAGGATGTCATTTTGATTATTTGACACTGAGATCATCCAAAGTATCACGGGTATCCATCATCTATCACAACAACAATAAAATCATATATCAATGCTAAATATGTAAATCATACATATATATACATAAAAGATTGACGTACTGGCAACCAGGCTCTGTTAAGTTTTAATGAATGATAGCTTATGAAAATAGAGTTCATATAAAAAAATCACGCAATGTAAATAATATAAAATTCTTACCTTTATGCCGAGCACTTAATCTTCTAACTGGAGGTGCAATCTCAACAACTGACTCGAAGTTGTCTGAGCCTAAAACAAAATGAATATTATTATTATCTCACTTAATCATAAGGTAAGACACTAGGAGAGATCCTAAATCAGGATTAGGAACTCAATTCCTAACTATAAAGGGACGCGAACCTTGTCGAAGTGTAGTGAAAAAATTTCCTTCAATTAAAAACAGTATGTTTGTAGCACCCCGAGAACCCACACGTTCCTGGTACGCTCACTACGTTTAGACATTATAACATACAAAGACTTGACGCGAACTCACTTGATTTAATACCACTTTCATTTTCAAATCATGTACAAAAGAACATTTGTAAGTATAAAAAATTTTTCGACTCGATTCTAAAATAACTCGTGCCTCGAAGAGTGAACACAAAATCCTCAATATAAAATACGTAGCGGAAAAAAAATAATTTAAAATAGTTTTAAAAATAAGACGACAAAATTGGAAATTCTAGGAAGAGTCCAACACAAGCTTCGAGCTACCTGCTTTAATGTCGCGCGCCCGAGTAGCGGCGCTGCACGCCCATGGTTCTGCACCATGCACTGTGCGTGCGCACACTCGACTTGGCGTCGCGCGCGCACACTCGGCCTGCAAGCTGCGCGCCTCGCACGCCGACCTTCCCACTTCGGCGCCCCGCGCGCACCTTTTTGGTGCCGCACGCGCCAATTCAACACCACCGCATCACGCACACGCCCACAGCGCCGCGTGCTCCACGCACCCTGCTTCCATGCAGCACGTCTGCACGCACGCCCTCACTCGACGCTGCAAGACCCGTGCGCACTCGCAAGGTCCCGTGCCTCGCGCGCCTGCGACCACGCCGCCCTCCCGTGCCCATCCTCACTCCTTTAGTACCTCACCGTGCACTCCCCGACATATTCCATACCCTCTCGACTCCCAATCTTTCTACCAAAAATTCGACAGAGTAACGCCTAAAAACTGGCTATCCCAAAAATTTAAACTATGCACACAGTTCACCAGAAAACTAGAATTATCAATCCATCAACTATCCAGAAAATCTACATAGCAAAAATCGAAGTTTAATGACAACAAAATCCATCAACTACAAATGAAGAAAATTCACAGTATAGAGCATTACCAAGCTCCTGTATGTAAAGAGTACGCGTGCGTCACCAAAATCACAAACACATCATGAACTCCTATACAACTGACGCCTATACAAACTCGTCTGATCAACTATATATCCCGACTAAACAAAAACAAATACCCCAACAGTCTAGTCATCACCTACCACCTCCACGGGTCAGGTCGCCCTAACAAATCCGTCGTCCGGTGGCTCGGTCGCGCACCACCAACCGTCTTACACCTCAGGACTAGGCTCTCGGTGCTCACCAGCAATAACGTCTACACCTACACCATAGAACACACAACATAAGCCTAATGCTCAGTAAGTAACGCGATATGAAAGTAAAAACCGACAAATGCAATCGTATCACATGCAGTCTCTACACTCACACTCATGTTGCCACATCTGTGACACGTAGTGCAGCTGCACCAGGGTGATAATGAACCTAACGCCACCATACACCCTGACACGTCGCCATCGTCCCGGACTCACCAGCAACGAGGCCCACAAACTACACACACGCATCACCATACAGCAACCATATCAGGGTGAGGGTGTACCTTGTGCCACGCTATACCCTGACACGTCGCCCCCGTCCCAGCCTCCCCAGCAACAGGGGCACAGTTGCTACACACACATTTCGCGACATCCCAGCCGGTCCACTCATCAAACGCAATTCGCGACTGGTGTTGCACCGGCCCACACACTAGCAGGATTCGCGGTACCACTGCCCATCATCCTCACCGTCGTCACATATAAGCCGCGTGACGGCACAAAAGGCCCACTCCTCTAATGGAATCCGCGGTTGGTTACGCACCAGCCCACACACTAGGAAGATCCGCAGTACCACTGCCACGCGCCTCACCACTTACTTAAAATATGTTCAAAATCATTTTCGTTCCCTTTTTAAAACATGATGCATGTCAAACAATACACACGCACACCACAATCAACAACATAAAATCCTAAAGTTCCACGGTCTAGGCCCACTTGGGCAAAGCACATGTATGCACTACTTACCTGGCGTACTAAGCTCACTCAACGCACAGATTCGCCAAAAAGCCTCAACCTAAAACATAAACAATCATTCATCAATATTCGAATCAAAATTCACTAAATATGCTAAAAATCACATTTATTAACTAAACCCTTGAAATCCCAACTAAAACGAGTTACAAATTCGTTTCGGCTGAAAACCGGCCTAAACTTCGGACGCGCATAACGTTTGTGTCCGTTATCGGAATCGAGCGATTCAATGGACTAAATGTTCCCTTAGAAACGTAGTTTGACATACTGAGACGGATTTTAAAACGGCAAGGTGCAGCTAGGTGAAAAAACACCAAAACCGAATCTGCCCTTCACCCAAATTTCACATTTCCGTTTCCTACAATCAAAACTCAGTCAAAGCTCGCCTTACGCACTAAAATCAGCAACACTAATATCACGCGCCACAATTCTAATGATAACGCTCAATAATTTGACTCGGTTCAAAATTCGACATAAACTTCCGACGCGCAAAACTTTTGCGTCGAATATCAGAATCGAATGATTCCAGCGGCTAAACGTTCCTCTAACAACTTAATTTAACTCACAAAAACAGAATTCAAAACGAATAACCGAAGATAGGCCGAAACAGCCAAAAACAGAATCTGTTTTTACACAAAAAAAATTTGAATTTTCGACATCAACTCGATTCCCACAATTTCTTCACCAAACAGCCACATTCCCCTCAATTAAGCATAATCTAACATCAATTTACAGCTTCCCTCGCAGAAAAATCTGAATGGCATTACAAAAACTCTCTTGGTTCTCTCCTCCTCTCGGACGTTTTCTATCCATTGCACATGCACTTTACACTAGCTTTCAAATCACCTCAAACATTCAGCTCAAACCTCCCAAAACCGCAAGGAAAAAAACCATCACACTCGGCCTTCAAACGAAGAGAGACAGGGGAACACTCCCTGCTCTAGGGCAGCTTCTGGGTACGGAAAGGCCGAGCCACCAGCTGCCCCCAGCACACACACACACACTTTAGCTCTCAAAGCACACCTAAAACCCGAGCTCAACCATCGGGAAATTCGGAGACCACCAAACTCCGCGCACTCAGTCGACCGAAACCAAAACAAGGGAGGGGCTTAACTTCGGTCTTTCAGCATGAAAAACTCAAGTCAGCACCTCCCCTCAGTTCGTCGGTGCTCCCTTCGTATGGTCATCGTCCATCGGCTGGTTGCTTGGTCTCCGGTTCTTCGTCGCAGGCAAACAGCCGAAGAGGAAAACAGAATGGCTTCCTCGTGAAGCCATTCTGGTTTTCTTTTCATTGAGTTTTTTTTTAATTAATTAAACAAAAATTACCAAAACACCCTCATGTGTTTTAACCGCCCGTAATTTCGTTAAATTCGTGCCCTTCCAACTTAAAATTTTTTGGAAACCGTCACTAAATTTAGATTCCGAGTTTTATAACTTAATTTACCTGTTAAAATATTTCTCAAAACTCCAACCGAGATTAAATTAAAAATTTCAGAAATTAAATTTAAAATCTGAAATTTTCTGGGTTATTACAATGTTTGACACTTTAAGGGGATCAGTCGACACTTAGAACAATCGAGTCTGACCACGGTTGACACTACATACCATAAGTTGACACTCTGAAACGCTTGGGTTCCAACACAAAATGAACTGGCGGTCGACACTTCATCCACAAGTGTCGATACTAGCTCGGTCAACACTTCTTCTAAAGTGTCAACACTCCAAACTCTCGAGTTTTGACTCGAAATGAATTGGCGGTCTACACTTTCTTTTAACGGTTGACACTTACCACTCTCTTCCCAACGGATGGTTTGAAGGGTTGATAGATCACCTACAGTAGTTTGTCTACTACGCATGCAAAATATGTTTCCTCAATTGAAAGTGTGAAAGAAGTTTTCCAGTTAAGAGGTATTGCTTCAGAACTCAGTGTGATGATACATTTTCTATCAATTTTCTGTGATAGTCAGAGAGCAATATATCTGATGAAGAACCTAGCTCCACATGATTGATTGAAACATATTGACACAAAGTTTCATTTCATGAGAAAAATTGTTGAGAGAGAAATTAAAATTCAAAAAATCGACACCGAAGATAATCCTGCAAATGTCTTTACCAAGGTCTTATTATTACCCAGTTTAAATAATGTTTAAATTTGGTGGATGTAGAGATTATATTCAAAAGAAAATTTGTGAGTATAAAAATTTTTCGATTCAATTAGAAAACAACTCGCGCCCCGAATAAGGAACACAAAATTATCAATATAAAATATGCAGCGGAAAAGACAATCTAAAGCATTTTAAAAATACGAAAACAAAACTTGAAATTTTAGGAAGGAGCCCAACACACGTCTCGAGCTACCTGACTCAGTGCAACGCACTCGTGTAGCGGCGCCGCGCGCCCTTGGTTCCGCGCCATGCACTGTGTGCGCGCACACTCAACTTGGCGCCACGCGCCCTGCGCGCGCGCCCATTCGGCCTGCGAGCTGCGCGCCCCGCACGCCCACGCCCCCACTTTGGCGCCCCGCGTGCACCCTCTCGATGCCATGCGCTAACTCAACACAGCCGCGTGCCCCACGCACCCTGTAACGCCCCAAAAACCTACTCGTTTCTGGTTCGCTACTGCCTTGATACCAACTCTATAACGCCCATCGCAAAATCTTTGTAAAATTTTAAAACTTTTATTTCTCGATTTAAAACGACAATTTTGAAAACATATTAATTGGCATCACAGCGGAAAACGCATTCAAAAATCAGTTTAAACAAACTACACCTTTTGAAATATAAAAACAAAGAGACCCGTCGACACTTGTAGACGCCGGTCGACACTTGAGTGGTCTCGGGTTTTTCATCAGTCGACACCGGGAACACCGGTCAACACTACGTTCCTCTCGGGTCTTTTCATCGGTCGACACTTCTACATTCATTTCAGAGAGTGGTCGACACATACTTTCACAGGTCGACACTTTAACCCTCTCTATCCGTGTAGGTCGACCTCTGCGGTCGACACCGCGATCATTTTTACATAGACTGGTCGACACCTACAGCCACCGGTTGACACCTACTTCGGCTTTGCCCTGCGCAGGTCGAGCCTCGCTGTCGACACTCACCTTACTTTTTCACTGACCGGTCGACACATATCGACTTCGGTCGACACTTTACACCAGTATCAGTAAAATAACACCAGTTCAGAGAAAACACATAACGACAATCGCGCAATTAAATCCACAAAGTAAAGACCTATATTTTTAAAACATAATTTCTCAAGAAACTTCAAAATGCACCTATACATCAATTCCGACTATGAACATTCAAACCCAACAACGCACCAAAACCTATACACACGACATAGACTACTCAAAACTCACTAAAAAGGACCGCCATCTAACCTTGCCCCACGGGTCGAATCGCCTTAATGAACTCCACCTGCTGGCACACGATAGCACGCCGCCAACTTCGATCTAGGCCTAGCCATCACCTATCAACTCACCCGAAAGCTCGTCGTCACCTACACCAAGGAACACAAAACGTAAGCCTAATGCTTAGTAAGTATAGAATATGAATCCGAAAAACCAATGCATAACTCAACTCCTACTCATGCAATTTCTATACTCAACTCCGTTTTCTTTTCGTTTCATTATTTTATCTTTCACTTTTCTGTGTGAGTCAAGCTAGCACTCATCCTCTCCACACTCGGGACGGCCAATCCATAACCCACGGAGCGAGGCTAGAGGCACACATCATGTTTGCACATGGAACGACCCTACGTAACCTCCTCCTAACATCAATCGTTGAACCCTCTAGTGCTCTCAATAGCACGTTAACGACGAGGGGTTGGCAAACCGTGTCACGTTACGTACTTTCATCCATGGAAACCCCATAGTGCTCTCTCAGTAGCACGTTAACGACGAGGCATTCACCCATGCGTGGCAAGTCTTTTCTTATCTAGTTACGTTTCACATACACATTTCAAAACATGGTCAAAACTCGTATTTCGTAATTCAAAACCATGATGCATGACAATCACGAATGCACGACTCAAACAACAAAACAAACAAGCAATCCTACCATTACAAGGTGTAGGCCTGAAGGCAAATCACACACGTTCCACCACTTACCTGGCGTTCTCGAAATCCTTTCGTACTTCGTAACTTCGTGCTATAACTGAAATACCTATAAAATTATACATCTGTCAAATTTTAACTCATTAAACTCCCTATCTTGAAAGTACTAATTCACATCAAAGCTAAAACTCCCACTAAACTCGAAATCCAGCACAATTTCCGTCAAACTTCGAAAATTCACAATTTCTTCAATACCAGTCCGAATTGGACGATACAGAATACTACGGGTTCCTAAGGACGTCTAGCTTCCTATGATCCCATCCATTTCCCATTTGGATGTCCACAACTTAACCGAACGTGGCCGAACGGACATCGTTCCAAAAATTTACATACATAGCCAATAAACCATCCAATCTTCTTCACTAATTCTCGTAATCTACTCTTATTTCTATCATAAGCACCAATACGCGGATGGAATTCAACTCTACGCTCAATTTCTCGCATTAACCTCCTAGGTTTTCACTGATTCGCCCTATAACCTCGCCAAACCCAGTTTTGCCACTAATAACGCTAACACACCAACTAACTACGCAAAACTAATGAGAACTCACCGTGATTCGAAAGAAACGGAAGAAGAATCGTGAATCGGTCGCCGTCTGCTCATAGGAGAGAAGAAACGGGGAAAGGGAGAGGTCTCTGGGATGGTGTTCTTCTCTTCAATATATATATATATATATTTTTTATTTTATTTCATAATTACCAAATTGTCCTCCACCTTAAACCGTTCGGCCACTCTGTGATTTCGTCCGATTCCGGTTGTATTCTTAAATTTCTCTCTCCACCATTAGTGTTAAAATAATCTTTTACTTACTAATACAAATTCTCCGCTCTCGATTCTGACCGAAACTCTGCCGTTTACCAATACGAATTTCTGAAAGCTTAATCACAGAAATCCTGGGTATTACACACCCTGCCTCCGTGCAGCACGTCCGCACGTACGCGCTCACCCAACGCATCACGACCCGTGCGCACTTGCAGGGCCACATGCCCCGCAAGCCTACGGTCACGCCGTGCTCTCGCGCACACCGCCACTCCCCTAGTATCTCACCATGCACACCTTGACCTATTTCATACCCTCTCGACTCTCGATCTTTCTCTCGAAAATTTGACAGAGTATCGTCTAAAAATCCGCTATACCAAAAATCTGAACCTGCACATAGTTTATCAAACTTCCCAGAATAGCTATCCAGAGATCCCCACCAAATCAGAGTTTTAAAAAGAAATAAAATTACAACAATCTATCAATTATCAAATGAAAAAAATTCATAATATAGAGCATTACCAAGCTCCCACATGTAAAGAGTACACGTGTGTCACCAAAATCACAACACTCCATAAACCCCTATATAACTGACGCCTATATAAACGCGTCTGATCAACTATATATCCTGACACAACAAAAGAAAATACCCCAACAGTCTAGCCACCACCTATCATCTCCACGGGTCAGGTCGCCCTAACAAATCCGCCATCCAGTGTCTCTGTCGCGCGTCGCCAACCGTCCTGCACCTCAGTACTAGGCTATTGGGGCTCACCAGTGACAATATCTACACCTACACCATAAAACACACAACATAAGCCTGACGCTCAATAAGTAATGCAATATGAAAGTAAAACAGACAAATGCAATACTATTACATGCAGTCTCTACACTCACACTCATGTTGTCACATCTGTGACGCGTAGTGTAGCCGCACTAGTATGAGAAGGAACCCATTGCCACCCTACATCCAAACACGTCACCACTATCTCGGACTCCTCAGCAACGAGGCCCACAAGCTACACACACGAATCACCACACATCAACCACATCAGGGTGAGGGTGTACCTCGCGCCACACTACACTCTGACACGTCCGCCCCTATTCTAGCCTCCCTAGCAACGAGGCCACAGTTGCCACACACACACACTTCACGACAGCCCAGCCGACCCACTACTCGAGCAAAATTCGCGACTTGTGAGGCACCGGCCCCACACACTAGCAGGATCCGTGGTACCACTGTCCATCATCCTCACCGTCCACACAAACACTCCGCGTGATGGCCCAAGCGGCCCACTCCTCGAGCGAAATCCGCGATTGATTACGCACCGGCCCGCACACTAGCAGGATCCGCGGTACCACCACCACGCGTCTCACCACTTATTTAAAATATGTTCAAAATCATTTTTCATTTCCTTTTTAAAAACATGATACATGTCAAACAATACGCACGTACACCACAATCAACAACATAAATTCTAAAGTTCTACGGTGTAGGCCACCTGGGCAAAACACATGCATACACTACTTACCTAGCATACTAAGCTCACTCGACGCACAGCTTCGCAAAAAAAAAAAAGACTCAACCTAAAACATAAACAATCACTCATCAATTTTCGAATCAAGATTCACTAAATGTGCTAAAAATCACATTTCTTAACTAAACCCTTGAAATCCCAACTAAAACGAGTCACAAATTCGGTTCGACCAAAAACCAGCCTAAACTTCGGACGCGCATAAATTTTGCTTCCGTTATCGGAATCGAGCGATTCAATGGGCTAAACATTCTCTTAGTAACCTAGTTATACTGAGACAGATTTTAAAACGGTAACATGCAGCTAGGTGAAAAAACACCAAAACCGAATCTGCCTTTCACCCAAATTTCACATTTCCGTTTCCTTCGACCAAACTCAGTCAAAGCTCGCCTTACGCACTAAAATCAGCAACGCTAATATCACGCGCCACAATTCTACTAATAACGCTCAATAATTTGACTCGGTCCAAAATTCGACATAAACTTCCGACGCGCAAAACTTTTGCGTCGAATATCAGAATCGAACGATTCCAGCGGCTAAACATTCCTCTAACAACCTAATTTAACTCACAAAAACAGAATTCAAAATGAATAACCGAAGATAGGCCGAAACAGCCAAAAACAGAATCTGTTTTTACACAAAAAAAATTTGAATTTTCGACATCAACTCGATTCCCACAATTTCTTCACCAAACAGCCACTTTCCCCTCAATTAAGCATAATCTAACATCAATTTACAGCTTCCCTCACAGAAAAATCTGAATGGCATTACAAAAACTCTCTTGGTTCTCTCCTCCTCTCGGATGTTTTCTATCCATTGCACATGCACTTTACACTAGCTTTCAAATCACCTCAAACATTTAGCTCAAACCTCCCAAAACCGAAAGGAAAACAACCATCACACTCGGCCTTCAAACGAAGAGAGACAGGGGAACACTCCCTGCTCTCTGCCGGCTTCTGGGAGCGGAAAGACCGAGCCACCAGCTGCCCCAGCACACACACACACTCTAGCTCTCAAAGCACCCCCAAAACCCGAACTCAACCATTGAGAAATTTGGAGACCACTGAACTCCCTGCACTCAGTCGACCAAAACCAAAACAAGCGAGGGGCTTACCTTTGGTCTTTCAATATGGAAACGTCAAGCCAGCACCTCCCCTCAGTTCATCGGCGCTCCCTTCGCACGGTCGTCATCCGTCGGCTGGTCGCTTGGTCACCGGTTCTTCGTTGCGGACGAACAGCCGAAGAGGAAAACAGAATGGTTTTCTTTTCTTAATCAAAGGGCAAATAGTAGATGGACATTTATTTAAAAAGGAAATATTACGATTTATGCGACAAAAAATTTCATGAACATGCTGATTAGGATGTCCAAGGCAAAAATGTCACAAGGCATTGGCAGCAACAAAAATGGGTGCAAGATTAAGTAGATTGGCGTATGAGATAATAAAGACCATCATGTTATTTATTGAAACCTATCACTTTCTGCGTTATGAGGTCCTGAAATACACAAAAATGAGGAAAGAAGAGAACGGAACAATTAAGTGCCTTTGTGAATTTGTTAATTGACATGAGGTTAAGTGCCTTTGTCAATTTGTTAATTGACATGAGGTTAAATTTGAACGAAAGAGCGTAAAGAACATTATCTAAATGCATATGAAAATTAAAGTCACAAGAATGTAAATGGGTTACTAGAACCTGGTTTCCATTGGGTATTTAATGAGAAATTTATGATGATCATAGACATTGCTAGAACTTCTAAATTATGTGTGATGTGATCGGTGGAAGCTGAGTCAATAATCCAAGGATTATTTTTATGAAAGGAAAAAAAAATTAAAATACCTGCAAAATTAATAAGAGGAACTTGTGGTTTGTGGTTGGATGAGAGTAAGGATTTGTTGTATTTATTCTTGAGTGAAGGGCCAATCATGGTTGGAATCGAACGTGACTTGTTCTACTGCTGCTATGAGAGACTTATTAGATTTATGACCAAAAGTAGAATTGGTCTCATTAAAATCACATTTTATTGCTGGTTTAGTTTGGAATAGTGCTTGAAATGTCGAAAATTGGGATCGTAATTTGCATTTTCAGATTTCATTCGATATCGAGATTCAGAGTGACAATTTCTTTCACAAAAATTCCAGTGATAAAAAAAGCTTATTTTCCTTCAATTGACCCCGATGATTTGAACTAAAAGAAAAAGAAAAATTATGAGTTGAGGGTTCCAATGTTATTGGTCATGATAGCTCGTTGGAGGAACCATCTAGATGGATTGTTGTGGCTCATCTTGTAAAACCAAGGAGTATGCTTTTGATACTAATGGTAAATGATGTATCATAAGAAGTTAACTTCGTGAATGAAGATATGATTCATTAAGCCCCATCAAAAATTGAACGAGACAATCATGTTCTTGAAAATGATTGAGAGCAACAGTGGGGCAACAAGAACAAGCTTGATGAATGTTATAAATTTCTAGCTCATCCCATAGATCTTTTAACACAGTACAATATGCAGCTATCGAGTCATTCCTTTGCTGATGATTGCAAATAGTTTGCTAAATCTCAAAAACTCTAGTAGCATTGTGTTGAGAGAATCGATCATGAAGCTTTCTTTATGACAATCACACTGTTAAGAATTTCTTTAGAAACTGAGTTGAACAACCCAGATAGCACCATACTATTACAACGATTTCAATAAGTGTGGGAAGATGAAGTTGCATCTGGTTTCTTCGTTTTTCCATCAATGAAGCCTAATTTGTTTTTGGTTTCAAAAGCCATGGTGATTGCACGGCTCCATATGGGATAATTGTCTCCTATAAGAAGTTGTGAAACTAATATAGTTCCAAGATTGTTATAAATGATGAATATAATAAGGTGATGGAAAATCGGATTCATGAATGGAGAATGATATTTTTGAAGAATCTATGGTAGTTTGAAAAAAAAAGGAGAATCAATGGTACGATACACTGAAAAGATTTGGATGAAAAGTATTTTTTTTTCATAGATAGTCTAAATTTATACGACTACAAAATTATATTTCAAGATACAAAAATTAAAATAGGCTGAAAATTATAAAACGTAAATTCTATACAAAGAAAAGAGTCAAAGAGACACAAATTAAGGACAAGAAGATTCGCAGAAAATCATGCCAAATTCATTCTTCTCCAATAGTACCTTTGTATTATTCTTCTACAATAGCATCCTTTTATTTAGATATATGAAAGATCTTGCATTTAAAAATGGTTAGATGCAAGACACAGTCCAAAAGCACAATGCACATGATCGCGTATGGCTCCATCTCCTAACCATGCCATGAAGAGTCTGATTGATATGTGGTGTGAGAGTAATGGTTTGATTTGACGAGTCCAGTTCTGGAAGAGATTCATTGATAACAGTAAAAATGATGAAAAAAGCATTTGTAAAGGCGATCTTTAAATTTAAATTAATTTTAACTCATTCTTTCTCAAAAATATCGTAACAACCAAAATTTTTGTTAAACTAATTTTAGATGTACGTAATTATAATCGGCGGAATTTTGATTGGAATTGAAAATGGAGAATTTTTATCCTTAAGTGAAAGATTATTTTGAAGCTAATAGAGAGTAGAAAAATTTAAAAATCCAATCAAAATCAGACCGTGTAACAGATTTATTAAACGGTTAAAAATTATAGTGAAATAGTAATTATGATTATTATTATTATTATTATATAAAAAAAATATCAAAACACCTCATATAGTTTCCCCCCAGCGCATTCCTCTACTATCCTTTCTTCTCCTCCCTCATTCGCGCAGAGCATTCCATTGGCGATCCTCCCTTCCAACGATAGTTCTTCTCTGTTTTTTCAAATCAACGATAAGTTTTAGTTAGTTTTCGGTAGATAGTTAATATTTTTGTTGTTTTGAGTGTTAAAAACGGAGTTAGAAAGAGTATTGTGTGCTTTGGTGAAAACTTAGGAGGGAGTTGTGGGAGATCAAAGTTAAAAATTGATTGCTATCAGTATGTCGGTGTTTAAGCTATGACTAGGAGTAGGTTACAGGATTTTATGGAAAAAAATTAAGTGTTGGGATAGCCGAATGCTCGAATTGTGGAACGGTTTCTGCTCAGCCACGTTCGGCCAAGCTATAGATGTTGAATTAGCAAATGGATGAGACCGTTAGAAACTAGACGCCATGAGGAATCCGTAACATTTAGAATCATCCAATTCGGGCGAGTATTGGAGGAGTTATGAATTTTCGAAGGTTAATTAGAAATTGAGTTAGGATTTCGGTTTAGGCCGTGTAGAGGTTTAGTTGTTGGTTCCTTTAGAGTTTACGAATTTAATGGAAAGTAGAACTAATAGATGTGTGGTTTTATAGGTTTCCCTAGTTAGCGTACGAAGTTACGAAGTGCGAGTAATTTCTAGGACGCCAGTAAGTAATGTAGTAAGAGTTTTGCCTTCGGGCCTACGTCAGAGTTCAATAAGATGCATTGCATGTTTACTTTATGTTATGCTTTCATGGTTGTGCATTTTTGTTTTAAATTAGGAAAACGAGACTAAAATGAATTTCCATGTTTTTACGAAGTGAAATAGTAGGATGTGATAAGACGAACGAAATGAGAAGATGCGTAAGAAGATAAGAAAGGTGGTGTTGAGTGGTCTTGTCCCCAGAGGTGTACCGCGAAGTGTATCACTATTCCTCTGCTTTACGTGGTGGCCTTGTCCCCAGAGGTGTACCGCGAGGTATATTACTTTACTAGATTGAGGTTGGCCTTGTCCCTAGAGATGGACAGCGAGGTGTGTTATCTTGATTTAGTACGTAAAGAAGAACACAATAGTAATAAGATAAAGAAGATTTAAGGAAGAGACGAAAACGAAATTAGAACGAAACTGTAGAAACTGCATGTATTAAGGGTGTTTGATTTAGTGTGTGTTTATGTGCATTACTTACTTAGCATTACACTAATAGTTGAGTTCTGTGATGTAGGTGACGACGACATAGCCGGTGAGTACTCCGAGTATGCCCAGGAGTAGGAGTCGGTTCGAGTAGTACGTGTGTGGACGATCTGGCCTGCTGTTAGCGCGTTTTGACTATGGTAGGCATAGGTATGGATTTTGGGAGTGTAATTGAGAGGGTTTTAAGTTGTTATGAGTCGGATGAGTATATAGACGGATTTCGAACTTGAGTAGTCGTTTTCTTTATGTAAATCATGATTTGAGTTGATGGAAAAGTATGTGTTGTATTAATATTAGCGTTGAGTCAAAGTTCGATCGATTTTATGATGTTTTTAAGGTTTTTAAACAGAGTTATAGGGAAGAAGTGTCAACTGATATGCTTAGTGGTCGGCCTTTGCGGGCAGAGCCGAAGTAAGTGTCGACCTATAGTCGTAGGTGTTAACAGGTAGTAAAAAAATGGGAGCGGTGTCAACTGCGAGGGTCGACCTGCGTGGGCAGAGCGGATCAAGGTGTCGACCTGTAAAAGTAGGTGTCGACCACTCTCTGAAATGAGATTAGAAATGTCGACCGGTGTTCTCAGTGTCGACTGACGAAAACACCCGAAAGAAATGTAGTGTCGACCGACGTTTGCCAGTGTCGATCGATGAAAAACCCGAGACAACCCAAATGTCGACTGATGCTTATAGGTGTCAACCGGCGTCTCTGTTTTATGTTTCATAAAATGAAATTTTCTTCAAACTGATTTTAATCGAGTTTTTCGCTGCAATGTTGTTTAAAATGATTTCAAAAATATCGTTTTAAGCCGAAGAACATAAATTTTAAAATATTAGTCTAATTTTCTGAGCGTAAGAAGTGTATAGTAAAAGTGAACAAACTAAAAAGGCTAGGTTCTGGGGCGTTACACAATCTTTATTGGGTAAGTAAAAAATTTGAACTTATCACGAGGGAGGGAGGGAGCCATATGGAGTCCTAGCGGGACATTTAAACAAAATAACAGGCGATAAGATTAATTTGTTAACCGTAAATAATTTGAAATTCATTTTCTTGGCAAATTTACTTTAAAGTCTGGCCTACCAGGACTTCCACAAGTGAGAGTTTATTTAGGCGTTTACCTTTTTACTTTTATAATCATTCATGTGAAATATGACACAAAGATGAAATGATTCATAGGATTTCCCTTGCAGAACACCGATTGTACGTTGGGTAGGTCAGTCAGACTCTTCCAGGGTCAAATCAATTTTATCATATTCTATCTTGGCTCCCCTCGTAGGCCGGACAATTCATCTTCAATGCCCTTACACTTTTGAGTCATCATTAGAAGCGTTTTCTTAATTTTTATGCATTTTTAGATGCTACGATATGTCAAATTTTGCTTCTCATTTACAATTGACATTATTATTATTTTAAAAAGCTCTAAACGAATGCTCTGTGCAATTCTATGCACTTGCAATGAGTTTTATTATACATAGATCATTTTTATATTCGCAAAATTCTCGAGTAAATTATTTGCATTATACACAGTCAAATTATTTTGTGTTGATTCAAATTATCATAATTCGTTAATGTTCAAACAATGGCAATTTTCAGCCGAAAGGTCAAATCGGTGAAAATGGAAACTTATCGTGCAGTTAAAACTTCAAAATAATATTAAGTAAATTAAAGTTATTTAGGATAGAATTTTAGCTAACATTTGAATTTCGTCGTATTAAAATTTAACCAAAATGGTGTTTGGTATACTATATATATATATATAGTATTTTATTTTATATTTAATATATATTTAAAATTTAAAATAAAGATTTTATAAAAACAAAGGCGTTTTCTCCTTCCTTTTTTGGTGGAGGGAGCGAAAGAGAGAAAGAGGGAGCTGAGGCAGAAATAGAGTTTTTGGTGTCAACTTTGTGTTCGTGACATCCCAATCTAAAAGTTTTGTGTTGGACGTTCAAGGGTATATTCAAATCTAAACTCAGTTTTGTTATTTTTTCATTCTCTTCATAGATATTCTTTGGATTTGAATTTTGAGGTTGCAATCTTTGGTTATTGGTTATATACATTGGTTCTATGGGTTGAGTAGGACTTTAGATAGATTGAAGGTGAAAATTGATGAAAAGCTTGAGTTTTTTACCAGGTTCATGGGTTGAACATCGTTCCAATGTCTTTAGTCGACCATTGTATGAATTCGGTCGATTAGGGATGATATATGTTTAGTTGACCATAAATGATGATGGTTCGGTTGATCGTGGATGCGGGTCCGGTCATCCTGGTGTGTAGGTCTTGACTATCGTGGTATAAAACATGAAATGACAATCTTTGTGGCCAAGTGTCTAATGTGTTAGTAAGTTAAGGAAACACATCCGAAATTAGGATGTTTATTGCAACCCTTCCTATTCAAAAGTGAAACTGTGAAAGAATTTCATTGAATTTTGTCTTTGATCTTGTGAGCGCTCCATAACATTTCAATATTGTGTTGGTCATAGGTCATTGGTTGGCCAAGTATGCCTATTTTGTTATAATCCAAGTAGACTTTTCCTAGTCCAAATTGAGTCGATTGTCATCAATAACACTTCACAGTGTTTCCTTCAGTATCGTCTCTGACAACGACCCTATGTTTACTATGTTTACATTCAAGTTTTGAAGAGCACTTGAGAAAGTACTGGGTACATAGTTGAATCTCAGTATGACCCATCATCCTCACATTGATGGGTAATTAGAATAGACTATCCAAATTCTTGAGAACATGTTATGACTCTGTATCTTAGATTTCAATGATAGTTGGGTAAATCATCTTTTGTTGGTTGAGTTTGTTTATAAAAATAGTCATCATACCAGCACATCTCGCCATACAAAGTTTTGTATGAGAGATAGTGTTGTTCGCCATTTTCTTGCGCTGAGGTTGAGGAGGTGTCTCTTTCTTGAGTTAGATCTTATTCAAGTTTCTACCCAAAAAATCCAGCTGATTCAACGAAGTTGAAGATGGTGTAGAGAAAGCGAAAGAGTTATGCTGACCTTAGGAAGGGAGAGGTTGAATTCGACATTGGGTAGTTTGTGTTCTTGAAGGTTCGTCTAAGGCATTGTATCAGTTGGTTCAGAGTGAAAGAGAAGAAGGCTATAAGGTACATTGCATGTTCAAAATTGTTGAGAGAATTAGCAACGTGGCATACAGACTTGATTTGTCTCCTCAGTTTGGGTACAACCATATTGTCTTTCATAAATACATGCTAAGGAAGTAGACAACATAAAGGTCAAATTTGTAAAAATTGAGAAGTGTGTGCTGGAAGAAATTCAAAATAGTGTTAGGGAAGGCAAAGTTACGTAAGATAGAATTTTAGATAATGTTTGAATTTTTGTTGAGTTATAATTGAAGAATTTATTTAGTATATTAAAATTTAAAATAAAGTTTTTATAAAATGAAGGAGTTCTTTTTTGGCCGAACGAGCTGGAGAGATCAAGAGAGATAAGGAGAGAGCAAAAGAAGAAATGAAGAGTTGTTTCGAGTTCAAGATGTACCTAATCAACAAGTGTTGTGAAGAATCTTCCAGGGTAAGGCCAAATTTAAATTTCATTTGATTAGTAATCCATTAGTTCGTAAATTTTCTTAGAATTGGATTTCAAGCTTGACATATAAAAATCTTTAGTTATTTTTGGTATATAATTGTGGATCTATTGTTTACGTAGGATTTTAAACGGATTAGAAGTGAAAATCAATAAAAAACAAAAGTCAAGTCTTTTATGAAATCTGTGGCTTTGAACGTTGTTTTGACCCGTCTCTAGTCGACCATTGTATGAAGTAAGTCGACCACGGAGGATGTTAGTCTGGTTGACCCCAGATGTAGGTCATGTTGGCTAAGGCTACAGTCAGGACTACAAAAGTAGTTGATCGGACTACTGCGATAAAAGCCTAATCGTTTGATGTTGGAGTCTAGGCAACTGCATTATGTATTTTAATGGTAGTTTTTCATCGTCCAGTTGTCTTGTCACTTCAGCTTGGATTTCTATTCTTAGTATAGGACTCATCCATATTCCCTAGTGTTCTTAGAGGGGTTTATGATATTAGTTTGTTATACGTTCTGATAATTTTATAGGTTTTGAGCTTGTGCTCAAGAGTGTCATTCCATCTAGTAGCAAAGCCAATCATCCTCCTGTTTTTTTTTGGGTAGTGACTTAGGTCCTTTGTTTGTTATACACCTTTTGCTATGTAAAAATGTTTTATTTATACATGAGTCGTTGTATTAGGACAACAATGGCGTCGCATCCTTGGGTTTGAATTTCTAAACTTGGTCAGCATATTTTATTTTCGTTACGCGTTGACTGGTCTTTGAATATTCGTTCTTCCTCCTTGCGCATCTGCGAGTATACGACCTTATTTTCCTGAGAACTGTTTTCTACAAAAAATAGTGGAGGCTCTATTTTATATATAACTATCTATCATAACCTGGAGGTAGATCTAGACAAAAATATCGAGTTGAATTACCAGATCTTCAGAGCGAACCTAATCGTCCAATCCAAGGTTACGTTTGACAATGGAAAACTTTAAACAAATGAATCTTGACGCACAGAGGATAGGTCGAAATCCACATAACGATCACATAAAAATAAAATAGTACAAAACTTAAATAATCTAATAAAATATTATGTATGAAACATAAAGTCCAACACCTAATAATTTATATAGAAGAAATTAATTAGTCAAGAAAATCCTCACTATGACATAATACAACTCTCAAGAAAGAAAAGATTGAAGACGAAGGTTTACTTCTCAACAAGCAACCACAACATCAGCTTCCACGATACTAACCTGGGAGACGGATGGGGATATTTGAGGTGAGGGACCAAATCAATAGAAAACCCTATACTATATTCAGATACATATGCAAAACTTGTTTTATCTTTTTCTTTCAAAACCATAATTAATTATAAAATGCAGTGAATAGTTTATATTCAAAAAACTCTTCTTTCAAGTTAAATTAGGCTCTACGAGCCAATAATTTTCAAATAATCAAATCCTTATTATCATTTTAAAAATAGACTCAACAAATCATAGGTGAGACAGTTTAAAAAACGTTGACATATATAGGTAGTTATACATGAACTAAACTGTCATCATATTAGTTAGAAAATAAATTGAGTGAAAAAGAAGTGTCACTCAAGAACTCATCCGGCACACTATCACAGAAATGTGACAACCGTAGATTCGACTATACCTCATGAGTTAGAAAAAAAGCTAAAAAGTGGTGGCTATCTGAAGATCCAACCACGTCACCTACGGTATTAGCGAATAACTCAACAACAGTATAATCTGTGAATCAAATGATGGTCTGCGAGTAAGGTCCAACACGGCACCATCAATAACACGTCATCTGGCTACCGGTGAGAGAACTCCATAACGAAAACGCCCAGTACATCGAGTAAAGTACCCTAGACATGTTTAGGGCTATCGGATCCCCAAAAAGCGCGTCATCACCGCCGTTGGGAAACTAATTTAAACAACTCATTAAAAACACACGTTTTTGTGTGAATGCACACTACTCATTCATATATGCTTATTCTACGTGGAAACCAAATTATCAACAAACCAATTGTATGATGTGTGTTGTTTTCATTCAATTCCAAACCCTAATATTTTTTTAAATCAATTAGAATTATAATATGCCTCGATTGGGATAAAAAAATAAAAACCTAAAACAATTCCAATCCTTGAATAACTTCATTAAAAAGAGAGAACTTTAAATTAAAATAAGAGTTTTGGTTCCATCAAACCCTAGTCAATAAAGTTAGTTCATAAAAAAATGTGCAAATAAATTGAAAGAAAACTAAAAGTAGACATTCAAATTAAAGATCACGAAACATACTAGAAAGGATTAAAAAAGTGGAGAAACAAGAAAACAAATCTACTAATGCCCAGTTACACTTACTACGATCCATTCCCGTGATGCAGCTAATACTCAACTCAGCTATCCAGACAGCGTTTGGACTTGTTCCTACGTTAATTAGTCACTGAAGGCTTGTAGCAAATAAGCTTTGAATTGGAAAAAATCTTATAAAATATTGAAAAAGATTACGACATAAATGAGACAGTGTCTATGCTTCCATAAGAATGACTAGGCTTAGAAATGTGGGTGTCATGGCACTTTGATCTTCCAAGGTGAGCAACCTAGGAGTTAGAAGGCTGACACCTATGCATTTTGTTCTTCTTTGGTAAACCACGTGGAATTTTCTGGAGAATGTTGTGACGCTTTTTGAATATTGTCATATTTCTATTTAATCTAATATATGAGAAATATCTAATTCTCTCAAGTATCGACTCACAACCTATGTTCATATGGGTATAGATGTCACTATTTTTAACTATTTTTGCAACTAGATTATTCTACATTTTAATCATGTCAAAATGTAAGATTTAAATACTCTACTTTTGAAACAACTTAATGCGATGCTTCAAAATTAAAAGTGTTAAATAGGCAGGCTAGCTTGGTTCCAAATAGAGGCTCAAGCTAAGCCCAGAGTCTGGGCTCGCACGTCTACCTGAGACCCAGTCAGGCGGGTCAACCTAGTGGATCGGCGCATGCGATTGAAGTGTGGAATCACAAAGACATAAACAAATAGAGTAGAGGTTACTGTATGAGATTGTTTGGCATTTTTACTGCTCCCACTGGTGAAGGGGATATCTGGAAGGGTTCTTTCTTGAGTCCAGTACTGGAGATAGAACTTGCAAAAAATAGCGATGCCGAGAGAAATTGTAGTTGTTACTGCTGCAAAACTTACTAATAATAGAATCACATTGCGAACAAAGTAAATGCTCTTGCTCCAGTGGCAGTGCTTTAGGGTTCCACGGTTTCTCCATTTTCTTGTAATTGGCCAACTTCGCAGGCGCCATCCTGTATGCGGGAATAGAAATTGGAGTGGCCCCTGGAGCGAGATCGATACAAAATTCGATCTTCCGACTTGGAGGTAGACCCGGTAACTCCTCAAGAAAGACGTCATCAAATTCTCTGACAGATAAAACATCTCTTTCCTGTACCACGGTCTCAATATTTAGATTCATAGACCAATGTCCTCCAAACTGTTCCAGTCTGCTGTTGCCTTCGAGACATACTCAAAAAATAGAGTTCAGAATTCCCGTGTTAAGACCTCGGTGGTATACCACAACTCTACCACCCTTGGAGATGATAATAACCCACCTCAAGTAATAATCTATAATCGTCTTATACTTAATAAGCCAGTCACAGCCCAGAATGATGTCAAACTGGCCGATAGGTAGGATGATAGATCAATAGAAAATTTTCAGTCGTCGATAACCACACAGACTGCTATATATATATATAGGAAACTCCACTTCTTTCGCCCAATGGATTATTTAAAAATAAAGGAGACTCTAACTACTCAATAGATAATCCCAGCAATTCAACAAATAAAGCAGAAATAAAAGAATGTGATGCCCCAGTGTCAAATAATACTCGAGCAAAAGTATCAAAGATGAGTATCGTACCATCCACCACAGCTGCCTGATTAGGCACAGAATGTTACTCTGCCTAGTCCACCGCATAAGACTGGCCGGCAACTCCTTTACCCTCATAATCCCGACCACGACCGCCGCCCCTAGAGGGAGATCCCTGGAATCCTCCGGTCTTCTGTTGTTGTACCGGAGGTGAAGCTATATCCAAGGGCTGCCCGATAGGTCGGTAAGTAGTGTCACCAAACAGCCTATCCGGTGCTCGGTGCTAGGGAGTCGAAAACTGAGTCTGCTGGAAAGGGGGCTGAGTCTGCCCACGGATCTAACCCAGCGACAAGAACGACTGAGTAACTAAGGGAGTAATATAGGTGGGGCACGGCTGCTGCCACTGAGGCTAGTTCAGGGGGCAATCCTTCCTACCATGACCCGGCTGAGAACAAGTATAGCAAGTGCAAGGGGAGAATCGTTGGCTCCTGGATTAGCCACCACTAGATCCGGAAGAACGACTCATACTGGAACCCAGTTGTGCCACCTGTCACTAGCCCTTACTGGTCATCTTCCCCCCCTGAAGGTCGTCAGTCTGACCCGCTCTGGCCAGTGTCAGTGCCAGTGCCAGTGCCAGTGCCAAAAGCGTATATCCTCTAATCCTCAAGGCTGCCTCATAGGCTCCTAGTAAGCTATCATACTAGTTAACTGTCACAGTTTGCTGGATACTGAAGATCAGGCCCTTAACAAACTTAATGACATGTGCCTCCATGCTAACTTCTTCATAATACGGCAACAGATGAACAAATATGTTATAATAATCTGTCACCATCATAGATCTCTGAATTATATCATAATATGCCCTAGTCATCGTGCCCCTGTACTCCCCACTGCTGAACTGGCTGCAAAATAGTAAGGTAAACTCGCGTCATTCTATAGTACTGACATCCTACTAACTGCAAATGGCGGTCCACCAACGCCTAGCTGCTTCCTTCAAAAAATAGGCAGCTATTGTAACTCGAAACTCTGAAGGGGTCTGTAGGATCTCAAAGTTAAGCTCCATCACTTCTAGACAGTTCTCTGTCTCTGTCGTATCAATGTCGCCCACAAAAATCGGTGGGTTGAGCTGATTGAACTCTCAAAAATAAATCCCTCTGGAGGCCATCTTAGTAGCGGTCGTATCAGGGGTAGTAACAAGAGCCGGAGGTGGAGCATGAGCACTGCTCACCAAGTTCCGCAACGCCTCCAATAAAGCGGAAAATGAACTAGGGTTTTGCTCAGGATCCTAAGGAACTCTCCTCCGAGGTGGCATTTTAACACCTCTGAAAAACATCAGATGGTACCACATTAGCATGTTCATTGCATAGTTATTCCGTATATTCTACTAACTGCTCCTACTTGCTCTCAACATTCATCACTAGGAGGATCATGGAACCTTGTGCTCTGATACCAAAAAATTTCTGTCACGACCTGGAAGGGACCCTAACAGAAACACCAGGTTAAACGATCAACCTCGGGGATATCCACAGTATAACATAAGGCTGAGTGCGGAAGATATTTGGTAGCCATTCCAGAACTACTCGAAATAACAGATATCAGAATACAAGCAATAGCAGAAATACAGAAAATGAAAACAATACATGTCAATGCCCAGTACAATACCCAATATCAAAATAAAATATCTGAGGGAGAATCTACGATATCGAGAGCCGATCAACCTCGATTCTTATTCTTCTTTCCTCTACTTGTAGAGGGGAAAGTCGTTGGGGTGAGTGACAAACTCAGTATGGGATGTTATACCTACTACTTATCTCATTATGCATGCCCGCTTAAATTCAATGCAAAACTGGTTTCAATGTTAATAAATTCTCTTCTCATTTTTAAAACAATTGATGGAGCTACTTTCAGAAATAATGTAGGTGTAATAAAAATAAGCCTGCATCAACCATACTATCACATAAAACCATGGGAACAGTGAAAAGGGAAGTCACTAAAAGATCATCCGAACCACAACACAAGGAAAGATCGTGATAACACAGGCGAAGCCTCATAGGGAGAAGAGAAATAGTCAACCAACCAGGAAGGGCTCAACGGCACATCATATCCTGGGCCATCGCAAATACACAAATAAAAGCACACTAGGGGGACAAAACCACCCAACCCTGGGCCCAAGGGGACTGCACAATGGACTTATAAGCCGGGGGTAGACACGAACAGATACTGGCCAGGTAGGATAATAGGGCTGGCCAAGCTCAGAACCCAGGGCTAGCAATGCTCAGATCAGAGCCCATCACTCCTCTAGCGAGGAATACAGCACAGAACTAGTCAATCTCAGAGTCCTTCTCCTATTCTCAGAGGGAGTACTCTATCCAAACACGTGTGGGGAGTACCACAACAACCCTCAAACATGGGTGCGTATGGGAAAATCCTCGAATACTCTCATCGTATGGGCCTAGCTGAGAGTGTCAGACGATTATCTCCAGAACCAACTCCAATGCACATCAGAAAGCAATGGCGTGCGTGAGAAAACCAATGCATGAATAAAACACATGCATGGCAATATACCAATCTCACAACAAATCTCAAATCGAGCCTGTCTGTAAGGGCTAGTAAAACAGGTCATCTAAACTCAACTATGCAGTATAAATCCAACAAAACGTATACATGCCTAAATAATGTAAAATGCACATGCTCGTAAAAATTCTAACGTCAATACTGGTGGTATCCCACCACAAAAAATATACGTGCATGCTACGCTAGGTATAACATAATAAGTATAATAACACGTACCCCTATGGCAAGTCCTCCTAAACACGGCAGTCGGTGACTCCTCGAGAATCGTCTCGAACTCAGCAAATTCCTTCAAATTTTGAAATTAACACAAAGGAGGAACCCCGTTAAGATCTAATAGGGGTCAGAAACGATATAAATGGGGAGATGGGGTGAAAAAGGGCCCAAACAGCTCGGGTTGACTTTTAGTCAAAAGTAAACAATCAACCGTCAAGTCAACGGTCAAAGTTGCCGTTAACTTTGACCCTCAGTTAGGGTCAGGTCGAACCCAGTTTGGTTCGAGTCAAAGCCAGGTTTTTGATCATTGCTTGCAGAACAAGCTCGGGAACGAAGAAATGGATCGTTGCTTCTCGAAAACGGTCAAACCGGGGAAAAATCGAAAACGGATCAAGATGAACAACCAAACGTGCACAGAATGAAATGAAATTTCAGGTGAGATTAATGTTATGAGTGAAGTGTGTGATGGTGGAAGACGTGGTCTAGATTCGTTATGTAGAAGAAATTATGTAACTATTCCAAGAATCGGCCAATGTTTTGAAGCTTTTGGTAAAGTTTTCTTCCGAGAAAGAAAACTCGATTCAAGGACACAATTTGTGGCCACTTCTTGTTGTTTCCACTCTTTGAAGAGTGCAGAATAAGATGACTAGCAACTCTTTCAAGCTACCAAGCTAGAATGGAGGTTTTGGGGGCGTAACCCCTCCATTGAAAACCAACCAAGCCTTACCTTGGTACTTCTTCCTCCAAACTTCTTCAAGGTTGAAGGAAATCCGTCGATGCTCATTAAAAGTCAGTCAAAAATATTACAAGCACCAATTACCATGATTTATCGGCCTAATGGTAGTGGGCTAGGGTTTCGTAAAGTGAGGCATCACCTTGGGCCACCAGTTGAGCTTCCATGCAAACCATGTCTTCAAGGCCTAAACCCAAAACCATACAACCTCTATCCTACCATACATTTAGTTCTAAATGTCTAACATGCATGCATATAATAAAGTTGAACAAGAAGGTCAATGTTTGCCCAAATAAGTTTGAACGAAAAAAAGCACAAGTCATCGCTCAGGAAGACAAATTCCCATGTGAGCATCTTCATCGCCTTGCTTAATCTTCCACGTGACAAGATGCTTTGTTTGGTCCATATCCATAGTTTTGATCGCTAACTTCAAGTCTCCAAATGTGTCCTCCAAGTATTCACACGAACCGTTTCCTGCAAAAGAGACAAGTGTGTAAGAACATTGGTGAGTTAATTTATGGCCTCGAGTTTCGGACCGTGTGATGGACCTATGGGACACAATATCCTCCCCAAGTCATTGAGGATTTGACCTCAAATTCTTTAATTCGGGCCCCTTGGATTGTTCTTTATCGCTTATATATAGTGATAGATCCATGACGTTAAAGGTTGTCGATACTCCATAATCACCCGGCAAGTCAATCTTATATGCGTTGTTGTTAAGCCGCTACAACACTTTGAATGATCTATCCGCTCGAGAAAGAAGCTTAGATTTTCTTTTGTTGGGAAATCTATCTTTGCGCAAGTGTAACCAAACCAGATCTCCTTCATTGAAGATAACTTCTTTTTGACCTCTGTTTACTCGTTTAGCCACGCTCGCATTTCTCTTTTCGATGGCTTGACGTATGCTCTCATGTAATTTCTTGATCTGTTTAGCCTTGCTCGCTTCTGATGGGTTGGCTAGTTCAGTAAATTATAAAGGAACAAGGTCCAACGATGTACAAGAATTAAACTCATAAGCGACCTCAAAGGGTGATTGCTCAGTGGTGGAATGAAGGATGTGATTGTAAGCAAATTCCAGTCCCGAAAGAACTACATCCTAACTGGATAATTTCTTACCTACAATACTGTGTAAGAGGGAGCCTAAGGTTTTGTTAACAACTTTCGTTTGCCCATCAGTTTGAGGGTGAAAAGATGTACTAAAACACATCTTTGTCCCCAATTTTTTCCACAAAGTGGACAAGAAGGCATTCAAAAATTTAGAGTTTTGGTCCGACACTATGGAATGCGGTATGCCATACAGGCAAATGATTTCTCTGAAAAATAGGTCAGCTATAGAGAAGGCGTCATCCGTTTTTAAACAAGGGATGAAATGTGCCATCTTGGAGAAATGATCAACAACTACCATGATCAAATCCTTATTGCGAGCAGTCCATGGCAATCCCAAAACGAAGTCAATACTAACTTCAACCCAAGGGTGTGAGGGGATGGGTAAAGACATATATAAGTCTTGTGGTAGAACTTTACTCTTGGCTTTCTTGCAGACGACCCATGTTTCCACCATGCGGTGCACGTCTCGTTTCATATGGGGCCAAGAGAAGTGTTCTTTAAGCATATATAGGGTCTTATTCTCTCTGAAATGACTCGCTAATCCTCCATAATGGGCTTCTTTTACAAGACATCGCCTTAAACTTCCTTGCGGAATACACACTTTTCCCGCTCTCACCAAGTAACCATCCATAAGTCAATAGTCTCCTTCGGCTTGTTCCTTGCACTTGGTGTAATAAGATCCAAAATTAGGTCAGATTCATAGGTATGCTTAATCCATTCAAAGCCAAAGAATCTAGTCCTTACTCGGTAAGCAGAATGCATTTCCTTGAAAGCGCATCGGCAACTACGTTATTTTCTCCTTTCACATACTTCAGAATGTATGAGTACCTCTCCAAAAACTCTACCCACTTCGCATGCCTCTTGTTTAACTTGTGTTGACTTTTGATGTGTCTCAAAGTCTAGTGGTCAGTATAAATAACAAATTCTTGAGACAACAAGTAATGCTGCCAGTGTTCTAATGCTCGTATAACGGCGTAAAATTCTTTATCGTAAGTGGAGTAACCGAGTACGGTTCTTTTTAACTTCTCGCTGAAGTATGCAATGGGTTTCTCCTCTTGCATGAGTACGGCTGTTATGCCTACTCCAAAAACGTCACTCTTAATTTCAAATACATTATTAAAATTTGGAAGCGATAGCACTGGTGAGTGGCATAACTTGTCCTTAATTTTCTCAAAGCTCTTTTGGCACGCTGGAGTAATCTCTTTTTCTTTCTTCATGCAATCGGTGAGCGGTGAGGCTATGAAGCTAAAGTCTTTGATGAACCTCCTGTAGAAGGAGGATAGTCCGTGGAAGCTACGTACTTTAGTTATAGAATTTGGGGTAGGCCAGTTTTTAATGGCCTTTATTTTGTCTGCATCGGCTTCCATCCCGTCCTTAGAAATGATGAACCCTAAGAAATAAACTTTGTCTTGCCCGAAAGAACATTTACTTAAATTTCAAATAACTGACCTTTTTGTAGGGTTTGGAAGAGTATACTGAGGTGAGTGAGGTGTTGTGGAAAGTCCAAACTATACACCAAGATGTCGTCAAAGTAGACAGCGACAAATTTTCCTAGGAAATCCTTAAGCACGTGGTGCATGAATCTCATGAAAGTACTCGAGTGTTTGATAATCCAACGGGCATCACCATCCACTCGAATCGCCCGTACTTAGTCTTAAACGACGTCTTCCACTAGTCCCCTTTTTTTGTTCGTATCTGGTGGTAACTGCTCTTAAAGTCCACCTTAGAAATATGGAGGCTCCCTGAGCTCATCCAGCATATCTTTGAATCTAGGGATTGAGAATATATATTTTATTGTAATCTATATTTTATTGTAATCTGATTCACGGCTCGGCTATTGACACATTATCATTGTGCCGTCTTTCATAGATACCACCAGGGAAGGAACAGCACAGGGGCTCATGGACTCTATGTATCTTTTGTCCAAAAGTTCTTGTACTTGTTCTTGAAGCTTCTTGGTCTCCTCGAGGTTCATTCGATAGGGAGGTCTATTTGGCAGCATGGCCCCAGGTTGGAGGCCAATTTGGTGTTCTATACCACACAATGGTGGTAATCCTTTGGGGGAGTTTCTCAGGGAACACATCTTGATATTAATTAAGCAACTTCTTAATGGGCTCAGGGATAACTGTTAGCTCTATAACTCTATCTCAAAATAATATTAGGACCACAGGATCTCCTCGAAGCACAGATGCTTCTATTTCTGTCTTAGTCATATAAAAGTTGGCTTTATTCTTGGATTCTTTTCTCGAGGCATGGTCCTTTGATATATGCTCGGGGGTTATAGGTGCTAACCTTATCGTCTTTCCTTCAAACTTAAGGGAATAATAGTTTGAATACCTATTATGGCTAACTCTACGGTCAAACTGTCATGGTCGGCTTAGAAGTAAGTGACTGGCACTCATAGGCACTACATCGCATAGGACAGAATCTTGACACTTTCCCAAAGCAAAATCTGCTCTCACTTGCTAAAAGACCTTGACAACATCCCTATCGTCCAACCAGCGTAACTTATAAGGATGGGGATGTGTAGTTGTCTCTAATTCTAACTTTTTAACTAACTCATCAGATGCCATATTCGCACAGCTTTCTCCATCTATAATCAAAGAGCATAACTTATCATTGATGAGACATCTACTATAAAAAATGTTCTCACGCTGACAATCTTCACCTGAGCTCTTAGTAACGAGGACTTGTCTCCTCATCATAAGTAAGGGTCCCTCGAGAGGGTGAACAATTTCATCCTCGATGCCACTCTCATCAACATCCTCAACTTCCACCTCTTGTTCATCCTCGCTCTCAACCTCTCCCGTATCTTCCTTGATAACCATCACTCTTCGGTTAGAGCGTTGAGCCATGTAATGACCTATATCGTGGCATTTATAGTACTTGAGCTCTCGCACTCTAATTGGGTTAGCATTCTCTACTAAGGATCTACTACTTGATTCTTTGGGTGGCCAACTACTGGTAAAAGGTTCTTTTCTTCAGCCTTATCGAAGGTCTTATTCTGCTCGGGAGGCTTAGGCGTGACTTTAGAGGGAATTATTGGGTAAACTTTGGAAGGAAGTTGGATTTTCTTTTCCTATTATGTTGTCGCTCTATTGTCATAGCCATGTGAACTATTGTATCCAATGATTCGGCAAGGTGCAATTCAACGGGGTCTCCTATGTTCCTATTCAATCATCGAATGAATCTCGCGATTACCTGCTCCTCGGGTTCTTCCATATCTACTCGGATCCTAAGGGTCTCAAATTCAGTAAAGTAGGCTTCAACGGAACGACTACCTTGTCGGATGTTTTGGATTTGAAGGAATAGGTCTTGTTGGTTATGGCTAGGTACAAACCTCTTAGTCATGAGTGACTTCATTATCACCACGTGGAAATAGGCTCGTCTGCTATCCGTCGTCTTTAGAGCTTAATGTTCATGTAATAACTCAAAAATTTCTAGAATTTAAATTAATTACTCTGATAGAATTTTTTGGGAGATTTTAACATTTGGAATTTAATTTGTGGAAGAATTTTTGAATTTTAAAGTTGGGAAGGCGCAAATTTAAAGGAAATACGGACGATTAAAACACATGAGGGCATTTTGGTAATTTGCATTTAATATAATTTTAAATTTTTTTTTATATATGTAGAATGGCTTCTGGTGGAAGCCATTCCACCTCATCCGAAGAGAGCCCGAGCTCCCTTCTGCAGAGCGACGAGAGAGAGAGAGAGAGAGAGAGAGAGAGAGAGCCGACGACAACCTCACCTCTTGTAGTTTTCGGTCGATCCCCGGCCTCCTGTCCGACAACCGAGCCCTACTCGGTTTTCCTATCCCTTCTCGTGCCAAAACGCAGCAAAACTTTCTGTGAGTGTTTCCCCTGTTCTGTTCTCGATTCTGTTTGGCGGAGCGTGATGTTTGATTTCTTTCGATTTTTCTGAGGTTTGAGCTGAATGTTTGAATAATTTAAGAGCTATTGTGGTGTGCTTGAGTAATGAATAGAAAACGTCCGAGAGGGAGGGAGAAGACCGAGAGGGTGAGTTGTGTTTTGGCTCAGTTTTCAGCTGTGTGTATGTGTGTTTTAGGTTGTGTTTTGATGATCAATTTGTGGTGAAGTTATGATATTGGATGAAAATGCTGAAAATCGAGAGGGGTGGGGATTTTGCTTGAAAAACCTGTTCTGTTTTGGGCATTTAGACCAAGCTACGGATGTTTGTTTTAAATTTTTTTTTTAGTGTGTTAAATTAGGTTGTTAGAGGAGCGTTTAGCCGCCAAAATCGTTTGATTCTGATAACCGACGCAAAAGTAATGCACGTCGAAAGTTATGTCGGGTTTTGGATCAAGTCGGTTTAGTGAGCGATTTTGGTTAGTTTGTGGTACGTTAAGTAAATGGTAGTGGCTTTGAGTATTAGTTAAGTGTTTAGACAAGTTTTGACAGGAATTGGTTTTATGTTTAGGTTGAACCAGATTTTTGGTGAAGTCGTGCACCGGGAAAGTTTAGAACGCCAGATAAGTAGTGCATGCATGTGTTTTGCCCAGGTGGGCCTACACCGAGGAACATTAATAGTGAGACGCGTGCATATTATTTGACATGCATCATATTTCGAAAATTGTACGAAAATGATTTTGATCATGTTTTTTGAGTAAGTAGTAGTGAGACGCGTGGCGATGGTACCGCGGATCCCGCTCAGGAAGTAGGCCGGTGCACAATCAACCGCGAATTTTGCTCGGGGAATGTGATGTACGGTGGCACCGCAGATCTTGCTCGAGAAGTGAGCCGGTGCATCACCAGTCGCAAATCCCATGGGGTGGGCCAACTAGGCTGTCGCGAAATGATAGATGGTGGCGCCGTGCATCTTGCTTGGGGAGTGGGCCGGTGCATCAGCAATCGCGGATTTCACGGGGTGGGTCGGTTGTGCTATCGTGAAACATGTGTGTGGCTTGTGGGCCTCGTTGTTGGGGAGTCCGGGACGACGGCGACGCATCAAGGTATAGCGTGGCACGAGGTTCACCCTCACCCTGACACGGCTGCACTACACGTTGCAGGAAATGTAATAACATGAGCGTGAGAGTAGAGACTGTATGTAATAAGATTGTATTGTTGGTTTTACTTTCATATTGCACTACTTGCTAAGCGTTCGTCATATGTTGTGTGTTTTGTGGTGTAGGTGCAGAGATTTTCGCTAATGAGATTTGATAAGCCAGTCCTGAGCATTAGGGCAGTTGTCGGCGTGCGACTGAGGCACCGGATGGCAGACTGTTAGGACAACCCGACCCGTGGAGGTGATGAGTTTTGGCGAGATGTTCGGGGGTTTTCCCTTGTGGTATTTTGGGGACGATTCGGTTTTACCTGGTTGTTTGGGTGGTTTTGAGGACGCATGTATATATTATATATATGAGCATTGTATTGCTCTATACTGGGGTTTCCTTCATCGATAGTTGTCAGATTTATTTCCTTCTACTCTGTTTTTCCTTCGGTAATTTCTGGATGGTTTTGGTTGATGTACTTTGAGAATTTATATGGTGTACTGTTTGTAGGTTGGGGTCAGTAGGTACAGGTGTTACTTTGCCGAATTTTTGGGAGAAAAGTAGGATGTCAAAAAGTTGAACTGAGCGTGCAGGGCGCGCCGGTGGGCCAGTCGTGCGCCCGGGGCATGATGACCAAGTCGAGGGCGCCTGCGGAGAGCGCAGCATGGCTGCAGGGCGCACGCGGCACGCGGCACTACAAGCGCGCGTGAGTCGTGCGGCGCCAAGAGTGAGTGTGTAACGCCCCGAAAACCTACCCGTTTTCGGTACGTTCACCGCTCTGATACCACATCTTTAACGCCCCGAGCCATCCCTGGACCGAGGTCACCAACCGTACACTCGCTTCTCACTCCGACAAAATTCGTATAAAATTTAAAACATATGTTTTTCGAGTTAAACCAGTACCCTTTCAAAGCTATTTAAGAATGAAGCTATTTAAGAATGCCGCAGCGGAAAAACCCATTTAAAATCGTTTTAAATAAACTTCACATTTTAAGACACAAAAATAAAGAGACCGGTCGATACCTGCAAATGCCGGTCGACACCTGGGACGTCTCGGGTTTTTCATCGGTTGACACCGCATTTCCCTTGGGTCTTCTTGTCGGTCGACACTAGGAATCACCAGTCGACACTTCCACGAACTCCCACTGATTTTTCACTAAACGGTCGACACCCACGGTCGCCGGTCAACACCTCATTTCCCTCTTCCCGTACCGGTCGAATCCCTCGGTCGACACTCACCTTCCGATTTACGCTGACTGATCGACACCTATGGATTTCAGTCGACACTTTACACCAGTATCCTAAAAATAACAGTAGTTCCAAGAGAAAACGGACACAAGAACTTCCTCAAATTAAAACTACCGATTGGAACCTGAATCATACATTTAAACTCTTTCAAATAGTTCAGAAATGCATCTATACATCAATCCCGACTATTAACATTCACACCCATCTATGTCTCAAAACCTACACCCTCGACATAGACCTCTCAAAAACACGACTCCTAGAAACCTACCTCCCGGCTTCACCTCACAGGTCGGGCAGCCGCGACAAGCTCCATCTGCCGGCACACGGTAGTACGCCGCCAACCGCCTACTCGTCCTATCTAAGATCTCGCAACTCACCCTCTGGAAACTCTGCACCTACACCACGGAACACACAACATAATCCTAACACTCGTAAGTAATGCAATATGAAATGTAAAACGACAATACAATCCTATCATATGTAGTCTCTACATTCTCGATCATGTTGTCACAACCGGTGCCGCATGATATGGCCGCACCATGGTGAGCCTAGACTCTCTCGCCACCTCATGCCCTGACACGTCGCTATTGTAATAACCCGAGAATTTCGAATTTATATTTATATTTTTATTTTTGGAATTTTTAGTTTAATCCCGGTCGGAGTTTTGAGAAATATTTCAACGGGAAAGATTTGAATTATAAGACTCAGAACCTACTTTTGCGATTTTTTTTTTTCAGAATCTCAAGTCGGGAGATCGAGAAATTAACGAAATTACGGAAGATTTAAGTACGTGAGGGCAGTTTTGTAATTTGGTATATATGAAAAAAAAAACAAAGAAAAATCTCACATAACAACCGAATGGCTTCGGGAAGAAGCCATTCAGCTGTTTTCCCTTGCCACCGAGGGAAGCAGGGGAGTGGCGCAAGGGAAAAAGGGCGATCGGGAGTGGAGGTGCGATCTTCGATCGGTGGACGTCGAACTCGAGGGTGTAAGCGAAATCGCGGCCGAGTGGTTCTTCTCCGGCGATTCGGAGTCGTTTGGTTGCTGTAGCTCGAATTTCCAAAGGTAGCGAGGCCGAGCGTGTTCTGCCGACGACCGCGAAGGGCGGGTTGCTGACCAGCTCTGCCATCGACGATTTGGGCGCCTTACTGGAATATTGCTTTTTCCGTTGCGCGCAGAACTTCATTTGCTCGGTAAGCCTCTCTTCCTCCCTCTGTCTGTTCTGTCCGGTTTGGCCGAGTATAAGGCTCGGCCCCTTCCCCCTCCATCTTCGGTAATTTTGGATGAAGTATTGACGGGGAAGTGCCGGGAAATTGGAAGGGGGGGAACCGAAGGCAAGCCCTGTCGGTTTTCCTGTTGTTGGCCGAGCTTGGTGCTCGGCCTCCTTTCAATTCCAGCAAGCTTGGCCGGAATGTATAAGTGGGATATGACCAATTCTGTATAAGAGTTGTGAAATTCGAATTTGGATCAAGAATCGGACGTTTTTTTGTTTGGAGGCAGTTCTGTTTTTGGCCGTTTCGGCCTACGTTTGGCTGATCATTTTAAATTCTGTTTTTGTGGGATAAATTAGGTGGTTCGGGGAACCTATGGCCGCTGGAATCGTTCGATTCCGATATCCGACGCAAAAGTTATGCGCGTCGGAAGTTTATGCGAGATTTTGGTTTAAGTCAAATTAGTGACCGTCTGTCGTGGAAAATTCGACGTGTGAGAGTAGCATAGCCATTTTGATGCATATAACTAGTTGGGAGTGAGTTTTGGTTGAAGGGAAGTGAAAATGTGAAATTTTAATAAAATGGCAGATTCGGTTATTGGCGTTTTTCGCCTATCTGCGGCCTATCGATTTAAAATCCATTTCAGGATGTTAAACTAGGTTCCTAAGGGAACGTTTAGCCACTTGAATCGTTTGATTCCGTTGACGGACGCAAAAGTTATGCCCATCCAAACGTTGAGCTGGTATTCGGCCAAACCAAACCAATGGACCGTTTTAGTTGGAATTTAATGAGTGTAGTTAGACAAGATTATTTTTAGCTAATTGGTAAATGTTGGGAGAAATACTGATGAGAAATTGGTTGTGTTTTAGGTTGAGGCTTTCTGTTGGCGAAACTGTGTATCGAGCGAGCTTAGGACGCCAGGTAAGTAGTGCATGCATGTGTTTTGCCCAAGTGGGCCTACACTGTAGAACTTTAGTGTTTACGTGATTGATTGCGGTGTGTGTGCGTATTGTGTGACATGCATCATATTTTTTTTAAAACGGGAACGAAAATAATTTTTAGCATGCTTTGATGTATGAGGTGAGACGTGTGGCGGTGGTACCGCGGATCCCGCTAGTGTACGGGCCGGTGCTTCACCAGTCGCGGATCCTACTCGAGGGGTGGGCCGGCTGGGCCGTCATGCGGCGTGAAAGTGTTGACGGTGAGGATATGGGCAGTGGTACCGCGGATCCTACTAGTGTGTGGGCCGGTGCAACACCAGTCGCGGATCCTACTCGAGGGGTGGGCCGGCTGGGCTGTCGCGAAACGTGTGTGTGTGGCAACTGTGGCCCCGTGCTGGGGAGGCTGGGACGGGGGCGACGTGTCAGGGTGTAGAGTGGCGCGAAGTACACCCTTACCCTGATGTGGTTGCCGTGTGGTGATGCGTGGGTGTAGCTTGTGGGCCTCGTTGCTGGGGAGTCCGGGATGGTGGCGACGTGTTAGGGTGTAGGGTGACGTGAGGTTCCTCCTTACCCTGGTGCGGCTGCACTACGCGTCACAGATGTGACAACATGAGTGTGAGTGTAGGGACTGCATGTGATAGGATTGCATTGTCGGCTTTTACTTTCATATCGCATTACTTACTGAGCATTAGGCTTATGTTGTGTGTTCTGTGGTGTAGGTGCTGACGATACCGCTGGTGAGCCTCGAGTGCCTAGTCCTGAGGTGTAGGATGGTTGGCGGCGTGCGACTGCGGCACCGGATGGCGGACTTTTGTTAGGGCGACCCGACCCGTGGATATGGTAGGTTGTGGCCTGGTCGGTTTGTGGGTTTTCTTTCTTTTACGGTGGTTATGTACGGAGGATGGGATTGATTGTTGTATGTGCGTCAGTGTATAGGTGTATATGGAGTGCGTGTGATTTTGGTAACGTACGCGGATATTTTCCATGTTAGAGTATGTTATCTCTCTATACTGGAGACTTTCTTCATTTGTATTTGACGGATTTTCGTCGCCTTCTTACTCTGATTTGGGTTGGGATGATTTCTCTGGATGATGGATAGGTAAATATTGTTGGATTTTGGTGAATTGTGTGCAGGGTTAAATTTTGGGGTAGCCAGTTTTTAGGCGGTACTCTGCCGAAATTTCGGGAGAGGGGTTGAGGTTCGAGAGGATACGAAATAGGTCAAGGTGTGTGTATGATGAATGCTAGAGGAGTTCATATGAGTGTGGATGTGCGGCGTGATTGCAGGTGCGCGGGGCATGCGGCCCTGTTGGGTACCCACGGGTCGTGCGACACCGGGTGAGGGTGTGCGCTCGGACGTGCTGTGCAGCGGCAGGGTGCGTGGGGCACGCGGCGCTGTGAGCGTGCGCGAAACACAGTAACGTTGAGTGGTATGTGCGGCACCGTGAGAGTGTGCGTGAGGTGTCGAAGGGGAGACGCGAGTTGTTTTCGAATCGAGTCAAAAAAAAAAGGGGAGTAAATTGGAAACAAAAGGGTATTAAATTGAGTGAATTATGTTAAGTGTTTGTGTGTGTGTGTAGTGGGTAGATGTACTGTAGCGCACCGGGGACGCGGGGTTTTCTCGGGGTGTTACAGCCATCGTCCCGGTTTCTCCAGCAACGAGGCCCTCAAACCATACCCACACGTCACTCTACGCACTGCAACCATTCCAGGATGAGGTTGTACGCACTCGCCACACCACACCTTGGCACGTCGCCACCGTCCCGGTTTCTCCAGCAACGGGGCCTTAGTTGCACACTACCAAACGCACACCGCAGCAGTCATCATAGGGTGAGGCTGGACGCACTCGTCACAACACCCTCTGACACGTCGTCACCGTCCTAGTTCCTCCAGCAACGAGGCCTAGCTGCTCACACACACATCATCTTCACTACCACACATCGCATTTCACATTCGCACATAAAACCATATTCAAATTCATTTTCGTTCCCGTTTCAAAAACATTATGCATGCCAAACAATACACACCCACATCACAATCAACATTCACAAACCAAACGTTCTTCGGTGTATGCCCACCTGGACAAAACACATGCATACACTACTTACTTGGAGTCCTAGCTCCCTATGGTACTCGTTTCACCCAAAACCTGCTCAACCTACAACAAAACTGGTTTCCCGTCAAAATACATCCCACTACTCTACTTACACACTAATATCACCATACTAGCTCAATACTTTACGAACTCACAAAAATTACTCACTAACCCAACTCGGGTCAAAATCAGCCTAACTTCCGACGCGTATAACGTTTACGTCGGTTATCACAATCACCTGATTCCAGTGGCCAAACACTGCAATCATAATCTAGTTATACACACCAAAAGGGTTTCTAAAACGAACGTCCATAGTTAGGCAAAAAATTCGCAGCCAGTTCCGTATTAATGCTTAAAATCCTACATTCTCGGTTCTTGCTCAAATTTGCCCGCTTGCTCACTCATCCGTCACATTTATCCTCAATAACCCATAACAATCAATATCCTACGCAATAAACACTCTCTAACCCTAAAACCCCAAATCTCTATCCACTAAATTTATTCTCAACTCCAACACTAAACTAATATTGAACCATAACTACAAACTTACCTTGAACCGTTAAAATGGAGGAGGAAATCACAATCAACCGTCCGGGGGGGGGTTGCGGATCCTCTCCTCTCTATAAAAATATATATATAATTAAAATAATAATAATTAATTACTATTTTATCCTTGCACTTTAATCTTTTAATCAAACGACTACTCAATCCGTTTCCGGTCAGATTCCTAAAATTTTCCCCCACCATTAACCTTGAAATAATTCCCCACCTAACCTTACAAATTTTTCGCTCTCTATTCCGACCCGAATCCCGACGTTTTTTGTCTCGACAACCCGAAAATCAGTACCGCAAAAATACTGGGTGTTACAGAGTGCCCGCGCGCGGCACGTGTGCCATTGAAGTGGGTTGCGCAGGGCACACGGCATTAAAGCCGTGTGCGTGATGCGGTGGCGCCGAGAGGATGTGCGCGCGGCGTCAGGAGGGCGTGCGCGCGGCGCCAGGGTAGAGACATGTGCGCGCAGGGCACGCGTGGTCTAGCGGGGGCGCGCGAGGCAAGTTGTGAACGCGCGATGGGATATGCGCACCGTCGAACTCGAATGGCGCGCGGGACGCTTGTCGGACTCCTTCCAAAATTTTAAGTATTGTCGTTTTTAAAACTCCCTTAAATTGTTCTTTTCTACTGCGTATTTTATATTAAGTATTTACGCGTTCCCTCTTCAGGGCGCGAGTCGTTTTCGAATCAGGTCAAAAAAAATAAACTTTATACTTACAAATATTCTTTTGAATATGATTTGAAAACGAGAGTGGTGTTAAATTGAGTGAGTCCACGTTGAGTTTCGGGATGTCATAGCATGGGGTCTCACAGGGTGTACGGTTATGGTATCAAAGTGAACCGGAAACCATAAGGTTTTCAGGGTGTTACTGTCGGGGTGTGACAGTTCGACCATTAGAGGGCCGCATATCCTGTGATCTATATGGATACTAGTTGAATCTTCACTTTATCGGAATACTCATAATAGTCGAATACATTTTCTACCTTATCAATCCATGCTAGGAAGGTATCTCCATCACATGTCCCATCAAAGGGTAGAACATGTAGCTTGACACTCCTAAAGTCCTCGTAATCCTTTCGTCGAGTAAGGTGAAAATTCTCTTCTTCGTCAAGGGTCCATTCATCCTCATCAAAAGTGGCTGTCAAGGGGTAAAACAAGTAATTCTTGTAGATCTTCTTGAGAGCTTCAATTTGATATATTGTGGGCATAAATTGGACACCCGTAACGAAAGTTATGGCTTTTCAAAGTTGGAATGGTCAAATTCACTAAAAACAGCTTGTGCAGGAGCATAAAAGTCAGTAGTTTTGCCTATTGCATTAAACCGATCATACATGCATGGATCTCGTTTTAGTGCACATATCATACATCTAATTAGCATCAATTTTAACTTCAGATTTGTTCAAAAATGTCTGATGAAAGCGACATAAAGTAATACCAAAAAGTAGACAATTAATACTTGTTTTTACTTCTTTTACCACTTTACTTTACCAATACATTTCAAACGAAAAGTAAACATGTTTTAGCAGATTGTACTGAATATTAATCATTCTACCCTATTATGCATGCTACTAAGTTTACATGTAGCGTATTACACTCATCAGTTCATACAAGTTCACATTTTTAACACAACCAAACATAACAGAATAATACTTTATTTCGCTCTCTGTAAACAAATTTCATGCAATGCTTAAGGAAATTAAATCATCATATAATAGCAAACATTAGCAAGCAAATAAAGCAATAAAACATATTGGAGAAGTGTTACTAATTGGTTCAAAAGTTGGACAAATCGGATCGCTCCAAGTGCATCAATCGGTCATCTTCATTTTCTGCATTTCAACAAGCAATCGTGAAGAATCAATTCAAACAGCAAGCGGGTATTAAACTACAATTTTTATGAAGGGAACATACTCTGATGAGGGTTGGAAAAGTGAATCACAGCAACACAAGTAGGGATACCCGAAATTGAAACAAAAAACAGTAAGTACACTATTAGTTAGAGAATGTTTATCCAAATGAAGAAGCAATTTGCAGTACAAAAATGGTGAATAATGAAAGCTAAAAACTTATGCTCAGATCTGTAAACACCTAATAAACATGCTGGAGGTGGTCTTTAGTGAAAACAAATTAGAAATAAACAAAAAACAGCAAGAACACAAAACCGCAAAAATGGTGCGGTGTAATGTAGTTTTCTACAATCGATTTTGGACAACCAAATGGGTTTGGAAAACCAAACCAACCTGGTTTCCAGCACCCCAAGGAAGCTAACCTGGCTCTTATACCAAATGTTCTGATCCTTGCTTGCAGAATAAGCTCGGAAACGAAGAAATGGATCGTTGCTCCTTGGAAACAATCAAACTGGGAAAAACCGAAAACAGATCAAGATGAACAACCAAACATACACAGAATGAAATGAAATTTCAGGTGAGATTAATGTTGTGGGTGATAGTGGAAGAAGTGGTCCAGATTCATTATGTAGAAGAAATTGTGTAACTATTTCAAGAATCGGTCAATAAACAATGTTTTGAAGCTTTTGGTAAAGTTTTTTTCCGAGGAAGGAAACTCGATTCAATGACACAATTTGTGGCCACTTCTTGTTGTTTCCACTCTTAGAAGAGTGAAGAAGAAGGGAGATTTTGGGGGCGCAACCTCTCGGTTGAAAACCAACCGAGCCTTACCTTAGTACTTATTTCTCCAAACTTCTTCAAGGTTGAAGGAAATCGTGGATGCTAATTAAAAGTCAGCCAAAAAAATTACAAGCACCAATTATCATGATTTATAAGCCTAATGATAGTGAGCTAGGGTTTGATAAGTGAGGTATCACCTTGGGCCACCATTTGGACTTCCATGCAAGCCATGTCTTCAAGGCCTAAATCCAAAATCATACAATCTCTACCCTACCATACATCTAGTCCTAAATGTCTAACATGCATGCATATAATAAAGTTGAACAAGAAAGTCAATATTTGTCCAAATAAATTCGAACGAAAAAAAAAATACAAGTCATGGCTTAGGAAGACAAATTTTCATGTGAACATCTTCATCACCTTGCTTGATCTTCCACGTGACAAGGTGATTTGGTTGGTACATATCCATAGCTTTGATCTCCCACTTCAAGTCTCCAAAAGTATTTTCTAAGTCTTCACACGAACCGTTTCCAGCAAAATATACAAGTATGTAAGAACATTAGTGAGTTAATTTATGGACTCGGGTTTGATACCATGTGATGGGCCTATAAGGCACAACATTACACTTTAATCTCACTATTTTATAAATTTGTAAATTTCGTCCAAACTTAATATTAGACAAGTTCCTTAAAAATACCAATTCAAGCAAGAAACTTTGAACTTAAACCTATATTGTTATAAATGTTACAAACTATTGGTCATAAAATTTGAAAAACTTAACGAAAATCCAAAAAATTTATTGAAAATCATTTATTCATTTAGTGTGGATGGATATTTTGAAGATACGCTAAAATTGAAACATTTTCGTTTCTATTGAAAGAATAGAGCTAAAACATGGTTATAATTAATATCACCAACTTTATCACTACGTGGAATTGGGGGTGATTATGGTTCTGTTCAGTTTAGTTTTAAGAGAGGCTAGGATTGGACCAACATATTTTGACTTTTAATTTTTAGAACCAATACTTACAAAAAAAAAAAATCGTAGGATCAGACTAGAAATTAGATCCTGGTTCTAGTCCCGTTCTGATTTTTTTAATATAAAATAATTTTTTTAATAAAAAAATTCAAATTCAAAATAAATAAATAATTATGTATTTTTCAACAAATACAAGTCAAAATTTCAAAACTTTACTGTCTTTCACTTTCCTCGGCTTCTCCAGCCATTCATCAGATTTCTCAAACAAAATACATAAATGTTCTCTCTAAAACATCATGGAGACAAAAGAAAACTACAGGTCCATATTTTCCCATCCACCAAACGGAAATTAGTACTACTTACAGGAAGCAAAGATTTCCAAAAGTCAAAGTCAGTCTTAGGTGCCTCAGCTATTTTCGTCGCCCAAGAAATCAACATAATCAACGAACCCGCAGCATGAGAGGGCGGAGGTAAGCCATGGATATGGATAAGCATTCAACACTTTTTTGTTGTAGATGTTGAAGACAACGTTTAAAGCCCTCCAGAGGGCGAGGTACAACCCGATCTTCACCCTCTTCGCCGTCTCTGTTGGCGCTTCGGCAGTGGACAACTCGATAGGCTGCGATTAGTCTGCTTCGTAAGCTTCGCATTTTAACCTTTCTTTTGGGGCTGTCGGGGATCCAATTCTCCCTATCGAAGTAACATATAAGGGCTTTTGCACCGAGAAAGCAGCTGCTATAGGTTTTTGCAAAGGTAGCTGAGGTGAGATAGCAGGCCGAAAGGTGGAACTTTTCTCTGATGAAGAATATCGGCGCGAGAGACGGCTGTCACAGTTTGTTTCACAGAGCAGATCATGGCAGAAAAATTACGATTCTGAAGCGAAAAATAAACTGGGTTTTCTCCGAAAAAAGGAAATAAAAACTACAAAGGGCGAGAGGGAAAGAAAAACAGAGGAAGAACGATGATTTAGCAGGTCAAAATCTGCAGTGGGTCACCGATCAGGGTATCAATATGAGATGCCCTCTTCTTCGGGAGCGGCGACTGCGAGAGAGAACTCAGACCCAGTAAAGAAAAATGGTTCCATTGGGTTTTACCAGTTGGGTCATTTAAACCTAAAAACCAACTGGAAACTTCGATTCTAGCAAAGAAAAATCAAATTTCAAACCGACCGACTAAATATATCAATTCTGTTCTAATTTTTTAGATTGGGTCGGTTTTACTCACCCCTACATGGGATGGCCCTACGTGGGATGAGTTGAAAGAAAATTTTTGAGCAAATATTTTCCGGCAACGAAGAATGCTAAGTTGAGAAATGAAATCACTTCTTTAAATAATTCGATAATGAGTTGATATATGAAATATTAGAAAACACAACATTCACTGTCACAACCCGGAAGAGACCCTAACAGAAACGCCAGATTAGACGATCAACCTCAGAGAGGTCCACCGCCTAACCTAAGGCTAGTTGCGGAAGATTTTAAGAGCAATCTCAGAACTCCTCGAAATAACAAACATGAGATTAAGAGCAAAAGAGTAGAAATACTAGAATTCAAATAATACATGCTAATGATCAGTACAATAACGAATAAATTCTTACATGAAATAAATATCGAATAAAAATCTCTAGAGATGTCCACAAACTCGGGAGCCGATCAACCTCGGTTCCTGCTCTTCTTTCCTCTACCTGTTGAGGAGGGAGTCGTTGGGATGAGTGACAAACTCAGTATGAGATGTTATACATACCACACATCTCATTAGGCATGCCCGGTTTAAAATCAATGCACGTGTTTTAATATTATCAAATTATCTTCTCATTTTCAAAACGATTGATAAGGCTAGTTTCGAAAATACGGTGCGTATAGTAAAATAGGCTCTCATCAATCATACAATCGAAAAAAAAACCAAGTGAACAGTGAAAAGGGAGGTCGCTCAAGGATCCTCCGAGTCATACCACAAAGAAATGCCGCGATAACACCGGCAGGGCCTCATAGGGAGAAGAGAAAAGGGTCAGCCAACCAGGAGGGACGAAACCACTCAGCCCTGGGGCATCGCGGATACACGCACAGGAGCGCACCAGGAGGGACACAACCACTCAACTCTGCGCCCCAACGGGACCGCACAATGGACTTATAAACAGGGGGTAGCAACGAACAGACACTGGCCAGGTCGGTTAACGGGGCTAGCAAAGCTCAGAGCCCATCACTCCTTCAGCAGGGAGTACCGCACAATAATCAATAATCCAGGAGGGACGCAACCACTCAGCTCTGCGCTGTATCCAAACAAGTGTGGGGAGTACCACGACAACCCTCAAACATGGGTGCGTCTGGGCAAAATCCCCTGATACTCTCAGCCGGCCCCATATGCTGAGAGTGCCAGACGATTATCTCCAGAACCAAACTCCAATGCACATAAAAAAAAACCAATGAGTACGTGAGAAACCAATGCATGAATAAAACACATATGCATCGCAATATAACAATCTCACGATAAATCTCAAATCGAACCCGTCGGCAAAGGTGAGTAAAACAAGGCATCCAAACTTAAACAAGCAGTAAAGATCCAACAAAACATGAACATGCCTCAACAATGTAAAATGAACATGCTCGTAAAATGCCGATGTCAATACTGGTGGTATCCCACCAAAAATAATATACGTGTATGTCAGGCTAGGTATAACGTAATAAGTATAAGAACTCATACCCCTGTGGCGAGTCATTTTAGTCTCGGCAGCCGGTGGCTCCCCAGGAATCGCCTCAAACTCAGCAAAATCCTCCAAATCTGGAAAATTAACACAAAGGAGGAATCCCGTCAAAGTCTAATAGGGTCATAAACGATATATATGGGAAGCCGGGACAAAAACAAACCCAAACGGCTCAAGTCGACTTTTCAGACGAAAGTCAACGGGACCCGTTACAGCCAAATCGGGGTCTGAAACGATATAAATGTGCGAACCAGTGCGAAAACGGGCTTAAAACGGTCCGGGTTGACTTTTTTTTGTAAAAGTCAACGCCGTTGACTTCCTAGTCAAAGTCAACGGTCAAAGTCAACGATCTCGTTGACTTTGACTTCAATCCGGGTCGGGTCGGGTCGGACCCGGGTCGGTCGGCCCGGTTCGGGTCGCCCCAAACCGACTCAGTTCGGGTCGGGCCAGACCCGAATTAACTGGGTCTGGATCGAGTCGGACCGAACCCATTTCGTTCTGGTTGGACTCGAACCAGTTGATCCGGGTCGGGCTCAACCAAAAATGAGTTGGGTCCCAACCCAGCCCAGGCCCAGCTTGATCTCGGGTCAAGCGACTGAACCCAACCGGAATCGAGTCGGGCCTGACAAGTCGTCCTTGGGCTCGGGTCAGACCCAGAAGAACCCAATTGGGATCCGGGTCAGACCCGGCTTGGCCCATCTCAGCTTTGGGCTTAAATCAACTCGGTCCAGGGCCTGAGTCAACTCGGCCTCAAGCCAACTCGGCACAGAGACCGAGTTGACTCAGCCCACAGCCGAGTTGACTCGCTGTCGGCCGAATCAACTCGACCACCGACGGCCGAAGGCTCGGGGTCACGAATATCGCGATTTCCGACCCCGTATTTCACCAAACCTAGTTTCCAATACATTTCTCACCTTCGTTCCGGTCGAAACCTGCCAAAATCACAAACAAACAACCTAAATCTGAGATTTTCCCAAAAACCCGAAAACTCAAAAGTTCAAACTTCGATCTAGAGCGAACGAGGGCTTACCTTCGAATTTGTCCTTCACTAACGTTGCTCTACTGTTCTAGACGAAGAGTTTGACACCAAAATCGCTCCGAACGAACGTTGTTTGGCCGGCGTCGATATTTCTCTCTTCCTCTCTGCCGTTCTCTCTCTCTCTCTCTCTTCTGCCGAGAAAAAAAAGAAGACAATAGGTTTTCTGAAAAGAAAACCTATTGTTTTAAATAAAATTTTTATTTAATTTATTTAGTTTATATAAATTTTATTTAATGAATTTTGATTTTCCGTTTCTTAAACTTTCTTCCGAATAATTTTCTCGTTAAAGTTTAATGTCCTTTACCCGAGCATTAATTTACTTATATTTATCGATCACCAACAACAAATTTTAATTAATTTCCTTAAGTTACAGGAACGTGTTACGCGTGGCCAAAAATTTATACGCTGCACTTTTATTCTTTAAAAAAAAAAATTACATATAAAATTCGCAAAAAATTTACACAAAATTTGGGTGGAGAAAAATTTTGACAGATTTTACATTCACTATTCACTTATAGTTTCGTTAAATGTAATCCTATCAATTAGTTTGCTGTCTCTCTTGAGTTTATGCATGTAAGAAGTTTTCTTTGGAAAAGAAATAGATACGGGGAACATCATTTTATCTGCCGCCATTTTCTCTTGTTCCTCTTCCTCTTCCTCTTCCTCTCTTCTGGTTTTTACCATCTCTCTATTACAGCTTTTCAAAACAGCAAGATAAATTTATCAACGTAGTATCAGAGCTACTAAATGGCGTCCTCGAGTTCAACAATCCAATCTTCCCACTCTTATCACTTTTTCTTCTCTTCTTCCACCTTTCCCAACAGTAAATCAAACACTAACCATCAAGTTAAATTCTACAAATCACCTCCTGTGAAAAACTCAAATCCTATACGTTGTTTTGCAAATGGTATTGCTACTATGCTTGATGGATCCTGCCATCCCCTCCATCGACTCTAGATAATCTCTCCTCACAACCAAATCCAGAATACAACAGTTGGCAAAAGTACAATAGTCTTCTATTGAGCTAGATATTTTCTCAATGTCATTGGATTTGCTTCCTTAGTTCATCAACTTTACGATCGTCGTTGCTGATCCGTGTGCGCGCCATCTCTTATTTGTGCACGTGCCCTTAACCATCTGAATGCCCCTTGCTACTCCACACGTTGGTGCTTGCTCCGTGAGCGTGTTGCCTTGTCTTGTGCGGGTAATGCGCTGCCTGGTTATTAATGCACACCACCTATTCGACGAAAGGCCTTAACGAGGCACCCATTTGATCTTCTATGCTTTCTCTTGCTCCAAGCCTCGGATTTACCCTAACCTTCTTAAAGACTTTTACAAACAACCAAATTAAAAAAAAAATAATGGGTAAAGTTTGTCAATAAATAAGATTTAAATAAAATTAAAATTCCTGAAAGTATATAAATGAAATACAAAGCTTGGTTATATAATTTGAAGTAAAGGAAAATAAATTCCTTCTTTGATTCACTCCCAAGTTTTGAGAAGCTATTCACCGACAAGATTTCACAAACTAATCAAATCAGAAGATAAAATAGATAAAATACTTACCTTGACTTATGCTTGACGAATCAAGCATCGTAAGCACATCATGCCCCCTGGTTCTTGAGGATTTGACCTCAAATCCAATAGTTTACTTCCCAAGGTAAGCTCACACAACAAAAGATTTTCTACAAAACTTGGATCTTGAATATAGTAGGCAAAACATAGTTATCCCAAAAAAATTTGAATAAATTTTCAAAATTGAATTGTTCATTACAAACAATTTCTAAGCATATGATAAAAAAAAAAAAAAAGATTAATGCAAAGCACAGCTTGAACAAATTCATTTCCATACTAAACCAAATAATTGAAAAAAAAATTTCAAGGATAAATCAATCTTCCAATTCTCAATGAGTATATTCTAAGGATAATCATCATATTTCAAGTTAAACAAGGCAAGATCAATTATAAGCTCAAGAAATTTATCCAAGAAAAGAAATTTTCAAACTTAACAAATGATTCTTATCTTCAATCAAAATTTAAGAATAGATATAGATGTCAATTTAAAACAATCAAATAAACCAAAGGAAAAAATTTCTCAAACGGGCATCTTCAATTCCACCAATTGAAAACATATTATCAGTTGTCCAACAAGTTGTTAAATCACAGAAATATAATGAAGGACAATTAATCAAGAATAACTCAGATTATCTCAACATAAATTTTGCAGACTTCATTTAGACATTGTCACAAACAGTTTATAGGCGTTCTGGAAAATAACAGCAAAAACAAGATTCAATCATTCTTATCGTGCTACAACAGAGTTAATTTGCATGTACCATCAATAGTTTTATCCACCCTCGGCTAAACATCAAGCAGAATGCAAAATTTCTTTTTGTCAATCAAACAACTAGCACAAAAGAGTTCCATCATCTAGCATCAACAACAAACATAGCAGATTGTTAACTACAATTATCATGCTAGAAGAGAACTTTATTAGGCTACTAAACATAATCAATTGACGTGCAAAATAGGCCATCAATTTCGGCTATAAAACAGAATGCATGTTTAGACACTTAAAGCCAAAATAGCAGCACAAAAAAAAAACAGTTTTCATTTAGCAACAAACAGCAAAGGAATGCATAATTAAAATCATATCAACAATTTCTTAATAAAGATTCTAACCGGCTGCTCACAATACCAATTTCTTTTGATTTTATCTTTACCTCGGCCATTCAACAAATTAACTACTTGACCGATCACTAAACCCTAAGGTAAAACTCCAAAACAAAACAAAAACACAACAATGCAAGGTACAAAGCAAAACAAGACTCAACTAAGATATGTTCTAAACATTTAACCAAATGCAAACACAAGTTAATCAGACAAAATAAACTTGTAATTAATATCAATGACATGCTATTGAGTCTTGGCAACTCTCTAGAACTTTTATAAAATCGTCACATTATCCCACACTCTTTAAGCTGACTGCCTCATTCGGCATTCTGTTACAACCTCTAAAAAGCGACTGCGTCAATCCGACGATCTGTCGGGCCCCTTGGGTTAGCGATAAGCTTCGGACAAAACCAACGGCCCATAGAGGAAAAACTCTCAGCCACAAAACACATCATTCGACGACACAAGTGAAGCCTAAGTGATAGTACAAGATAGTATTTAAATGACTCATTTAAACATGCTATTAGTGCTCAAGGAATTGGACCTAAGTTTAACCTAGTCCTAAACAAAAACAAACAAACATGATGCAATCAAGCAAGAATTCAAAACAGAAATTTCAAGCAAAACTAAATAGAAATTTCATGCTTATCATTTTAAATTTAAGTTAACATGGAGGACTCAAAACTTGACACTAAACAAACAATTAAACACAAGTTAGATACCTCAACATTAGGAACAAACAGAATCATAAAGCATGGTCAAAAAGAATTCCCTATTTCCATTCTAACATGAAAGTTTCATGCTTGTCATCCTAACATTTAAATCACAGCATCAATCAGGACTCCAAACAGACCTAAAAGACACTAAAAACAATGAAAACTCATATGGAAACATCCTAAAACTCATCAAAACAGAAACAAGTTTTACTCCTAAACAGTTCCCAAAAAAAAGCAAAAGACCACACTCAAACAATGATAAAACCAGCATTTGAACATTTTTCTGAAACCAAAACCAATTTAATCTTAATCATTTCTAATTCGTGCTCAGGAATCAAAAGAGATTTTAATCATTAGGAGTATAAAAATGCTTTATTCACTCGACAAACCCAAATAACTCAACAATGACTAACATACATTTTCTACTTTTCGGTTTGAGCATAAAAATTTCAAATCTGGTAATTTCAATTTAGCAATCTAATTTTAGCCTTCATTTCTTCATTTGGCTCACTCTTTAAGCGTGAGGAAAAGGTTACATGAGCTTGCTGTAGGTAAGACTAATAATATTGTTAAAGTTTTAGGAAAACTTTATGGAAAACTAGCAGTAAAAAGGTTAACACAAAACAGAAAGCAACTATACTATAGAATAGCTAAGTCATATAATACTGGTTACTTTATCTTAAAGTTTTAGACATGGGTAACATATATAGTACTGTAAAGGTGATTATCAACAAGATAAAAACAGAAAATAGTACATATTATAAACAAGGCCAACAATATGCAATAGGCTGCCAACAATTTTAAACACGCAAAAACAGCATAATTTGCCAATAGTTTAAGCAAAACAAAACAGACAGCAACCAGAAAATCAGCAAACTAAACAAGTATGCAAGCAAGAAGCAAGAACATATAGGATATCACAATTTAAACTATTCTATCTGCTGCTATAAGTGAACAGGAATGTAAACCAAATGCACAGAATTTTACAAAACAGAACAGCAAAGGTTTGCAGCAACCCATTAAGTCAGCAAGAGATATAATTCCAACAACAAATTTTAACCAGGAAATTAATCTTCAGCAAGTTATATCTCCAGTAAGTAAGTTCACAATTATGTTAATCAATTTTCAGCACATAAGCAGATTTTTAAGCAATCAAAATGTAAGGTAAATGTGCAGAAAACTAAACAGGCAGATTTTCAAAATTGAAAAACAAATTTGCATCGAAGAAAATAGAAACAGTAAATGGTATGCATAATTAAAGCCCAACTTTAAACTTGCTGCTAAAACAGAATTAATGTTTATAGGTCAGTGATTTTAAGCAAGCAAATAAGCATTAAAAACAGGAATTAAACTCAACAACCAGAAATCAGATTCTGCAAAATACCTTCAGCAATGCAAACCAGTAAAATGCCTTAATACAGTGAACCAAAAATTTTCAAACCAGCAAACAGATTCATCATTCAAAAAAAATTTTTGCCAAATAATGTTCAGCAAACAGATTTATAACAAAGCAAAAAATATTTTTTTTTAGCAATAGTTTTCAACACTTCAAACAAAACCAGATTTGCAATTTGAGTTTTAGCATTTGAAACTTGCAAGATGCTTTAAAAACAGTGAACAAAACACTCAAACCAGCAATGCACAATAAGACCAAATCAATCAATAGAGAGATTAATAGCTGAGTTCTTCACTGGCTATCTGAACATTGCACAGTAATAAGGATTTGTAAATTTTGAAATAATCAACTTTTTTTTTATCTAAACAGCAATATGAAGTTGCAGGAATTGAAGCATGCAAATTTTGAACTAAACAGCAAGCAAACTCATGAGAAAACAGCAAAGCAGAAGATAAACAGACTCACATGAAATACCTAGAACACAAGGAAGACAAACAAAACAGAAAACAGAGTCCGTTTCAACGAACAAAACACAACACAGAAAAACACAGAAAATAATACAACACGTTGATGACAATGTAACGAAAATACAGCAGATAATCAAGGCACAATAAATCACAATGCTGTCGGTTAACAGTTCCGAAGAGTCTCCGAATAAAAAAAAATGTATTTGCTGTAAAACAGTAAATAACGGAGAAACCAAAACACACAAAACATGCTATCGTTAAAACATTAACAAAAACACTTGCTAAGGCATTCTGGGCAGCAGACAATATGACCCAAAAGAAATAGACCTGCAACGACAGAATATGAAGAGGATGAAGAAGAATAGAGATAACAAAACACATCACCAGGTTGTGCTCTGATACCACTTGACGTGGTTTGAGGCCCAAAAATGGGACCTAAACACATGCATGTGGAAGCAGAACTATGGTAGGCAGAAGCGTGCTGGAAGAGCACCCCAAACGGACAACAAATGACACTAAATAGAGACAGAGAACATAAAATATAGAAATGGCGAAGATGAGCAAAAATGGAGGTGGGAAAACCTAATATTACCTCAGAACTCGCCGTTTGAATTGAAGGAAGCGCTGTGGAGGAGATGGACGACGAAAGGAACTCAAGCTGGCCGAAAAGTGTTCCTTGTACCTTTGGTGACGAGCTTCACTGTGACGGGAGGAACACTCCAGCAACTGTGGCTACCCTATGCGTGCTACTTCGTCCTTAGAAGGGGCCAGTGAGGTGTAAGCAAAGAACCCGTGGCTGGCCGAGGAGTTAAGACGCCAGTAGTTTTTGGCGTATGTCTTCCCGCAGGAAGACCAACAGCTTTTGGGCCGGATTCCTCCTTCCTTCTTTTAAACTCCAACTCTTGGCAGAGGGGAGAGGAGGTCGGAGTAAAAGTATTTCTAAGCACCCGCGAGCTTGAGGTACAATCTGTCTTTTCATCCATGGCGTCTCGCGCCGATGAACACTGTGGGAAAACCCACACGAAGGATGCTCCAAACAAGAAGAGAACTCTTCTGGAAGTTTCAAATATAAATGATAAAAAAACTGATTACAAAAGGTTTAGATCGCTCTTAAATAGCAGAGAGTCGATCCGAGAAGCAGAAAACTAGCGTCTGGTCGAATGTAGCCGTTTGCGGTATGGCTCACGTGCGCTGCACGTGTTGTCATGGCACCTTACTGATGTGCTCTCGGCTGATGCCCGCTCCTGTACGCTACTGGTGCCCTCGGCTGATGCCCGCTCCTGTACGCTACTGGTGCGGTGTTGCTGATCAGTGTGCAAGCCATCTCTGATCGGTGCGTGCGCCCTTAGCCATTCGAATGCGCCTTGCTGCTCCGCACGCTGCTACTTGCTCCTTGCGCACGTTGCCTTGTCTTGTGCATGCGATGCGCTGCCTGGTTACTAATGCATGCCACCTGTTCAACGAAAAGCCTCAAAGAGGTACCCGCTTGACCTTCCATGCTCTCTCTTGCTCCAAACCTCCTATCCACCCTAATCTTTCTAAGGACTTTTACAAACGACCAAACTAAAAAAAATAATGGCTAAAGTTTGCCAATAAACAAGATTTAAATAAAACTAAAATTTCTTAAAGTATATAAATTAAATACAAAGTTTAGTTACATAATTTGAAGTAAAGGAAAAAAATTACTTCTTTTTTGATTCACTCCAAGCCTTGAGAAGCCATCAATTTACCTACAAGATTCCCCAAACTAATTAGAAGATAAAATACTTACCTTGACTTATACTTGACGGATCGGGATCACAGACACATCAAAAACCCATCTTATGACAACTAGGGCCAAATTCGTTGTTTTCAAGCTTGCTTTTATCCTCGAACCAGGTCTTGAACCCTAAACCTTCAACTAAGCTACAAAATGTCTTCATTGGCTCACTGCCACGGAAGAGGAAATTTTCACCCTTACACAAACTAACACTTGGACATTAGTTCCACTACCACGAAGTGCAAAACTTATAGAGTGCAAATGAGTTTTCAAGATTAAGATAAATTCTGATGGCACAATTTCTCGATACAAGACACGTCTCGTAGCTAAAGGTTGTGAACTGACTGCAGATATTGATTATGATGAAATGTTCAATTTGGTAGTCAAACCAACGTTAGACCGAACAGTGCTTCCCTTAGCCATCTCATCTCGTTGAATTATCAGACAACTAGATATCAGCAATGTCTTCTTACACGATGATTTGACTGAGCAGGTATACAAGCAACAACCACTTGGGTTTATTGATCCATCAATTGTATGTCTTTTACAGAAAGCTCTCTGTGATCTCAAACAATCCTCGAAAGCGTGATATATTAAGTTATACGCCACTTTAATAAATTGGGATATCTCTGCATCAAAATCAGACTCGTCACTTTTCATACACGATACGCTATCATCTATCATTATTATGCTTGTGTATGTTGAGGACATTATTTTGGCAGGTAACTTGGCGGCCCTCTTAGACCAGCAATTCAGAGTCTGAGATTTTGGACCAATCATACTTCCTAGGCATCATCGTCCACAGACACTTACCGATATGAATCTTTCACAATTACTGCACAGGGCAAATATGAATTCGTGCAAACCGGTTCTAACTCTCATGTTGGTTGGGCCTACGTTATCCATACACTTAGAGACACCTCTACGAGATGGTTTTCTATATCGTATCATAGTTGGAGGTCTCCAATACTAGTGTCTTACACGACCAGATATTACCTTTGCAGTAAAGAAAGTCTCACAGTTTATGCATGCACCTTTTGATGTCCATTAACAAGTATTCAAGTGAATTCTCCGGTATCTTAAAGACACTCCTTCTCTCAGTATCTCCTTCACGCCTTCCACTTCTAGTGATCTGATATGTTATACGGATGCCGACTAGACCTCCTACCCTGACGATCAAAAAAACATCAGTGGTTTCTGTATTTTTCTAGGTACAAACCTTATCTACTGGTTCTCTACCAAACAGAAGGTTGTCCCCCATTCCAGTACAAAATTCGAGTATCATAATGACGCAAACGGTGTGATTGAGGTTCTATAACTACAGTCCCTCTTAAAGGAGCTAGGTATCCTTTATCCCACAATACCTCTCACACTCTGCGATAACTTGACTGCAACATATCTTGTCTTCAATTCAGTTTTACACTCAAAATTCAAACATGTGGAGATTGATTTTTATTTCGTCTAAGAAATTGTGCTTCAAAAGAAGTTGTTAGTCAAGTTCACCCCTTCGTCAAACCAACTTGTTGATGCTCTTATTAAAACTCTTCCACGGGCAACGTTTAGTCTTTTCTTGCTCAAGATCTTCAGCTATTGCCCTTGATCTTGAGGGAGGATATTAGAATATACCTTATTCACGATTCACTTATAGTTTTGTTAGATGTAATCCTTTCAATTAGTTTGTTGTCTCTCTCGGGTTTATAAATAAGAAGTTTTCTTTGGAAAAGAAATAGATACAGAACATCATCTTATCTGCCACAATTTTCTCTTCTTCCTCTTCCTCTCTTTTGGTTTTTACTATCTTTCTGTTACAGCTCTTCAAAACAGCAAGATAAATTTCTCAACGTGAAACACGAGAAAGGTTCAAGAAGTTACTAATAAATTGTCCACGACGTGAGATACCTGAATGGCTACAATTGGAGATGTTTTATAAAGGACTTACTAGCCAAACTAGAGATACCATCTATGTTGTAGCAAATGATCGATTTTAGCAAAGACATAGGATGAATCTTACGAGATTTTTGAGACTTTGTCGAGAAATCATTACAAGTGGCCCGCTAAAAGATTTACACCTACTCAAAAAGTTGCAATAGTACATCAAGCAAATATTTTGTCATCAGTCTAAGCTCAGATTTCTTCGTAGACAATATGGTAAAAAAAATATTCAATATGAAACCCAAATACTTGCTAGAGCAATTTGGTGCTTATACTGTGGAGGAGGACATTTTTCAAAGAATTGTCCTTCAAATCCAAAGTCATTATGCAAGGTAAGAAATTATATTCAGAATCAAAACTTTAACATGAACAATAATGCCTACTCCAACACCTCCGATCTAGGGTGGAGGCAACAATAAAATTTAAGTTGGAGTTCTCAAGGTCAAAATCAAGGACTTGAGCCTTTAAACGTTCACAACAAATCGCAAAACCCACCTGGTGTTAGGCAGCAGAACATACCTGAATAGCAAGATTCATCTTTGGAAAAGCTAATGAAAAATTTTGTGGAGGAAACAATAACCGCATTCCAAAGTCAAGATGCATTGTGGAGCAACATGGAAAACTAGTTTGAACTGTTTTTGAGTTCATCAAACTGCAGACCTCAAGGTGCTATCCCTAGTAACTCAGAAAATCAAAGACCCGAGAATAAGGACCATTGCAAAGTTATCACCTTGAGGAAGGACAATAATATTGAGACCATTGAAGCACAAAAAAGACCTAAAAAATAAGCTACAACGTAGTCAGAAGAACATCTTATATTAGAAACAACAGAAGAGTTGCCTACACGAAAGTTGCTACAACAAAACTGTAGAAACAGCAATGAGAATTACAGGTTATTATGCCACGACCTCCTTTTCCACATTTGAAATACCCATTGGGTAGAATAGTACCTTACCAGTCTCATTATTGCTGCAACATTTAATGAAAAGCTGTAAACAGTATTATCAGGGTCCGAGGATGAACTGCTCAATTGATTTTTAAGAAAATATCTATAAATTGTTCTAGGAATACAGGACAATTGATATTAATTATTATATTATTTATTACGATAGTACACATTTTTAATTATGCATAATATTCACAACAATCGAAATGTAAAGTAACGTCAAAACGTTTCCCGCAACACGTCGACTCTCACCCTCTCTCGAGGTCTCTTTTTCTCCCGATTCTTCTTTATTGAGTTCAAAGCAAGTAAATTCCATTTTTATTAAAAGAATATATATTAAATATTAACGTATACATGTTAAATAAATTTTTTAAGTCGAGATTTAATTATATTTTAAATAACATTATTTCAAATCTTTAATCACGTGATAACTATTACTATTTTTTGGATTTGACCGAAATTTATTCCGCGTAAATACGATTTTGAGTTACAAAAACTATGTAAATAACGAAACTCTCTAAAAAAAAAAAAAAAAAAAACTCAAAACTTTCAAAGAAAGTTTATTCAATAAAAGTTCACAGATTTTACAATTTCAACCTCTAAAATTTGAAAGATTTTTCATCTCAAGGACCACATCTTCAAAAAGATGAATCACGATGCACAATCTATATATAACAAATAGTACATACACCAGTCACCAGTCACCAGTCACCAGTCACCAGTCACCAGTCAGATTATAGTATAATCTACGCATTCAACCAAATCAAAGGCAATTAGAGACGTAGTTTACACACTCAACCCAGTTCCCTTGATGTTAACTCCATATCCCAGAGTACTTAAAATCACGCTCTGATATTAAGTTGTCATGGCCCGATCCCTAGACCACCATCCATGCAATCAAAACATTACCCATGAATTCCTAAAGTAGAAAGGTTAACCTTTTCTTTATTATTATAATAATAAAGTGATTATTATATAATGTCATTAAAGTTGGTCTATTAAAATGAGATATCAAATTTGATAAGATATCTGTGTTGTATTAAAAGTGCGAATTTTATTTTACTTTTTAATTAATTATGAGGAAAGAAAAACGCAAATCATGTTTTATTTGTAAAACCAGTTTATTAAATCCTTGAAACGTAAGCAAGTGCATGCATCACAAATGTTACAATATATACAATGGAGTGTCTTCACTGAAGGTGAATTCTATAGTAATATCTAATTAGATTAGAGCACTGAGTGTAATTTGTACTAAAATTCCCTGAGTACCTGCCTCTCTGGTAACCTCATCTCTGAACGATCAGATCCAAGATTGCCGAAAGGACTAAAAGTTTGTCATCCCAGTTCCAGACCACGGAACTAACCGGAGATACATGGCTTTTTGAATAAGAAAACTTTGTTTATTTATTATTTTTTTATAAAATAAATAAAAATAATTTCAATTTATTTTTATTTAATTTAGTATGATTCTATTATCATTTAGACTGTTATTTTTTTTTTTTTTAAAATTTGTATCATTAGAATTATATGGTTGTTAAAACTAAATCTTTGTTTTGTGATCCTCACCATTGGGATGTTCTTGTAGGAAAGACTATGCTTGGGCGTGTGGTCTATGCATTGTAAGTACTTAATGAAGGAATGGGGACTCCAAGCGATCATGAGGCTTATCAAAGCGAAACCCACGTCTGAACTCAATTCTTTCTAGTTAAAGAATTTCTTTCTGAATTGCTTGCAACTAGGAGCTTCTACCGAAGAAAGATGAGGTTTTGCTTTGGTGGCAACATGATATGGGTGGAGATATTACTTGCAAGATTAAAGATGTAATAGATAAAAATTTGCCATCCAAGTAAGAAAAAAAATTATTTTTTAGTTTCACGCCCAAGATTACATCTTAAGTCATAAGAAAATAAAAAGCAAATACTTTTAGAATAAAATTACATAATTTCTAATAAAACTTTTTTGCGAAAAAAAGGTCATTTTTAATGGTTAAAACAAATACCAATTCTAAAATATGAGTTTCTTTTCTTCAAAAAAATTATAAACTATCAATTTCATCAATCCAAACCTTAAACTATAAAAACATAACAAATCAAAACCTAGTAGACATCCAATCACTGTCTGTTCATTGTATACGTCCGAAATGGACGGCCGAACTAAAAACAATAACTATACGCTCTGGACACCTCAGATCGACCGAACGATTAGGGGGTGAAAACTGTCCGATCCACGTGTGGTGCATGGGCTCTGCAGCGGGCGGCCGTTCTTCGAGACACAGCCGCCTGTTCCCTCGATCACCATCATGTCTGACCCATGACTCAATAATTGTCACGAGTCGAACACTATTTGGGAGAATGGACGACCGATTTATGTATCAGTTGTCTGTTCTCCCAAACAGTGTTCGGCCTGTGACAATTATTGAGTCACAGGCCGGACAGAACGAACAGCCGTTGTGAAGAACATCTATTTGTTCTCCTATACTATATAAGGAGATGACATTTAACGTTAAACTCATAGATCTTAAAAACTCTTATACCTCTAGTGGCAGCATATTTTTAGCGACGTTTTATTTTTCTTTTTATTAGCGACGTTGATGCATTCTGATTCAAGTAGATGAGTTAATGCAAACATGGACTGATATTAAAACGACACACCCAGATACAGTGATCTTCGAGCATTCGATCATTGAGAAGGTGATAGAGAAATAAAGGTGTATTCAACCTTGCAAACCCTAGACGATGAGATTTGAACACCGGTCAAGTCGAAAAATGATGAGGCGAAAAATATACTGGTAATCAAAGAAATTTCTATGTGTTTTTTTTTTTTGTAAAAAATATAGTTTTCTATAGGTCACTAGAGAAAAAATAGTTGAATATATTTTGAATAGTGGATATTACATCAAATTCATTAAAAGTGAAACTCAGTAACTCACGGCTGTGTGTGAAGACAGATGTGAGTGGCGGCTGCATACTTCGATCATGCAAAATAAGCTTACATTTCAAATAAAGAGTTACACCGATTCTCATAGTTGTAAAAGGAAAAATGAGAATCGTCATGCTCTGCAAAATGAGTAGCAAACCATTATTTAGATAGTTTTAAAAATCAACTTACATGAGAAATTTCTTATATTATTTAGATGGTGATAAATGATTTGATTGTGAACATCATACCCAGTATTACTAAAAGAGCAAGAAGCAATACTCAAAAACTTAATGACAGGAGGACGACAAACAATACAAGCTATTGTAGTTGTACCCAACAGAAATATGTAAATCAAATCCCTGTAGCACAGTGAGAATATATGGTTACCTGGTGGGCTCTGGCCAGAATGAATCATGCGTATTTGAAAGAATGTACATGTATATGGCTATTTGCAAAAAGGTTTGCTGCAGCGCGACAGACCTATTATCTAATTGGATGGTTATCATCTTAAAAGTTTTTTCCCCAGCCAATTACTCACAACCGTCAGTATTGATAGCAATGATTACATATTTCATGTTGCCGTTGCCAATGTGGAGTCAGAGTGCACGGACTCATGGAAGTGATTTTGCAAATATTGAAGGAAGACCTAGACATTCAAGATGGATGTGAATGGACAATTGTATCGGATCGACAAAAGCTATAATTGTGTTAGATTACATTTGCTATTATTTCTTGTACCGTTTATTTAGTGGTGTAATTATACTGCGTAATGAAGTTCTGTTAAAGAGACTGGATTTTAACTGATACCGTTTGTGACTCCTCTAGCCTATGTTGGGAACTTACTTGGAAATGTAATTTTGTTCAGCAGACTATCAGGTACAGTCTTTCATAAAAATTATCTTGACCAGTACTCTCTACGTTTTACAGCGCTGGTATTTTTATTGTTATTTTCACTATTTGTATTATTTTCTAAATACAAATATTGAGGCGTTGTGATCATAATATTTTTTATGTTCACTTTATTTTTTTTTTTACGTATTAGGGGTTGTCGCATATTGTGGATGAATAATTAAGTTTAGCCGAACACTGCTACTGCCTCGGGCATATGTACGCAAACTTCAAAAGCCAATTTCGTGGAAGAGCGTACATAGATGCAATGTGAAATGCAGTCAGGGCAACCACAAATTTTTATTTTGAGATAGAAATGAGAAAATTGTATCAGATTAACCCGGATGCCCATGCATGGCTTCTGCAAGCACAACCTACCTATTGAGCTAGTCATGCATTTTTCTCAAATCTCAAGTGCAAAATGAGGTTGAATAATTTATGCGAGCCGTTCAATGTAATTCTATTGCCACTTAGGAACAAATCGATCTTGACCATGTTCAAGATGATTCGAAAGGACTTAATCACTCACATTCTAAAAAAATATGAGAAGATGCTTTTGTCAACAGACCTCTTGTGCCCTAAGATAAAGAAAAATTTTGGAAAGTTAGAACATGTAGCTCGAAATTAGAGTGTTTTGTTTGCAGGAGATGCATGATTTGAGGTCAATAACTGCAACGAATAATATGTTGTTGATCTGAATGCAGAAGCGTGCAACTGTTACAGGTTGGAGCTTACTGGAATTCCATCTGTCCATTCCATTCCATGTATGTATTTCATGAGATTGCCACCGAAAAATTTTGTTCATCGATACTATCACTGGGCAACATATGTGAAGATGTACTCAAATTTCATCGTCTCATTAGTGGCATGGACATGTAGCGGCCCGTACACTGAATGAACGCAATCATTCCGCCCGAGAGAATGCGCCAAACTGGTAAGTCGAAGAAGAATAGAGTGTGTGATGTCGATGAGCCGTCGCGATCGATAATTTTTAGGAAGAAATCTACGATACCATATTGTATTTGTTGGCATCAGAAGCATAATAGTCATACTTGTTCTGACATGAGATCCATTTCAGGCATTTGTACTTCACAAGACACACTTATGAGTTTTAGCACATTTGACGAGACACATGTACATTTCAACTATTTTTTCTCATAAACACACTTTCATTATTTTTTAATATAGTTTTCATTATGTGCAGGAATCTTCGACGTACGACCAAAGCATAAATTGATTGAAGCTCACTCGATCCCCATTCGATTTCATATTTATTTTCATTTGCAAAAATAATGAATATGTGTATATAAATATAGTAAAATTATTTTAATACACTAATTTTACTATATTTCTATACATAGATTCATTATGTTTGCAAATGAAAAGAAATATGAAATCGAATAGGAATATATTAAAATTAATTTAATACATTAATTAAATTTTCATTTAAGTCTAATATCGCTTGATATTTCTTTAAAACTAATTTTATAAAGTATGTAATTTAGTGAAAAAAAAGTTGAAAAATTAGACAGAGTTTCCTTTGTTTTTTGACTTCTCATCGCTAGCTCAAACAATTTCTCCATATTCAAATAACAAAACAGTTCCAGAATTCTAACGTATAAACTAAGTTACATAAAACTAAAGTTACATCAAACTTAAACAAATCAAACTAAAATATATCAAACTAAATTACAAGAAATTAAAATACATAAAATAAAGTACAAAATATAAACTAAAGTGACAGTGGTGGGACATCAGACGAGACATCGTCGTCATCGGTTGACAGAGGTGGGACATCGTCATAATCGACCTCCATCCAATTCAGGATAATTTGCATTGTATCTCTCTGGTACTCCATCATTCCTCTGAGGTACTCCATCACCTCTGCATGAGTCTCTGTCTGTCTCACTTTGATTTAATGGAGTCTATTTGCGACAGCCTCTATGTCCGTTCTACTAGCCCTCTGGGTGTACCATTAGGAGGACCCCAGCTGTAACACTCAAAGTTTTTGCCTGTTTTGTCCCTAAAATATTTTGTATAATGCTTGTATCTCATGTAAAGTGCTTTTGGTGAATAATTAGATACATGTAAATATTCAACTCGGTTAATTTGGACAAAAAACAAGTTGAAACATTTGTGGCGAATTAAAAAAGTGGAGAAGAAAAATCACTTAAGTATTAAAAGGATTATGTGACAAGTTTGACAAAGTCAAACTTGTCAATTTATGTGTGTTTAGCGTTGGAGGGGAAAGAGGCAAGGAGGTGCACGAAAAACTACATGATTCAAGTGAGAAAACTACATGAATTAGCTTGAAGGGTGATAAGGTAATTGGCAAAAGCAAATAGTGATTAAAAAGGGGTTTGACCTTCTTTCTCTCCCACGATTCTACTCCTGATTTTGCTCCATTGCAACTTTTCATTTCCATGCCCTAACTCCATTTTGGTTGAGGATTAAAGGTGAGTTTGGTTTTTGGTTAAAACTTACACAAATTTTGGTATTTATGAGTGATAAACTTTAAGTTTTTAAGCTTTGTTTGGCATGAGTTTTCCAAAACCCTAACCTACGCCTGGATATTTGTTGGTTGTTAAGTTAAGTGTGTTTTAATGAGGTTTTAAGGATTGTTATAGGATTGTAATATGGATTTGTAATAACCCGAAAATTTTAGATTTTTAAATTTTATTCTCGAAACTTTTAATTTAAATTCGGTTGGAGTTCCGAGAAATATTTTAACGGGTAGAATAAATTATAAAACTCGGAATCTAGTTTGTGATGATTTTTAAAAATTTTAAAGTCGGGAGGGCGAGAATTTAGCGGAGTTACGGACGATTAAAATACGCGAGAGCGTTTTGGTAAATTTTATTAAAATAAATAAAAAAATAAAAAAATAAAAAAATATAATCTGTTAAGTGGAATGGCTTCACGAAGAAGCCATTCCACTTCGGTGGTTCTGCGACCGAGCGCCCGAAAGGAGCAAGCCCAACCGAAGGAGGGAGCGTGCTGCCGACGAACGACAACCGTGCGAAGGGGGTGCCGACGAGCTGGAGGGAAAAGTTGGTTCGGCCTTCCCGCGCTGAAAGACCGAAGGTATGTGTCCCCTATTTTTCGGTTCTGTCGACTGAGCGTGGAAACTCGGTTGTTCTTGAACTCCCGACGGTTAGAGCTCGGTTGTTGGGGCATTTTAGAATCTAGTGTGTGTGTGTTCTGGAGCCAGTGTGTGGCTTGGCCCTCCCGCGACAAAACCCGACCGAGAACAGGGAGTTTTCCCTTTCGGCTTTGTCCTGCTTTGATGGCCGAGCGTGAAGTTGTTCTTACTTCTAAGTTTTAAAAATTTCGTGCTAGAATTTAGGAGGAATAAAAGTGAATTTCATGGTGCAATGGGCGGGTTGAGAAATGCACGATTTTGTGAAGAGAACCGTGAGGATTTTTGGTGTTGCCATGCTATTTTCTAATTAGAAACCACCAAATTGTTAATGTATGCATTGGTAGACCGAAATGTGGATGTTCGGTGAAGAAATTGGACCGAAGTTGAGATTTCAGACATTTTTTTTCGTATAAGAACAGTTCTGTTTTTGGGGATTTTGATGGGGTTACGGTTAATTGTTTTAAATTCTGTTTTTGTGGGTTAAATTAGGTTGTTAGAGGGACGTATGGCCGCTGGAATCGTTCGATTCTGGTATCCGACGTAAAAGTTATGCGCGTCGGAAGTTTATGTCGGATTTTGGTTCAAGTCAACTTAGCGAGCGTTTTTCATAGTATTTCGACGTGTGATAGTGGCATGGCTGTTTTTGGTGTGTAAAGCTAGATTTGAGTGAGTTTTGGTTGAAGAAAAAAAAATGTGAAATTTAATAAAAAGGGGCAGATTTGGTTTTGGGATTTTTCTACCCAGTTGCGGCTTACCGTTTTAAAATCCGTCTTAGTATGTTAAACTAGGTTTCTAAGGGGACGTTTAGCCATTTGAATCGTTCGATTCCGTTAACGGACGCAAAAGTTATGTGCGTCTAGACTTTAGGCTGGTTTTCGGCCGAACCAAACCAGTGATCCGTTTTAGTTGGGATTTCATGAGTGTAATTAAGGAAGGTTATTTTTAGCCTATTTGGTGAATTTTGAGACGAAAATTGATGGGTGATTATTTGTGTTTTAGGTTGAAACACTTTTTGGAGAAACTGTGCGTCGAGCGAGCTTAGGACGCCAAGTAAGTAGTGCATGCATGCGTTTTGCCCAAACGGGTCTACACTGTAGAACTTTAGGGTTTATGTGATTGACTGTGGTGTGCGTGCGTGTTGTTTGTCATGCATCATATTTTAAAAACGTGGACGAAAATGGTTTGGAGTATGTTTTGAGTATGTGGTGTGTGGCGGTGGTACCGCGAATCCCGCTAGTGTGCGGGCCGGTGCTTCACCAGTCGCGGATTGCGCTCGAGAAATGGGCCGGCTGGGCCGTCATGCGGCGTGAATGTATTGACGGTGAGGGTGATGGGCAGTGGTACTGCGGATCCTACTAGTGTGTGAGTCGGTGCAACACCAGTCACAGATTCCGCTCGAAGAGTGGGCCAGCTGGGCTGTCGCGAAACGTGTGCGTGTGGAAACTGTGGCCCCGTGGTGGGGAGGCTGGGACGGGGGTGACGTGTCAGGGTGTAGTATGACGCGATGTACACCTTTACCCTGATGTGGTTGTCGTGTGGTGATGCGTGTGTGTAGCTTGTGGGGCTCATTGCTGGGGAGTTCGGGACAGTGGCGACGTGTCAGGGTGTAGGGTGGCGTGAGGTTCCTTCTTACCCTGGTGCGGCTGCACTACGCGTCACAGATGTGACAACATGAGTATGAGTGTAGAGACTGCATGTGATAGGATTGCATTGTTGGTTTTACTTTCATATCACATTACTTACTGAGCGTTAGACTTATGTTGTGTGTTCTGTGGTGTAAGTGCTGACGGTATTGCTGGTGAGCCTCGAGAGCCTAGTCCTGAAGCATAGGATGGTTGGCGGCGTGCGACAAGCACCGAATGATAGATTTTGTTAGGGCGACCGACCCGTGGTGGTGGTAGGTGACGGTAAGATGCATTAGGTTGTTATTTTTATCGGGTATTTATGTAGATAGAGGAGTTTGTATAGACGTCGGTTGTACATGATTGTATAGAGGGGTTGTAGTGTTTTGGGGACACATATGTATTTTTATATGTTAGAGTATAGTATTGCTCTATACTGTGAATTTTCTTCATTTGCATTTGATGGATTTTCGTTGTCTTCGTACTCTGATTTTGTTATGGTGATTTCTCTGGATAGTGGATAGATAAATACTGTTAGTTTTTGGTGAAGTATTTGCAGGGTTTTAAATTTTTGGGTTAGCCAGTTTTTAGGCGTTACTCTGCCGAAATTTTGGGAGAGGGGTTGGGAGTCAAAAGGATATGGAATAGGTTGAGGTGTGTACAATGAATGCTAGAGAAGTGTAGATGAGCGTGGGAGTGCGGCGTGATCGCAGGTGCGCGGGGCACGCGGCCCTGCGGATACTCACGGGTCGTGCAGCGCCGGGTGAGGGCGTGCGCGCGGACATGTTATACAGCGGTAGGGTGCGTGGGGCACGCAGCGCTGTGAGTATGCGCGAGATACAGTGACGTTAAGTTGGCACGTGCGGCACCACGAGGGTGCGCGCGGGGTGTCGAAGTGGGGACGTGAGTGCGCGGCACCAGATTGTGTAGTTCGAGAGGTGCGTTGGATTCTTTCCTAGGATTTCGAGTCTTACCGTTTTATCTTAAACTATTTTAAATGGTTTTATTTTCCGCTGTGTAGTTTTTATATTGAGGATTTTGTGTTCCCTCTTCGGGACGCGAGTTGTTTTCGAACCGAGTCAAAAATTTTTCATACTCTCAAATGTTCTTTTGAAAATGATTTGAAAATGAAAGGGGTATTAAATTGAGTGAGTTATGTCAAGCGTTAGTGTGGTAGTGTGTAGATGCACTGTAGCGCACCGAGAACGCGGGGTTTCTCGGGGTGTTACAGGATTGGTGCATTGGTTTGCAAAAAGGAGAAAACTATTTTAAAGATGTCAAAAACAGAACAGATTCTGTTCTTGTGATGTTTGGCCCAGTTATTGGTTCTCTTTTTGGTAAGTGGCTTACACCATTAGAAAGTAGACTCTTGGAGGAGTCCATAATACTTGGAATTACTCAATTCCGAGTTATATCGAGAAAGTTATGAGCTTTTGAAATTGGACGAAAAACTGTTATAAAAAATCCAAAAATTTCTTGTGTGTGTTAAATGTTTCAATTTGATGTTTTGTTAGATTGTTTGATTTCCATGGTTAAAGCAAATAGACTCCAAGTTTAATTGCAAAAGACCCGAGGTAAGTTTTCGTGATTTGCTTGGCCGATTTGGCCTACACCACAAGAATTTCTGTTTTTGAGGATTCGATGATTTAGATTGTTTTAGTGTAAATTAGACGGGTAGTTAGGTTGTTTAGGTTATAAAATGTCTTTTATGTTTCCATTGATTGTTTTGTATGTTTTTATATGTTTAAACATTATGAACTGTTTATGTATCACGTTCTTTCAAAAATGACATGAAAATGAATTTCTACACATGTCTTTTGAAAAGAAATGAACTAATGAAAAGAAATGAATGCATGTAATCCCGATCATGTCGGGGTGGGGCTCAGATATGGCTGTCTCTTAGGTGGAGCATCTTTTTCCCCTAATAGATATAGAAGGTTGTCTAACCGCTTGATGTGTCTTCTCTATCTGATGAGAGTAAACCCCCGGTGACATCCCTCTATGTAACGAAATGAAATGAAATGACTGCATGTTTTATGAACTGTATATGCATGACATGCATTTACATTTATGTTGACTTGCTGAGTTTTTAGCTCATATATGTCACTGTGATGTAGGTGAATTAGAAGAAGGTGAAGACGTTTTACCTTAACCTGACAAGTGATTTCGTTGAAGAAGGATGGCCGTGGAAAATCGCTTGTGGCTATCAGAGCGTGATTGACCCGTGGGCTATGTGAATTTGTTTTGAGGTAATGTATAGGGTTTTGCGAAATATGATTAGGTATTTAAGTTTTAAATTGTTTTAAAATGTGTTGATAAAAAAAGTTTAGGAGTCGGATTAAACAGTTTTGTGTTTAAATATATATTGGATGTTTTGGATAGGTTGACCCGGTTTCATGGTAAATGTAGGGGCATGCTACCTGTTTTTATAAAGAAAACGTGAATTGAGAGTTAGGTATGTTATAGGTATCCGTTAGAAAGTTTACGATGGTTATAGTCATTTTTAGAAAATTTCAGTTAAGTTTTCTGGTGTTGAAGTGTTAACCGATGCTGGCATAGGTCGACCTATCTTAGTGAGGGTCGACTATCGGGATCGACCGATGCAAACAGAGAAGAATGAGATGTCAACCTATCTTAGTAAAGGTCGACCTATTTTGTAAAAGGTGTCGACCTATCCTTGCAGGTGTCGACCGATGAAAACAGAGAGTAATGAAGTGTTGATCTATCTTAGTAAGGGTCGACCTATTTTGTAAGAGGTGTCGACCTGTCTTTGCAGGCGTCAACTCGTCTCCTAAGGTGTCGACCGATGTAAACAGAGAGCAGTGAGGTGTCGACCCGTCTTCACAAGTGTCGACCGAAACCCTTGTTTTACTGTTTCAACACTTGAAATTAAGTTTACCTTATATTAGGCTTCCACGAAAAGATTGTTTTTCTACTGTAAACACTTTAATGTTTTTACACGATGTTGTTTTAAGGTTACAAATAAACAAAAAAAAAAAAATTTATGAAATTTTTAGAAATAGTGTTATGGGATGCTACACCTGCCACTCCATGGTTTCCTCTATTTGAACATCTTGAGAAGTGGAGGCCCTATGATCTCCCTTCAGCGTCCAAATCCTGTTGATTTCAACCAAACCCATCTGAATCAAATGAAGCTTGTCAAATACATCGACGGCCCGCTGAGCTTTCATCTGCTCTTTAGATGGTAACTGAACCTTAAGTCGTCCGATGATCTTCTGAATCAACATACTGTAGGGCAGGTTTTTATTGGGTGTTCGCTCGATCTCACCCATGTGGCTTAAAATCACAAAGCCGGGGTCAAACCTGCTCCCGCTATACAGCTTATCCATGACATAGAGATCCATGCAGCTAACGAGATCTCTATGTTCATGTCGTGATAGAAGGGTGTGGGACTCCATGTTGTGAACAACTCGAGCTTTGACATTTACATCTCTGGTTCTTGGCTTAACTAACCTCCTAATGACAGTGTTTAGGTGGATTTACCTAATGAACTCGATTCCCTCGACCGGTCTGACAAAAGGACAGTCCCAATAGGCATGGTAGTATCTCTTCGCCCCTTATTCAGCAAACCTAATCAATGCATTAATCGTCTCTAGAGTAATCTCAATCTCCGTACCCAGGATGTACGTCTTTATAACTCCCGACAACCCGGTGAAGCTTAAGTTTGCATAAAATAGGCGAATAATTCAGTCGCAGCTATCGCCCCACCAACTCTACACTCCGTGTAGGTCATTTCGGTCAAACATCTTCTGGGGGTATTTAGAAATTTAGGACGAATTTGAGATTTTTGGATTTTGAATCTCGAATTTATGAGGTTTTGGATGAAAATCAAACGAAACAATTGAGATTTGAGCAATGAACAAGGTGGAGTGTGAATCGGTCAGATTTTGAAAAAACAAAACAAAAATTGGCCAAGAGGATTTGTGGATTTATTGAAGGTTTCGCGGGTTCTGCCCTCTGTTTGCTTATATACTATCAGGGAACAGATGTCTACTGTCGGGGTGGTGACCCTTCGTACTAGTCTTAACTTTAACAGCGACCGACTGTTGTAGGGGTAGTGACCATCTGTTCTTATCCCTAATTTTTAACAATGAACGATCATTCTCTTAAAACGACCATTATTTCTCATCCTTAATGATGAAATGTGTGGCCGTTCTCAGAACACAACCGGCCATTTTCTTCCCTGATGATGCAATGATCGGTCTTTTTAGAACACAGCCGTCCGCTCTCATCCTTGATGATGAAATGAGCTACCGCTTTCAAAATACAGCCATCCGTTCTCGTATTGCTCTGTGAAATGGACGACTGTGTCTCGAAGAATGGTCGTCTGTGTAACACCCCGAAAACCCACACGTTCCGGGTGCGCTGCAGTACGTCTACTTATACACACTATGACACACTAAAACTTGACACAATTCACCCAATTTAATATCACTTTCGTTTTCAAATCATTTTCAAAAGAATATTTGTGAGTATGAAAATTTTTCGACTCGATTTGGAAATAACCCGCGCCCCGAAGAGGGAACGCGAGATTCTTAATATAAAAATACGCAGCGGAAAAGAAACCAATGTAAAATAGTTTAAAATAAACCGACAAAACTCGAAATCCTAAGAAAGAGTCCAACGCACCCCTCGAACTACACAAATCCGGTGTCGCGCAACCATGTCCCCCATTTCGATGCTCTGCGCACACCCTCACGGTGCCGCATGCGTCAACTCAACATCACCGCGTCTCGCGCACGCACACAGCGCCGCGTGCCCCACGCACCCTGCCTCTGTACAACACGTTTGCACGCACGCCCTCACCCGATGCCGCACGACCCGTAAGCACCCGTAGGGCCGCGTGCCCTGCGCACCTGCGATCACGCCGCACTCCCACGCTCATCTACACTTCTCTAGCACTCGCTGTACACATCCCGACCTATTCCATATCCTTTCGACTTCCAACCCCTCTCCCAAAAGTTTGGCAGAGTAATGCCTAAAAATTGGCTATCCCAAAAATTTAAAACCCTACACACAGTTCACAAGAAAGCTAGAAATATCTATCCATCAACCACTCAAAGATAACTTTATAACCAAATCAAAACTCAAAACAACAAATCCATCAACTACAAATGAAGAAAATCCACAATACAAAGAAATTCCAAGCTCCTACATGTAAAATATATGCGTACGTCGCCAAAATCACACGCACTCCATAAACACCTATATACTGACGCATATACACTCATCTCATCGACTGTACATTAACACAGCAAAAGAAAAATACTCGCAAACGAACCTAGCCACCACTTACCATCCCCACGGGTCGGGTCGCCATAACAAAATTCGCCATCCGGTGCCTCAGTCGCATGCTGCCAACCGTCCTAGGCCTCAGGACTAGGCTCTTGAGGCTCATCAATAATGTCGTCAGCACCTACACCATAGAACACACAACATAAGCCTAATGCTCAGTAAGTAGTACAATATGAAAGTAAAAACTTTCAATGCAATCCTATCACATGCAGTCTCTACACTCACACTCATGTTGTCACATCTGTGACGCGTAGTGTAAACGCACAAGGGTAAGGAGGAGCCTAACGTCACCCTACACCCTGACACATCGCCACCGTCCCGGACTCCCCTACAACGAGGTCCACAAGCTACACAGACGCATCACCACACAGCAACCACATCAGGGTGAAGGTGTATCTCACGCCATACTACACTCTGACACGTTGCCCCCGTCCCAGCGTCCCCAGCACGGGGCCACAGTTGCCACACACACACATTTTTTGACAGCCCAGCCGACCCACCCCTCGAGCGGAATTCGGACTGGTGTGGCACCGGCCCACACGCTAGTAGGATCCGCGGTATCACTGGCCATCACCCTCACCGTCAACACATTCACGCTGCGTGACGGCCCAACTGGCCCACTCCTCAAGCGGGATCCGCGGTTGGTTACGCACCAGCCCACACACTAGCAGGATTCGAGGTATCACCGCCACGCGTTTCACCACATACCCAAAACATGCTCAAAACCATTTTCGTTCCCGTTTTTAAAAATGGTACATATCAAACAATACGCACGCACACCACAATCAATTACATAAACCCTAAGGTTCTACGGTGTAGGCCCACTTGGGCAAAACGCATGCATGCACTACTTACCTAGCGTACTAAGCTCGCTCGACGCACAGATTCACCAAAATGCCTCAACCTAAAACGCAAACAATTCACTCATCAATCTTTACTTCAAAACTCACCAAATAATTTAAAATGACATTCCTTAACTACCCTCATGAACTTCAAACTAAAACGAGTCACTGGTTTGGTTCGGCTGAAAACCAGTGTAAAGTTCGGACGCGCATAACTTTTGCGTCCTTTAACAGAATCGAGTGATTCAAGAGGTTAAACGTTCCCTTAGGAACCTATTTTAACATACTAAGACAGATTTTAAAACGGTAAGCCGCAGTTAGGTGGAAAAATCCTGAAACTGAATCTGCTCATTTTTATTCAATTTCACATTTTTGTTTTTCTTCAACCAAACTCACTCAAAATTGGCTTTACGCATCAAAAACAGTCATGCCACTATCACACGTCCCAATTCTACGAAAAACGCTCACTAATTTGACTTGCACCAAAATCCGACATAAACTTCCGACGTGCATAACTTTTGCGTCGGATATCGGAATCGATCGATTCCAGCGGCCATACGTTCTTCTAACAACCTAATTTAAGCCACAAAAACAGAATTTAAAACGATCAACCGAAGCTAGGCCGAAACGGCCAAAAACAGAATCTGCTTTTACACAAACAACAATCAGATTTTTATTTCAGTTCAAATTCCAAAATTTCTACATGTAATCGGCCACATTCCACCCACTCATGCATAATCCACCCAAAAATCGAAGATTTGAGCACCAGCCCGTATCTTGCTCAATTCCCCCCGGTCACTCTCCCTCTCACCGAGCATCCACTGCTTCCTCTCACTAACACTAGCATTCACAGCCCTACATTCACTCAATACTTCGGCCAAGTCCACAAAACGAAAGGAAGCCGACCATCAAGCTCGGCCAAAACAGGACAGGACAGGACAGTAGAGAGAGAGAGAGAGACTTACTGAGCGATGTCGTTCTGCACATGGGCGGGAGAAGAAGAAGGACTCCAGTAAGGCGCCCAAATCGTCGGTGGCAGAATTGGTCGGAAACCTACTCCCTCGCGGTCGTCGGTAGAAAGCGCTCGGGCTCTTTGTCTTCGGAAGCTCGAGTTGTTGAAACCGAATGGCTTTGGTTTGTCGGAGTAGTAGCACTCGCTTGCAGCTCTCCTTTCACGCTCACCCTCGTCGGCTGCCGATCGGAGCTCGGACGTCAGCACACGATTGCGCTTCGCTCTCCGTCGTTCTCTCTCTCTATCACTCAGGTGCACCGTTTGTAATAGCCGAATGGCTTCTTCCCGAAGCCATTTGGTTGTTATATTATTTTTATTTATTTATTTATTTAATTTAAACAAATAACAATTTACCTAAACGCCCTCATGTGTTTTTATCGTCCGTAATTTCGTTGAATTCTCGTTCTTCTGACTTTAAATTTAGAAAATCATTACTAAAACTAGATTCTGAGTTTTATAACTTAATTTATCCGTTAAAATACTTCCCGAAACACCAACCGAGATTAAATTAAAAATTTCAGAATTTAGATTTAAAAAAAATCTGAAATTTTTCTGGGTTATTACAGTCTGTTGCGGAGCTCATGCACCGCACGTGGAACGGATAGTATCCACCCCCTAATTCTCAGTTCGATCCGACGTGTCCAGAACGGACGACTGTTGTTTTTTGATCGGCCGTCCGTTTCGGGCATATACAATGAACGGACAGTGACCAGTCGTCTACCAGAATTGATTTATTATGTTTTTTATTGCTTAAGCTTTGGATTGATGAAGTTGATAGTTAATGATTTTCCAAAAAAAAAAAAAAAA
>CM039523.1:8030917-8047258 GCA_022433055.1 Begonia peltatifolia
AAAAAAAAAAAAAAACTCATAGTTTAGGGTTGATATTAGTCTTGACCACATTTTTAATTGTTCAATCAATTGCTTCTTTTAAGTTTGGTAAAAAAAAAGATTTTTTTTTTAAAATAGACCCTAAAATATCGATTTTTTTAAAAAAACCTTTAAAGTTTACTATTTATCGGTAAAAACCTCAAAGGTTCAAAAATAGGTAAAATGAACCTTGCCGGACGGGCGGTCCACCGTCGGGTCACTATTCATGTACGGACTGGACTGTCGGTCCATTTGGAATTTATCGAGAAAAGACAGCCGGTGCAACAGGACTAGCCATCTGTTCTCGGTCAAAACCCTTGACTTTGGTCACGGGTTTTGACCTATAACTAGACCGGTTGACCATTCCTAAGACTGGATCGCCTGTCTCGCTTAAGGACGACTTGTGACATGGTCACAGGTGACTGTCTGGTCCACCCCTATGAAATGAGGTTTTTTTATTTTTTAAAAACACACTGAAAACTCTAAATACTCTTTCAAGTATTTTTTGCTGCGACGATTTTTTTTTTGGTTGACGGAACATGTGCGAAATTTTTTTTTATTATGAAAATTTTAGATTTTATATTATATATCGTAGATATTTGTAAATTTCTTTCATAATATTATTATTTAAGATAATTTAATTTATTATTTCTATTCGTTTGTTTTAATATATTTTATTTTATGTAATACTATTTTATTTTTATCTTTTATAGAAATATTTAAATTTCTTTTGACGTATTTTTTTCCTTTTTTTATTTGAATTTTTTAAACATTTTTTATCTAAAAATTAAGATTTTTTTTTTAATTTAAACCCTAAACTATTCATTTAAAATCAAGTTTACAATTCATCGATGCAAAACCTCAGAGTATCAAAATTAGGCAATTTGAACCTCGCCAGACGGTCGGTCCACCAATCGGTGTAAGTTTTTTTTTTTTTTTTTTTTTTTTTAACATTATAACAAATTAATTTTATAAAAATACCAAATGATATTGGATTTACTTGAAAATTTTACTGCATGTTCACCGCCTTTTTTTCTTGTAACAAATTTCATTTAATATATATTTCGCTCCATCTATCTTGGAAAATTCATCAATGTGATTGAGTACTCTCCTTTTTTATCTAGTGCATTCATAATTAAAAGAAAGAAGTATTAAATCACATTAATGGATCTAATGTCCTATTTTCATAACATATCAAATTCAGATGAATACATTTTGTTCATATGTGAAGTTAATTTTTTAATTTTATAAAGGTGTATTTCTATTATCCTATTTTCATAACATATCAAGTTCTTATTTTGTTTTACGTGAACTTAACAGTATCTTGCAATGAAATTTCTAAATAAAGAGCGCTAGAGGAAGTTTGAGCACATCCTAAATAAAATAGGAGAGTACTCAATTACATTAATGGATCTTCTGAGATTGATGAAGCGAAATATATATTAAATGAGATTTATTTCAAGAAAAAGAGACGGTGAATATACGGTAAAATTTTCAAGTAAATCTAATATCAGTTGGTATTTTTATAAAATTAATTTGTCATAATGTTAAAAAAAAAATTGGACCAAACGGTAGAGCGGCCGTTCGGTGAGATTTAAATTGCCTATTTTTTATACTTTGAGGTTTTTGATAGATGAATAGTAAATTTTGAGTTTAAATGAATAGTTTAAAGTTTAAATTAAAAAATGTCTAGTTTAAGGTTTAAATTAAAAAATAGTTTAAGGTCTAGTTTTTAGATAAAAAATGTTAAAAGAATTTCACATTCCAAAATCGAAACTAATGTCACGGGTTGTCCTTTAGCGAGACCAGCTGTCCTTTCTCGGTAAATTCCAAAATCGTAACTTCTGTTACGGGTTTGGATGACAACGGGCGGTCGGTCCAACCAGACCTGCTGTCTGTTTTAAAAAAAAATTAAAAAATATCGGACAGCCAGTTCGTACGTGAATAGTGACCGGACGGTGGACTGACCGTCTGACGAAGTTTATTTTGCCTATTTTCGAAACTTTGAAATTTGGATCGATGAATAATAAATTTTAAAGACTTTTAAAAAAAAATTAATACTTTGAGGTTTATTTAAAAAAAAATTACTTTTTCTATTTATTTACGTCAAAGGAAAGTATAGGTTATTTTTTAATTAAAAAAATTCATTAAGTTTTGAATCAGGTTTTTTTATCTTCCTAATCCAACATCCGAACGCTTGTTATTTTTGTTCTTCAATATCTGGATTCTCGAAGTGAAGCTAGTGACTGCATGTATAACTTTTACAATTATGTTGAAATGCTACACACACTCGAGTTCTCGCAGTATTTGAAAGTAGGATGTAACGCACTCACAACCATCTGTCCATTTTGACCGTTCAATGAATTATAAAGATTAAACATGAAATAATCTAAATTACCAACCAATAATACATTCACAATGCAAAATAACTTAATAAATGACATCCACACTTTATTTGACACAATGCCACATTTCTTGGACTTCTATTTGTCTAGACTCTAGTAGTGAAGTCATGAGATTTAGGGAGACTCGCCCTACATAGGCATATAGTTACTTTTCTTTTTTCTAGAAAAGTATGCATAATTGAGGTGCATTGTAAACTAGTTATATAACATCCGTCCAATTAACAATGATGTATACATACGTCACCCAGTGCATTTCAATTTATGCATTTAATGTCACCCTTGCCGTGTTAGTATAACATGCATCATAACGCCCCACAAACTTGTTATCGTTAATCTATTGATTACCATTTCTAATCACATAATAGTAATCCAACGTGATTAGTTCAGTTAATATAAATTCAGGTCATTATACAAAATCAAATTGATAAGACCATTTGTTGTTTTGATCTCTCACTAGAAATATTGGCTCTACTCTCCTGCTTTATCGTGGGCTCCACACAAAGACCATTTTAGACCTCTCTCTTCTTTTATAACCAATTTTCATTTTTGTTAGATTTGGGGGAATCAGATTGTACTTCTATTTAGATCGAGAAGTCAATGATGAGACATAATCAAGAACAAAGATAGCTACGAAAAGAAGAACTGGGTAGACGCCTGATAAATCTTATTTATTATTTGTTAAAAAATTTCATTAGGAAGAGCAAAAAGACTCCTTATTTTGATTTCTATTTTGAGAATTCACTAATGTGAGTGTTCTTCTTTCCCTTCACGATATATGAGGAAATCATGTAGGAATGGCCTTGGACCAATCAACAGAAATTGGTGTCAGATTGAATGGAAAGGGCAGATTTTTCAAAGGACACTTTTTGGGAATTGAAATCATTAACTAGAATTAGCTAACAATTCCCAGCAGACGGTCTCGCGAGCATCTATCATTCACTTTCACGGGGTTTTACATTTGGACATGAAAACAGCTTTTCCATTCAACCCAACATTTGCTTTGAGTAGAAAGCAAGCAAGATAAGCAACAAAAGGGCATTTCAAAAGCCAGAGCACCATATTTTGGGCCTGTCAAGGCAAGCATATATACCTACTACAATACATTTCTACTCAACAATAGAAGAAACCCTTTGTTTTTCTTCCATATTTTTTACTCTATTTCTCCTCTTACAGACATGGAACATGGATAGGCAAAAGTGAGCGGCTTGAAGCAAAGTTGGGTAGCCAAAGAATCCATCTTTATGCCCACTATGTCTCTATAAATCACCCTCCTAGATTTTGGCCTCTTCCTGTTGCTTGGGTCTGCCATGGAAACGAACACAGCTTCCATTCTTCTTCTCTGCATCTTTACTTCATCTCTGCTTTTGCCTTGTTGCCGTAATCCTCTATCGACTTTGTTTCGTCTTCTGTTGCGATTATAAAGCTTATGTGGTTGTTTTTTTTGACTTGGCAGATGGAAGAAGATCAAAGCCCGCCATTGCTGAGCAGAAGCTGCTGCTGCTGCAGATGAAGATGTTTAAGTACTTGGACGTGGTGGGTCAGAAGATACAACACCTTGGCATTGATGGGGTCGGTTCACCCAACACAGAGCCATACCTGAATTCTCCATTTTCTCTCCCACCCTTTGATTCACTACCTCCGATTCCTCTCCCCCCAATCGCGCCTCCTTATTGCATTTACCCTCCCAACATTCCTCAAACGCCGGCGATAACTATTCCGACCCCTTATGCTTACGCTCCTCCGCCGCCTCCTTTCTACTCCTCTCTCCCTCCTCTTCTTCCCATTTACAATCCACCTCCACCTCCGGCTCCCGCGGGGACGATGTTTCCAAGCCCACCGGAGATCAGTGTGCCAAGCCCGACTATATACTTCCCAACTCCACCCACCGTCACGTTCACCCCTCCATCAGTATTTTTGCCACCCCCTCATGTTCCAGTTCCTGTTCCATCTCCTCCAACTGCTTTCCTTCCAAGTCCCCCCACCGTGTTCGAGCCGCCCGTGGTGTACCCTCCTCCGTCAGTGCCACCGCCCCCCAACTCGGCTCCAGACATTGCTCTTTGGTGCGTGGCCAAGCCGTCGGTGCCCGACCCCATCATCCAAGAGGCCATGAATTATGCTTGTGGTTCTGGTGCAGACTGCGATTCCATTCAGCCCAATGGCTTCTGCTTTCAACCCGACACATTGTTCGCCCACGCTTCCTTCGCTTTCAACAGCTACTGGCAAAGGACCAAGGTCGCTGGTGGCACCTGCGACTTTGGAGGGACGGCCATGCTTGTCACTGTTGATCCAAGTAACTTCAAACTTTACACTTCATTCTCTGCAATGATTTAGTAGATCCTTGAACATGATTATTCCTCATTTCCTCACTCTACAGGTTACGACGGATGTCATTTCATTTACTACTAAATACAGACCCAGCCACTTTTGAGACGACGCCACACAAGAGGAACCCCTCGCTTTCAGTATCTCCATTTTTTTCCCTCAAAATAACAAACGCCAATTCATTCTTGTGTATATCGCACCAGCCCAGCCCAGCCCAACCCAGATCATCCATGTTCGAGTTTTGAGTGTCAAGCTTGAAGGTTGTATGCTGGGCTCTTAAATTTAGAGTTGGTAATTTTCATTCCGAGCTTGCCCCGCAGGTGGATGTGACATTCAAATTGCTAGATCAAATATGAACTCTCTCAACGCTGAATCATTCTTCGTTTTTTGTTTTTTTGTCAATCCATTGCCGGAGTTGATTGATTGTCCTTCCAACATATCTTGTAAATGGTAGGCAGATAGAATAAGTAACCATCAATGTTGAATTAACACAGTAAGACTAATTTTATAAGATCCTCAACAAACCTCGTGTCGTGGATAAAAGAAGAGAAACTCACTACCGATAAAATAAATTACAAATGAGTTATGTCTAACATAATAATGAAAATCCTAGAATTCCAATAAAAAATTATGAAGTAAATAAGGTTGACATACATAAATTAACATATTCAATGATCACATTGAAGTCCTACAAAATATAAACAAACATCATCACAATATACTAAACAAATTTATTTTTTTTAGGTTTTACCATATATCTACGACATATTATAAATTTAGACTTATGTAAACCATAACATATATCACGACTCATCACTGGTGGCGGAAATGGAGAAAATCCAATTCTTTAGAACATGAACCATTTAACCCCCAACAAAATTAAATAAACTTGCAGTGAAAGATTAAAATGTCACTACCCGAAGATAAGCCTAGACATACACGCCAGAAGCAACAAATTCTTGGAGCGAATTCGACCTCTCTAATCAAGGTTAGGTTTGACAGCATAACACTTTAAAATAAATTGAGTTCTAACCCACAAGAAATGAACCGAGATCTACGTGATGATCACATAAGAATAAAATAATGTAAAATACTTGAATAAATCAACGAAGACTGTGCATGAATTAAAATAAAAAACACCCACAATTATCACAAATCGAAGAAAAAGAACAACACAACCGTAGAATAACTTTTGAGAAAACAACATAAGAGAATAATAAAGAAGTGGATCTACTTCTCAACGAGTATCGACAACATCAGTCTCTACGATCCTAACTTAGAGATGGAGGGGGTCTTTGAGAGGCATATATAAAATTGGTTTTATCATTTTCTTTCAAAACTATGAAGTAGTTATAAAAATGCAATGCATGAGTTTACATTCAAAAACATTTTTCCTTTCATTTTCAAAATAAGATCCACGGGCCGAGAATTTCAAATCACAAATCTTTATTTACTATTTTAAAATAGGCTCAACAAACTATCAATAAGACAGATTCAAAAACATTGTTACCTACTTAAGTAACTATAAATAAAATAAGCATTCACCATTTTCGTTAGAAAATCATCCCAGTGAAATAAGAGAGTCACTTAAGGACCCTCCGACACACTATCATAGAAATGTGACGACTCATAGCTCCAGTCACACCTCATAGGTCTAAGCACGTCACCCGGGCTACTGCAACAACTCAGCAACAATATAACCAGTGAATCAAAAGCTAGATGGCGATACGAAAACCAAGCAGTGACACTAACCGCAAAATCGTACTAATAAGAGTGGCTAGTGATCCGAACACCATGCAACAACACCACTAGTGAAATCTTATCAAATCAAAAATACCCTAGCCATGTTTAAGGATTTGAAATCCAATAAGAGTGTCATCACTGCTCTATTACCAATTTTTGCAATGTGTTAATATCAACTTTCACGCAGTAGAATGTGCATATTAACCTACTTTGGTTGCTTTAGTTGCTCAGCCAAACACAATCCAAACAACTGAAGATTGGTATCAAAAGGCTGCATCAACCCCAAAATTATCAAATATCACTCCCGTTGTTTCAATTGATTAGCTCGATACAACATAAAAAAACCGAAGAACAATATCAAAAAGGCTCAATCAGCCCCAATAAAAAAATCAACAAATTGGGCATGCTAATATAATAGTAATTCAAAATGAAATACTATGCACTTGAAATTAAAACATATGAAACATCTGTACATATATGTAAAAAAACTGATCTGCTAACGACCAAACCTCATCAGAATTTTTATAGGTGTCAATCTACCAAGATAAGATTTTGAAAATCATGTAATGCAAATGTAATACAGTATAGAAACTTGTACCTCAATGACGACTGCAGCCTTACCAACAATTTGAACGCGCTAGCGAGATCAGTCACTAGAAACAAGACATCGAGAATAAGGACATTACCAGAATCTATAATCAAACTGACATCAAAATCCAAATCAAAACACGAGAATTACTAAAAGAAAACTAATCGGAGTTAAGAAACCTTATAGGTAAGTGACAACATTAAAACCGTAATAAGAACAATAGGTGGGTCCTACATCAAACATAGAAACCCAAATAAGAGACTCCGACACACAGTCGTGAACTTCACTGAGGCATGTGGCGCCAAGCTGACAAAATTCTTTATAAAAACATCCTGAGTGGTCAACTAGAATCACATAGTGGTTGACCAGACACTATAGAAGAGTCAACCAAGATCATGAAGAGGTCAACGATACACTACAATGGTCAACTACATATTATAGTAGTCAACCACATATTGCAGTGGTTAGCAGACCTCAGTACTTACAGAGGGACTCCTTTGGTTAATTGGCCATAGCTGCGATCGAACGAAAATGACATCTCTAGACACGAAAGTCTCGAGAAACTATCTCATTTCATCAACTTTTTTGCCACCAATAGACTCCACGTCCTAGATAGAACTCACTATTGACCAAAACAATAACGAATAAACCAACAATTTTGAGTTTTTAAACGTTGAATCCCAATTCGACACTAACAAAACCTTAACAACAAAACTAATGAAAACAGAGTTAGAAAAACCCTTATTCATTCACAAAACTTTGGAGATCGAGATGCCAGAAGAACGACCTGGGCGGCGAAGCATTCTCTTCCCACTAACTTTTCCTCGCAATTCTCTCTGTCCCTTCTTCTCTTGGCCATGCACACCATAAAATCTTTGTTTGAAGTATTTGTTGGTGTTGATCATGTTGACATGATGAAAGTGATGTTCTTATGTACGAGAAAGCAATTACATTTCGTTCTTTTTTAAGTTGTCATAGTTTTAGCTCCCGTGATACACAATTTATATTCCAAAAACATCTTTCAAAGAATTATTTGTCGTTTAAAGGCATGTTGCGCACATGCTTGGTTGTGTCTGAGTAATGGGCTTTTGTTTTGACATTTTTGTGGTGCATTTCAATTGTTGTTGATGTTTTTGGTGCAAGCTTTTTCAAAAATAAAAATTGATATATTAAGCAAGGATGGGTTAACTTTTGTAATTGGAATGTCTTATATGGAATTGAAGTTGTCAGCTTGATGTTGTGTGACTCTGCAAGTCAGTAACATTCATCGACGCACTCAAATGCATATATCTTGCTTTTCTTCTCAATAAAAAAAATTAAATCATTCATTTGTAAAACCATGTTTTCCTCTTTTAATAGTTTAATTATCATCTTGAGGGTACTTTTGGATGTTAAGTTAGTTATATTCAAGTAATATTTCCATCTTTGATCTATATAGATTTTTTTGTTTTCAAATTTTATCGTTCATTTTATTTTGTAGAGGTTCATGAAGTAGTTTCAACTATCACATGTTTTTGCAATGTAACAACTGTCATATGCATGTCATGAATATGAGCAAATATTGGCTGAAGATTTTTCGGTTGCCAATATTATGAGGTATTAATTATATGGGGTATAAATGTAGCAAGTGTATACTTCTCTAAATTGTTTCTCGTTCACTATGTTTTAGAATGAAGTTGGAGAATGTGACTTTTTGCATGGTATGATGTAGTATTGGATGTGCGAGAGAAGAAGATTGTTATGTCTACAATCTAGAATTGAACATTTATAAGTCGCTAATGAGAAGCTCCCGATAAAGTATCGCACTTATTCATATTTATTGTGCATTGTAAACATCATTTGGTTATTAGTCGTTTTATGTAATTTATAGTTATTAGCCATTTTGGATATAGGTTGGTTATTTCACAATAACCTAAGATAATTATATTAACAATGACATTTTATGACATGGATGAATTCAACGTATTGTCTACTTAAATTATGCATGATTGATGTTATTAATAGAAGTTTCAAAATATCGACCAATAAAACGAATTGTGGGTTTTAGATGTAATATTCTATAAACAATCATAAAACTAATACTCAAAGTCAAGCACATCAAATACTACATACTGTACAATAATACCCAAAGTCAAGTCCACCAAAATACACATACTACAAACAACTGTCTCAATTGTGCACACATAACTAGAGAATTAAATCGAAGTTAAAAAGTCACATAAAAACAACTACAATATCTGCTGGCCCCATCAAAGTCTGACACCAAAATCCCTTTTGTATCTTTACCTTCACCAACATCAAAGCTCGACACCTTTGAAAGATGAGCCCTATAAAGACAATAATAAAAGTACATAATTACTACTCAAGTAAATGATAATACTGAAGTAACATACTTGTGTTTCAACATCAATTATGGAATTGAATTCCATAAAAGTGTCGTTGACATTTGTTTTTTGTTTCCTCTTCCTCTTCTTCTTCCTTTTCCTCTTACTATTCCACGTGTGTTGCCACTATGATTGTGTGACACATACAATTGAATCAAAATCCACACTAAGCCTGGAAATGCTATCTTCTTTGCATGTGCGGTTATTATGACAGAAATAATGACATTTACTACATGTTATCAATTTATTCTTCCTGCTCACTACATTCTAACTCTATAGTTCATTTGTATCCTTAATTTTTTTTAGCCTGTCTCGTTGGTGCTTAAATGTTGATGGCATAATCGGATCTATATATGTATCATGCCACGTCTCAAGGCCTTTACTTGGATGATCAAAATCAGAGTACATCTTCTAGTAAGTTTGACAGTGGTAATATGGATGCACAAATTCTTCCAATGTCTTTTGTAAGAACAATAAACATGGAACAGCATGCACACACGATATCACGTAAAGTTGCCACCAAGAACAAATGCATGTTTGTTTGTTCAACTCAACAGTATATCACTAGTTACAATAATATACCACAAAACACTCTCCTCCTACAGGTATCGGAAATCAATTTCGTGTACCATTAATCAACCTACTAAGTTTTTTTTTTTTTTATCATGGGACATAGAAACCATGCACAACCTTCCATTATTATTATTATTATTTTGTTATATGTGCTATTAAAATCTTCTTTATCGTTTTCAATGTAGTCACTATTGGTTTACCTCAAGCAGGTAAAATTAAAGCATTGAAAGATTCACATAGACTATTCAGAGATATGTCGTACTTTGGCACATGACTGAATGCATGCTTCGGCCAGAAGCTTGGGTTTATTCCCTTCAAATGCATGTATGCTGTGTAATCAATAAATGCTAGTTTTTTTAACTCTATTTGGAAGACGTGTATAGTTGTTGCTCTTGAAGCATTCATCATTGTATCCTCATACAACTTCCTATAAAACTTGTTCTAGAACTTAACATACATATGATGGAGACAAAATCAAACCTCAGCCTATGGCACAAGGTCCTCAAGTGTCAGAACTTGACACTACATTCAAATGAAATTTATGTTAGCTAATTAATAAATCACATGGAACATATTAAAAATTATAATATTGATCGGAGATGAAACTTCATACAGCATTGCCATCAATACGTAAATCCATCGATAGTAACTCCCAAAAACCACTTCCATGAGTCTTTGTATTCACTTTCTACAACTGCAATATCAACTTGATAGATTCCATCATTTTCCTCAATCCCCACTACTTTTAGTATTTGCTCTAGGCAGTGGCATTTTTGGTGACACCTGTAACACTCAAGATTTTTTCGAACATTTCAACTTAGTCGCATAAAAAAATCAGGAAATGAGATAGCCAAAGTGGAAAATTTAGGCATAAGGAAAATGAGGTGACAATTCAAATTAAGTGGAAGTTGAAGATTTAATTGCAAACCCACCACTATCCTCATTCCCAAACACCTCCAATCCCTCCCTCCCTCCCTCCCCACCTCCTCCATTTTCTTTCTCGGTTACCCTTCACCAGCATACTTCACCCCCTCTTCCTCCCTTTTTTCTTTCTTCCACGAAGGAGCAGCAGGAAGCCCTTCTCCTTAAGGCGATGTTGAAGCTTCTCTTCAAAAAGTTTAAGATAAGACAACCTTAATTTATTAGTTGGATAGGGTAGTTGAAGATGATTATGAGTTTTGAATGGAGATTTGTGATAGGTTATCCGTTTCAACGAAAATTCTTAAAACCCCTCTCCGTTTTCTTCTTGTTCGATGGTTTAAACATGTTATATGAGGATACAATCGAAGATTGATGAAAAATGGATGGGTATGCATGTCGTGACAAATTTAGAATTTGGGTTATAAAATGGCCAAAAACAGGGCAGTTTCGGTTTCATTTTTCTGCCACCATGGTGTTTGATTTTTAATAAATTGAATTTACCATGATAAACTAGACTCTTTAAGCATTTCATAGCATTTTGAATCGTTGGAATTGGATAAGTATATAATTAGTTATGGATTTTCAAAGCTGAAGCAAAAATCTGAATCGGATTTAACAGGGCAGTCTCGGTTTCGATTGTATGCCATTGATAGTGTTTGGTTTTGATAAATGGATTTCAACATATTAAAATGGAGCCCTTAAGTTAAATTTTGGCTTTTGAATCATTGAAAATGGTTAAGTATTAAGGAAGTTAGGGGTATTTGAAGTTCACCCAAAATTGTGCAGAAATCTTTCGGTTAAGGTTCTAGAATAAAGTGTCGACTGGTATGCTTAGGTGTCGACCGAACTTGGTAAGTGTCAACCGCGAGGGTTGACCTACGATGACAGAACGAAACTAAGTGTCGACCTATGTGAAAGTGTCGATCGGTTAGAGTAAAAATAGTAAAAGTGTCGACCACAAGGTTCAACCAGAGCAAACAGAGAGGATTAAGGTGTCGATCTGTGCAAATAGGTATCAACCGATGTAAACAGAGGCAAACGAGGTGCCGACCTATAAATCTAGGTGTTGACCCTTGTGTGTGCAGAACGGGTCAAGGGTCGACCGAAGATTTTAGAGGTCGACCGAGAACCTTGTATTGTTTTAAAACTTGAAATGTTTTACTATGAGTGAGTAGTTTAGATAAGCGAACTGGGTGCAGATAACTTGGGATGCTACATTGTAAGTATGACGTGTTAATGGTTTTAATGCACTTGTATTAGGTTTCAAAACTTTGAGGAAGAGTGATCAAGATTGCTCGACTGCTACGGACCGAGGTAAGTTTATATTGTATGCTTCCGGCCCTTAAGGCTTACATCACAAAGGTACTAGGATTTGTGCTTTTATGGGGTAGGTGAAGGATAGTTACGTTTTCCTAGATGTTTAGATTAAGTTAAATACCTTATTGAAATGTCTTGAGGATATTGTCTACGTTATGTATTGATGAATTGTCTTCTGCTATGTGAATTCCCATGTTCATGCATCATGTTTTTACAAAATCATAAAAAATGTTTTATGTACATGTTTTAAGTAAGAAAAACAAGATTATGTAAAGTACGTAAATGGTTAAGTTGTGGGACGGGGCAAGTATGGCCTATGTATTGTCCACTGAGCGGTCCATGTTATGTATTATGTATCATCCGCTCAGTGGTCCAAGTTATATATATATTGTCCACTTTGTGGTCCACGTTTTATTAAGTGCCTGCTTCCCCTATCGAGCCTCTTTAACCCATGTCAAGTGAAAATTAAAGAAAAGAAAGTACATGTTTTATGAAATGTCCATCCATGCTCATTCATATCATGATATATATTCTTATTGAGCTTTTAGTTTATTAGTTTAAACTTTGATGATGTAGATGAAGAACTAATAGGCGAGGACTTCGAGCCTCAGGTTGATGAGTAGGTGCAGTTGGAGGAACGAACTCGTGGGGTGTGTTCGTCGCAGTCAGGAGACCTTTTAACTCGTGGGTGATGTATCCTAGCTTTTGATGTAACCTCTAGAAGTGTTTATATTGGTTGTACAGTTAGAGATTTATGTTTTGAAATTTCTTGAACTAACTGGATGTATATCCGATTGAATGGAAAAGCTTAAGTTTTAGAGCCTCCCATGTGTTTTTACTTTTATCTTCCGCTATATATTTTGGTTTTTGAATGATTATAGAATTTGATTGTGTTTTTCTTGAAAAATAAAATGGTAAAGAAAAGGGTAATTAGGAAAGTTAAGTTATAAGTCAAGCCCAGTGACGACGTACGGGTCGTTACAACACCTATTCAAGCAAATCATGGGTCTACCTCCAACTAGTAATCCTTTATTACATGCATCAAAACACATATGGTCTCTTGGATATAGGAGACAATGACAAATATATCTTACTAACACTAACAATATACATGCTGCTAGGATTGGCCTTTTGAATTTCCTTTGCGTAAAATCAAAGTTGTTTATATTGTTCTTCGCCACCACCATCATTCAACTTTCGAGCCATGCTTCTGGCCCTATATGCAAGTGACGGCATAATATTGACATTTTAATCTCATCTCACCATCTCAATAATAAATAGAATTTGCCAATCATGTTGATTTTTAAACCTTTTCACATATTTTGTCACCACCTATCTTCCTAATGCATGTCTACTTTCCATACTTCGTGCACATGTGTGAACATTTCTATATGTCATTATCTGATATGTAGCTTCATTATACATCTTGAGGCATACAATCTTCAATCACACCCGACTTCACATATTATTTTTAATCGTATAACTTCGATTTAACAAATTTCACATTGTATCCATTTTTCATAGTATTTTCAACTATCAAATCTTTTATTATTATCAGAGAATCAAACGTCATTCCTAACTCTATGTCTGTGGATGCAGATGAAAATTCCATTCATTTTTTGTTAATCTCTTCCCCTATAGCTTCATGTGATTCATTTAGCGAGTAAAGATCTTCATTAGGACTTGCAGAAGCATATTTCATCTCGATTTCTACATTCTCAACTTCATTATTTGAAATGTCATATGAAGCCCATAAATAATGACTAGCAGTTTCATTTCCAACTTCAGTAGTAACCTCATCTTCAACTCTATTACTAGTAGACTCCACTACCTCAACAAGAACATCTGACTAAATGAGTTCATTTTTGCACCTTCCTCACCATCATATTTCTATTTTCACTTTTTGATTCAAAGTAAACTTTTACATACATTGTTATTCAGATTACTGACCACGACAAGTACATTTACATATGAACTCAATCTCTTCAACTTCTTATTTAATTCAAAACATGGGTCACAACATTTCAACGTCTTCCACTCAATAACAACAGTATATCCCAACATGTCGTGGATCTCAAGTATTAACATCTGACCGATATCACACTTATTAATAATTTCTTGTATTAATAAGTGTATTAATTCTTCTTTGTCTCTTGAAAGTCTATCCATAATTGTATTCTATTGAATATTTGTCCATCTCCAAGTTGCCTACAAGCACATGACACAAACAAAATCTACAAAATAAGTGACATTACAACAAATAAAATACTGATAATATTTTTTGTATAAAACTGTCATGTACATTAAAATTAACTTAAAAAATTAACACATCTGCTGACAAACTACATTCTCTAATCTATAAAGAAGATTATGGATATAACATTAATGATTATAAAGAATATAACATACATTTTCTTATACTAAATGATATATTGTAGCGACCCGAAAATTCTAACGGTTCCCCGTACACTAACTGCTACTACTCACTACTCTGATATCACAATTGTAGCGCCCCGAAAGCCTATTCGCTGGTTTCTGGTACGCTTCCTACTACTACTCACACAAGCACTTTCGGAAAAATTCGCGTAAAAATTTTAAACTTTTCCTCAACTTAAGACGACCTTATGAAAACATTTGAAATCATCGTAGCGGAAGACTTGACTAAAATTAGTTTAAATAAAATTTGAGTTTTCTAAACATAAAAATCACCTTCGGTCGACTCCTGTAAACATCAGTCGACACTTCCATTAATTTTTCACTACCGGTGGACACTACGTTTCTCTTTTTTCGTGTCGGTCAATCCTTAAAGTCGACACTCACGTCTCCTCTACACTACCGGTCGACCCTTGCATGCACCGGTCGACACTTTATTTCTCTCTGTCTACGTCGGTCGATCTTGGAGGTCGATACTCCCGTCCAATTTTATACTACCGGTTGACACTTACATGTACAGGTCGACATTTTATTTAGCTCTGCCTTCGCAGGTCGACCCTCGCGGTCGACACTCGCCAAATTCAGTCGACACCTCCAATATACTGATCGACACTTATTAGGTTTGGTTGACCACTCAACCTATAGGTTAACACATTTTTCACAGAATTTTGCCTAAAAACTTTAAAACTTCCTAAAAACAATCGAACTTCGCCTGAACGCTAAAAACCATACATTGTATACTTTTTCCTCAACTTAAAATCATTATTTACCTAAACAAGACGATTACTAAAGTTTAAAATCCGTCAAACAACTTAAAACCATTTTGACTACACTCCAAAACCTGTACTTACACCCTCCATGGTCAAAACGCCCAAACAGGCGATCGGTCGTCCATGAACGCACTACTCCAACCGCCTCCTAGTCCTGGATTTGCTCTGAGAACTCACCAGCTATGGCGTCGTCACCTACATCACAGAACTCATCTATTAACCTAATGCTAAGTAAGTAATGCATAAAAACATAACATTGTAAACAAACACATCCTAACATATGCAGTTTCTACAGTTTTGTCTCTACTTTCGTTTTCGTCTCTTTCTTACATCTTCTTTATCTTTTTACTACTGGGTTCTTCTTTACGTGCTAGATCGAGGTGACATATCTCGCGATCCACCTCTTGGGACAAGATCACCCTAATCTAGTAAAGTCACACACCTCGCGGTCCATCTCTGGGGGCAAGGCCGCCACGTAAAGCGGGGGAAGAGTGATACACCTCACGATCCACCTCTGGGGACAAGACCACTCAACTCCACATTTATTATCTTCTTACGTATCTTCTCATTTCATTCGTCTCATTACATCCTATTGTTTCATTTTGTAAAAACATGAAAATTCATTTTCGTTTCATTCTTGTACTTTAAAACCATGAATGCATAATCAACTAAAACATAACATAAAGTAAGCGTGCATGCATCCTATCAAACTGTGATGTAGGCTTGAAAGCAAAACACCTCTTGCTCTACTACACTACTTACCTGGCATCCTAGCAAACTTATACTCCGTATACGGCTCGCTAACTGGAGAACCTATAAAATCACACATTCATTAATTCTTCTTCGTCCAACTCATAAAACTCAAG
>CM039523.1:8047268-8071898 GCA_022433055.1 Begonia peltatifolia
AAACCCAAAATCCTATACAATTTTCGATCAAATTTGGAATTGCATAACTTATCCAATACTCGTCCGATTTGGACGATTCAAAATGCTACGAACTTCTGAGGACATCTAATTTCTAATGGTTCAAATAAATTTCTAATCCAGCACCTATAGTTTGGTCGAATGTGGCCGAATAGAAACCGTTCCACAATTCGAGCATTTGGCTATCCAAACGCTCAATCTTTGCCATAAAATCCCATAATCTACTCCTACTCCTAGCTTGAACACCAATATACGGATAAAAACCAACTCTAACTTCAATTCCCGTATCTCTCTCCTAGGTTTTCACCACACTACTCAATACCCCATTAACTTCATTTTGAACACCCATAACAACTAAAACACTATCTACTAAGAACTAACTAAAATTTACCGAAAATCTGAAGATTGGCAAGAAAACGGTTGATCGGCTGTCGCTAGAAGGGAGAACACAGAAGGAGAGGGAAAGAAACTCGGTGGGGAAGAAAAAAACAGTCGATGGTGTTTATGTTCTACTATGTTTTTAATAACAATAATAATAATAATAACCTAATTACTAAACCACCCTCATCTCTTAACTGTTTAATCAAACGGCTATTTGGTTCGATTCTGGTTAGATTCTGTTACAGCCAAGCCCCTGCTCGGTCACTAAAATGCATGAAAGGATCGGTTAGGCCCTCGGATCTCGGCCAAGCCGAGAAACCCTTGAGAAAAGCGACAAAATGAATGACCAAATGTGTTTCAAATGAAATGAAATTTGGTGTGAGATTAGTGGAGTGAGTGAGGTGTGTGATGGTGGTGGTCGTGGTCCAGATGGATTAGAAATGACAAACTTGTGCAAACAAACTCGCAAGTCGGCCAAAGAGACAATGTTATGTTCTCGGCAATCACAACCTTTCCATGGAAAGGCTCTCAACTTGGGGAATCGATTTTGGCCACTTCCTTCTTGTTTCCTTCCCTTGAAAGAGAGGAGAGAAAAGTGGAACACAAGCTCGAGCAACAACCTTGAGTTGCCAAGCTAGGAGGCTACTCCTAATCGGTTCATGGAACCGAGCACTTACTTTGAATGGTGGTGGAAAACTCTCTCGGTTTCCTCTTAGAAAACATGCCGATGCTCATTAACTTTGCCAACCAAAATACAAACACCAATGCTATGCTTATATAGGCCTAGGATGGAGGGTTTTAGGGCTGTGCTTTGGTCTTCAAAAACTTGGTGCAAAGGAGCTTGTAACCGGCTCCAAGTGTTGTAGTGTGCGGCCGAGATGATGGCAGCCAAGTGGTCTATCAATGGCTTGCTGAATGCCATGTCATGGATTCATGTTTCTTCCACAAACGGTAAAGGGGACAAGCATCTCAAATGGCAGCCCATTGGTGTGGCCAAATCGGGTAAAATTGGCCACCACTTGCGGCACTTTCTCTTTGGTGCATTTGCGTCCGAGAGTGGCATGCCTTGCATGCCCGAATGCATCTTCAATTTAAGCCAAGCCCGAAGCCCATTCCATCATCTATTCTAACCATTCAATCTACTCCTAAATGCCTAATGCATGCACATAATAAATAGTTAAACAAGAAGGCCAATGTTTGCCCAATAAGTTCAAAATAAAACATTACATAAAAGTTGGCTCGGGAAGACAAATTCCCTTAAGAGCTTCATGATCTTCAAGGGTGGCTTCCCATGCAATGATGTGTCTCGGTTGCTCCATGTCTTGAGCCTCCACTTCTCACGTTAAGCTTGCAACTTCCGGCTCCATTGAATCATAACCTGCACAAGAATAAAATGTGTGAGAATGTAGGTTAATTAAAGTGTGTGCTTGGACTTGAGATCGTGTGACGGGCCTATGGGGCACATCAGATTCTTAGAATCTTCTCTTCTCCATTAACCTCAAAATAATCTTATACATAATGGTAGAAATTCTCTGCTATCAATTTTGATCAAAACTCTACCGATTACCATTACGTAAATTTCATAAATTAGTTTTAGCAGAAAATTATGAGTGTTACATTCTACCCTTTTTAAAAAAAAATTTTCTCTCAAAATTTGTTACCTGAACAACTCTGCATATCGACTCATCATGTCCTGTTGTCGCTCTCAGGTTTCTTCTTCCACGTCATGGTTGCGCTATAATACCTTCACCAGTGGAATCTCCTTGTTGCGTAAAATCTTCACTACATAATCCAGAATCTCCACTGGCTTCTCCTCATACGTCAAAGTGGGTTGAATCTCTATATCTTGCTACTCCACGACGTAAGAGGGATCTCGTATACAATTCCTCAACATGGACATGTGGAATACGTTGTGAATCTCATCCATTGAGGCTGGTAGTTGTAGCTGGTAAACTGTCTTCCTTATTTTCTTCGTAATAAGAAACGACCCAATGTACCTAGAATTTAACTTGCCCCTCTTTTCGAATCTTACAACTCATTTGAATGGAGAGATCTTCAGGAAAACTTCATTGTTCCCTTCAAACTCTAGCTCTTTACTCTGACGATCTGCATAACTCTTCTGTCGGCTCTGAGCTGTCAAGATCCGTTATCTAATAAATGCAATCTTTTCTGCAATTTGTTGCAGAATATCTGGACCAATTAATCGTGCTTCGCCGACTTCGTCCCAATATAACGGAGACTTGCACTTTCTTCCATACAGTGCCTCGTATGGAGCCATACCTATCGTAGCCTGAAAGCTGTTATTATAAGAAAACTCCACCAATGGTAGGTATCTACTCCATGAACCTTAGAACTCCAGTACACAAGCTCGAAGTATATCCTCTAGCGTCTGAATGGCCCTCTCGAATTGACTGTATGTCTGAGGATGAAATGCTGCACTAAAATTGAGTTGCGTACCCATGGCTTTGTGCAGACTCTTCCAAAACTTCGATGTAAATCTAGGGTCTCTGTCTGATACAATCAAAATTGGAACTCTGTGCAACCGTACGATCTCTTATACATATAGTACAGTGAATTGGTTTATAAAGTATGTCATCTTCACTGGTAGAAAATGGGCTGATTAGGTTAACCGATCCACGATCACATATATACCATCATAACTCTTTGTTGTCCGAGGCAATCTGACAACAAAGTCCATCGATATTTGCTCCTATTTCCACTCAGGAACAAGCAATGGCCTTTGATGCTCAGCTTTAATCTGCTGAAAAAACGAGCACGTCTCAACATACTTTGCTACAATCCTCTTCGTATTAGGCCACCAGTAATGTTGTTTAAGGTCCCTGTACATCTTGGTACTCCTTGGATGCACAGAAAACCTCAAAATGTGCACTTCAGCCAATATTTCTCTTTGTAGTTCTTCATTACTTGGAACGAACCACCTATTTCGAAACTTAAGAATCCCGCCGTCCGAATAACTGAACTCCGACCTGTCAATGAAAGCCATGCTAGATTTAATTTCTTCGCATTCAGCGTTGTCCTTCTGGGCCTGCTTAATTTTCTCTAAAATAGTGAGCTGTAGAGACAGAGCCGACAACATGGCTGATACATTCGACACCACCTCTAAGTTAAATTTTTGAAACTCCATATCCAAAGCTACTGGCATGCATGAAGTCACAGTAGAAGTGGATATCGTCATTTTGCTCAAAGCATCGGCCATTACAGTTGCCTTGCTAGAGTGGTATTTAATTTTGAAGTCATAGTCCTCCACAAACTCAAAGCACCGCCGCTGCCTTATATTCAATTCCTTATGAGTGAAAATATACTTCAAACTTTTGTGGTCTAAATATATCTCGCACGGCTGTCCATATAGATAATGCCCTCCAAATTTTCAGCACAAAAACTACCACGGCTAACTCCAGGTCGTGTGTTGGGTAGTTCTGCTCGTAAGTCTTCAATTACCTAGAGGCATATGCAACCACCTTCCCTTCCTGCATCAACACACATCCAAGACCTATCTTGGAAGCATTGCAATAAATACTAAATCTTCCGTACTCAGCAAGAAGCGTCAAAATTGGAGCAGTAATTAATTTCCGCTTCAATGTCATGAAACTATGCTCGCAATCTTCAGACCACAGATACTTCACATTTTTCCTCGTTAGACGGGTCAGAGGCGCTGCAATCTTCGAAAACCATTCTATGAATCTCTTGCAATAACTTGCTAACCCGAAGAAACTCCGTATCTCCGTGACATTCCTCGGTTGTGGCCACTCCTTAACTGCCTGGATTTTTGCTGGATCAACCGATATGCCATCGCTCGAGATGACATGTCACAGAAACTGAATCCTATCCAGCCAAAACACGCACTTAGAAAACTTCGCATAAAGTTGGTGACGCTTCAAAGTCTCCAACACTAACCTCAAGTGCTCTTTATGATTCTACTCACTACGAGAGTACACCAATATATCATCAATAAACACTATAACAAATTTATTGAGATAGTCATGGAATACTTTATTCATCAGGTACATAAAGGCGGCTGGGGCATTCGTCAGCCCAAAAAACATCACCATGAATTCATGATACCCATATCGCGTTTGAAAAACTGTCTTCGGAATATCTTCTGGCCTGACCTTCAACTGATATTAACCCGATCTCAGGTCAATCTTTGAAAACACCCGTGCACCTTGAAGTTGATCAAATAGATTGTCAATCCTTGGTAGAGAGTATTTGTTCTTAATCATAAGCTTATTTAACTCCCTGTACTCGATGTCATTCATAACAACCCGTCCTTCTTCTTGACCAAAAGAATTGGCACGCCCCACGGTGAAAAGTTAGGGCGTATAAATCTTTTCTCCACCAACGTTTTCAATTGCTTCTTTAACTCCTTCAGCTCTGTTGGTGCCAATCTACAAGGATTCTTCTACACCGGCTCCGCTCCTGGATACACATCTATAACAAACTTTATTTCCCAATCCGGAGGCAAACCAGGTAAATCATTTAGAAAAACTTCAAGGAAGTCTTGAACCATCAAAACATCCTGTGGTCTCGAATCCCTGAGAATCTGTATATCTATAATACTGGCGAGAAAATCAAAAGACTCACCAATCAAAACTTGGCGAGCACTAATAGGCGCTATGACAGATATCTTCCGGACATTTCTCGCGGCCTGAAAGGTGTGCTTCTCACCATCTAGGGGTTGAAAACTCACTGTCCCCGTCCTGTAGTTGATTGTGGCGTAGTACTTGAACAACCAATCCATTCACAATATCGCATCATATCCAGTTATACCCATAATAATGAGATCGGCTAATAAATTTTTACTTCCCACCGATACTACACCATCTCGTACAACTTGATTAGAATGCATACACCCACCAGAAGGCAACACCACTTCGTAGCTACACTCCGTTGATACCGGTCATACATCTAATCTGACCGCGAACACGGTTGCAATAAAAGAGTACGTCGCACCAGAGTCAATCAAAGTATATGCAGGTACATAATTTATCAATATGGTACCTGACACTACAGCTGGCTGGTCATCATCGCCCGACTCGATCATGGCAAATACTCTCGGTGTTGTGTGCGTCGGACCCTTCTTCAGAGTTGGCCAATCTTTGCTGGCGTGGCCCACCTCGTTACAATTGAAACATTGAGTCACCGTGGGCTTCGGGCAATCTCTAGCTAAATGTCCAACCTCGTTGCACTTGTAACACCTCCCCGATTTCAGTGTGCATTCGCCCGGGTGATATCTCAAGCACTTAGGGCACTGGGGGTACTGCACCGACCCCTGAGGCCTTTAGCTACTGCCCTATCTGCTTGAACCTTCATTGAACCTCTTGGTGCCCCTCTATTGTTGCTGTTGGGAGACACTTCTACTCTGTTGTGAGGCAACCTCTTTGAAAAATCTCCTAGAAGTCTCTCGCTGCTTAACACATTTCATTTCGGCTTCCTCCACTCTAGTGCCTTTGCCATCACTTTGGAATACGGCACCTCTTGAGTTCCTACTGTCTTTACTTTTTTATATATCTCTGGCTTTAATTCTTGTACAAACTGAAACACCTTATCGTCATTCCGACTCACCAAATTACTGACATGCTGGGACAAGGACTCAAACTGCCGATTGTACTTGGTAATCGATCTGGTCTGCTTTAATTGTAGGAACTCCATCTTCTGAGCTGCCTATACCGTACTGTTGAAATACTTGTCATAAAAGACATATTTAAACTTCTCCCATGTCAAGTGTTGTACATCGATGGTGGTCTCCACAGACTCCTACCAAAATCTGACGTCTTTCGCTAGATGAAATATGGCTAGCGAGACATTATCCTCCTCGCCTACTTTCGCATACTTAATCATACTTTCCATGGTACGGACCCACTTCTCTGCAGCTGCCCGATCTGCTGACTGCCCCTCAAACGTCGGTGGTTGTAACCTCCGAAATCTGTCACCTCGGTCATGGCTAGAACTAGAGCCTGCACTTTCATGGACTTCTCGATTAAGCAAAATTCCCAATTACTGAGATTGTCTGTTCACCAACTCCATCAAGTGTCTGATCGTCATCGAGTCATCCTCACTCCTCGAGTCAACTACCTCTCTCGATACTCTTGGGCGTCCTGGTCGTCTAGACATCTTGACTAATTTCCTGGACAATGGTTGATTACTCTTATGAGCATCTACTAAATAACACTAAACTTAAACACTTACAGTTGTCGAAGCACGTCGTACGGTGATCTGCGCAGTTAGGTAATCGTTTAAACAGTTTGACCATTTGACTTTGATACCACAACTGTAGTGACCTGAAAACCCTCACGGTTCCCGGTATACTAACTGCTACTACTCACTACTCTGATACTACAACTGTAACGCCCCGAAAACCTACTCGTTGGTTTCCGTTACGCTCCATACTACTACTCCCACCAGCACTCTCGAAAAAATTCGTGTAAAAATTTTAAACTTTTCCTCAACTTAAGACAACATTTTGAAAACATTTAAAATCATCGCAGCAGAAGACTTGATTAAAATTAGTTTAAATAAAATTTGAGTTTTCTAAACATAAAAATCACCTTTGGTCGACCCCTGTAAACACCGGTCGACACTTCCATTAATTTTTCACTACCGGTTGACACTTGTGTGCACCGGTCGATACTATGTTTCTGTCTGTCCGTGTCGGTCGATCCCTAATGTCGACACCAACGTCCCTTCTACACTACCGGTCGACACTTGCGTGCATCGGTCTACACTTCATTTCTCTCTATCCATGTCAGTCGATCTTGGAGGTCGACACTCCAGTCCAATTTTATACTACCGGTTGAAACTTACATGCACCGGTCAACGTTTTGTTTGGCTCTGCCTTCGCAGGTCGACCCTTGTGGTCATCACTCGCCAAATTTGATCGACACCTCAAGTATATTGGTTGACACTTACTAGGTTTGGTCGACACTCAACCTATAGGTCAACACCTTCTTCACAGATTGTTGCCTAAAAACCTTAAAACTTGCCAAAAACAATTGAACTTCGTCTCAATGCTAAAAATCATACAACGTACACTTTTTCCTCAACTCAAAATCATTATATACCTAAACAAGACGATTACTAAAGTTTGAAATCCGTTTATACATCCAAATGACTCAAAACAAATTAAAACGACTCAAAACCATTTTGACTACACTCCAAAACCTGTACCTATGCCCACCATGGTCAAAACGCCCTAACAGCCGGTCGGGTCGTCCATGAGCGCACTACTCCAACTGCCTCCTAGTCCTAGGCTTGCTCTGAGTACTGTCACCAGTTATGATGTCGTCACCTAGATCACAGAACTCATCCATTAGCCTAATGCTAAGTAAGTAATGCATAAAAACATAACACTGTAAATAAACACATCCTAACATATGCAGTCTCTATAGTTTCGTCTCTACTTTCATTTTCATCTCTTTCTTACATCTGCTTTATCTTCTTACTACTGAGTTCTTCTTTACGTGCTAGATTGAGGTGACACACCTCGCGGTCCACCTTTCGGGACAAGACCAACACCAATCTAGTAAAGTGACACACCTCGCGGTCCACCTCTAGGGACAAGGCTACCACGTAAAGCGGGAGAATAGTGATACACATCGCGGTCCACCTCTGGAGACAAGACCACTCAACTGCACCTTTATTATCTTTTTATGTAGCTTCTCATTTTAATCGTCTCATCATAGCCTACTGTTTCACTTCGTAAAAACATGAAAATTCATTTTTGTTTTGTTCTCGTACCTTAACACCATGAATGCATAATCAACTAAAACATAACATAAAGTAAACTTGATGCATCCTATTGAACTGTGATGTAAGCCCAAAGGTAAAACACCTACTGCTCTACTACACTACTTACCTGGCGTCCTAGCAACTTCGTACTCCGTATACGGCTCGCTAACTGGAGAACCTATAAAATCACACATCCATTAATTCTTCTTCGTCCAACTTATAAAACTCTAGGGCAAAACAACACTCTAACAACTAGTCTAACTAAACCTAAAATCCTACACAATTTCTGATCAAATTCGGAATTGCGTAACTTATCCAATACTCGTCCGATTTGAATGATTTGAAATATTGCGGAGTTCTGAGGACGTCTAATTTCTAACGGTCTAATCAAATTCCTAATCCAACACCTATATTTTGGTCCAATGTGAACGAAAAGAAACTGTTCCACAATTCGTGCATTCGGCATTCGGCTATCCAAATGCTTAATCTTTCCCATAAAATCTTGTAATCTACTCATACTCCTAGCTTGAACACCGACATACGGATAAAAATCAACTCTAACTTTAATTCCTGTATCTCCCTCCTATGTTATCACCAAACTATTCAACACCCTCACTAACTTAATTTTGAACACCCATAACAACTAAAACACTAACTATCTACTAAGAACTAACTAAAACTTACCAAAAATCTAAAGATTGGCAAGAAATCGGTTGATTGGCTGTTGCTAGAAGAGGGAACGCAAAAGGAGAAGGAAAGAAACTCGGTGGGAAAATGGTGTTTATATTCTGCTATGTTTTTTAATAATAATAATAATTATTATAATAATAACTTAATTACTAAATCGCAATCAACTCTTAACCATTTAATCAAACGGCTATTCGGTTTGATTCCGCTTAGATTTTTAAAATCTTTTCTTCTTCATTAACTTCAAAATAATCTTATACATAATGGTAGAAATTCTTCGTTATCAATTTCGACCAAAACTCTGCCGATTACAATTACGTAAATCTAAAAAATTAATTTTAGTAGAAAATTCTGAGTGTTACATATATATTATAATTAACATGGAAAGAAAATCAAGCACGCATGCAGCTTATTTAGTTGTAAATTAGTACTTTGAAACCATTTTTGTGGATAAATGGCAGCACTTGAAACCATATTTATGGACAAATGTAACTATTCTAATACTTATGATAATCTTTAGTTTAATTAATGAACTTATTTTACTAAAAATCTACATTTAGTAAAAAAAAATGCAAGTGAAAATATAAACTAACACATCTTTATGAGATGGATACAACGATCACATAGAGTTAAGATTTAATTACTAAGACTTCAAAATATCTTAATATCTTGCTTCCAACCTCGTTACAATTTTCTTCGTGTTGATTTTAAGTGCAACTAAAAGAGAATTTAGCAACTTAAAAAAATTAGCAACAAATCAACTCTTGAAACCAAAATAAAACAAAGCATATGTAGTCCTTTTAATTCAGAAGATTACAGTAAAGGAGAATACAGTTCACTCAAGCAATAAAAAAAAAAAAAAGGAAAACTTTATTATGTTGTCATTGTCTTCCTCGTAAAAAAACCAGGGTAATCTTCTTCCTTGTCCTTCGCAAGCAAGCTAGGGTAAAAGCACAGATTGTCTTTCTTGCAGTCGTCGAGGTTGTCTTCCTTGAACTCTTCCAGCTTGTCTGCCAGAGTTGCAGAAGTGAAATCATAGGCTAGGGCACAATGGAGAAGGAGATCTTATTCAAAGCATGTGCTTTGTACATGTATAATTTGATGGACTCCTAACAGTGAGGGTGTCTGTCGATAATCTCTCAAACTTTGAGGTATCAATTACCAAAATTAATTGTTTAATGTGTCAATTGACAACACTCTCACACTTCTAGGTCAATTTCGCTGCTTACCCTTGAATAGACTTGTACTGGAGAATTAAAATGTCAATTATAAAACAAAGAGTCTGTAACACCTCGAGAAACCCTGCGTTCCCGGTGTGCTACAGTGCAACTACATACTACACGTACACTAACACTTGACATAACTCATTCAATTTAATATCCCTTTTGTTTTCAAATCATTTTCAAAAAAACATTTGTGAGTATGAAAAATTTTCGACTCGATTCGAAAACAACTCGCGTCCCAAAGAAGGAACTCGAAATCCTTAATATAAAAATACGCAGCGGAAAAGAAAACCATTTAAAATAGTTTAAAATAAAACGGTAAGACTTGAAATCTTAGGAAAGAATCTAACGCACCCCTCGAACTACACAATCCAGTACCGCGCACTCACGTCCCCACTACGACACCCCGCGCGGACTCTCGCAGTGCCGCACGTGCCAACTACACGTCACTATGTCTCGCGCACGCTCATAGCGCCGCGTGCCCCACGCACCCTGCTACTGTATAGCACGTCCGTGCGCACGCCCTCACTCGGCGCCGCACGACCCGTGAGCACCCGCAGGGCCGCGTTCCCCGCGCACCTGCGATCACGCCGAACTCCCCCGCTTATCTACCCTTCTCTAACATGCACTATTCACATCTCAACCCATTCTATATCCCCTCGACTCCCTACCTCTCTCCCAAAATTTTGGTAGAGTAACGGCTAAAAACTGTCTATCCCAAAATTTAAAAACCCTGCACATAGCTCACCAAAATTAACAGTATCTATCTATCCATCATCCAGAGAAACCACCATAATCAAATCAGAGTATGTAGACAACGAAAATCCATCAAATACAAATGAAGAAAGTCCCCAGTATAGAGTAATATCATACTCTAACATGAAAAATATCTGCGTACGTCACCAAAATCACACGCACTCCATATACCTATACACTGACACATATACACCTCATCTCATCGACTGTACATAATCATCACAAAAGAAAGAAAACCTCCAAAACCAACCATGCCACAACCTTCCAACTCCACGGGTCGGGTCGCCCTAACAAAAATCCGCCATCCGGTGCTGCGGTCGCACGCCGCCAACCATCCTACGCCTCTGGACTAGGCACTTGAGGCTCATCAGCAGTATCGTCAGCACCTACACTACAGAACTCACAACATAAGCATAACGCTCAGTAAGTAGTGCAATATGAAAGTAAAAGCCGACAATGCAATCCTAGCACATGCAGTCTCTACACTCACATTCATGTTGTCACATCTGCGACGCGTAGTGCAGCCGCACCAGGGTAAGGAGGAACCTCACGCCACCCTACACCCTGACATGTCGCCACCGTCCCGGACTCCCCAGCAATGAGGCCCACAAGCTACACACACGCATCACCACACGACAACCACATCAGGGTAAGGGTGTACCTCACGCCACTCTACACCCTGACACGTCGCCCCTGTCCCAGCCTCCCCAGCACGGGGCCACAGTTGCCACACACACACGTTTCGCGACAGCCCAGCCGGCCCACCCCTCGAGTAGGATTCGCGACTGGTGTTGCACTGGTCCACACACTAGTAGGATCCGCGGTACCACTGCCCATATCCTCACCGTCAACACATTCACACCGTATGACGGCCCAGCCGGCCCACCCCTCGAGTAAGATCCGCGACTGGTGAAGCACCGGCCCACACACTACTGGGATCCGCGGTACCACCGCCACACGTCTCACCTCATATATCAAAACATGCTAAAAATCATTTTCGTTCACGTTTTTTTTTTAAATATGATGCATGTCAAACAATACGCACGCACACCACAATCAATCACATAACCCCTAAAGTTCTACAGTGTAGGCCCACTTGGGCAAAACATATGCATACACTACTTACCTGGCGTCCTGAGCTCGCTCGATGCACAGCTTCGCCAAAAGAAAGCCTCAACCTAAAACACAACCAAACTCTCATCAGTATTTATCTCAAAATTCACCAAATAGCTAAAAATAACATTCCTTAACCACATTCATGAAATTCCAACTAAAACGGTCCATCGGTTTGGCCAGGTCGAAAACTAATTTAAAGTTCGGACGCACATATCTTTTGCGTCCGCTAACGGAATCAAACGACTCAAGTGGCTAAACGTCCCCTTAAGAACCTAGTTTAACATACTAGGGCAGATTTTAAAACGATAAGCCGCAGATAGGCAAAAAACACCAAAAACAGAATCTGCCACTTTTATCAAACTTCACATTTTCACTTCGCTTCAACCAAAACTCACTCGCAACTAGTTATATGCATAAAAAATGGCTATGCTACTCTCACACGTCGAATTTCTATGAAAGACGCTCGCTAATTTGACTTGGGTCAAAATCTGACATAAACTTCCGACGCGCATAACTTTTGCGTCGGATATTGGAATCGAACGATTGCAGCGGCCATACGTTCATCTAACAACCTATTTTTAACCCACAAAATAGAATTTAAAATAATTAACCGAACATAGGCTGAAACGGCCAAAGACAGAAGCTGTTTTGATACGAAAAATAGCCGAAATCCCAACTTCAATCCAATCTCGCAAATCTCTGCACCGAACACTCACATTTCAACCTATTAAGCACAATCTAACCCGAAATCAGAAATTCAAGCACAAAATCTGAATTTTAGCTCAACCTTCTCCCTCGGTTTCTCTCCCTCTCACCGGTCTCCTGTTGTCCACCTGCTAACATACACTCTCACCCTCTTAATCCCCTCACATTTGCAGCCAAATTCAAAGAAAATGGAAGGAAGCTGAACCTCAGTATCGGTCAATTCGGACAGGACAGCAGAGGGAGAGAAGGACTTACAAGGTGGTGGCGTCCGGGCACTCGGGTGGGAGAAGGACTCCAGCAGCACGTCGGGTCGTTGGCGGCAGAATTTGGACGGAGATTCACCCTCTCGGTCGACGGTTGAAGGCGCTCGTGCCCTCACCCTTCGGGAGCTCAAGCTGTACAAACCGAACAACTTCGGTTCGTCGGAACAGCAGCACCCGCTCGCAGCTCCTCCCTCACACTCGCGCTTGTCGGCAGTTGATCGTAGCTCCGATTTTCGGCACACAGAGTGCTCTCCCCCCCACGATCGCTCTCGGGCGCTCTCGGGTGCTTTGCAGAAAACAGCCGAATGGCTTCTTCTCGAAGCCATTCGGGTGTTTTCATCCCTCTCCTGTTTTCTATTATTTTTTTTTAAACAATAATAATTTACTTAAATGCCCTCACGCTGTTTTAATCGTCCGTAATTTCGTTAATTTTCTGAATTCCCGACTTTAAATTCCGAACACCATCACAAAAGTGGGCTCCGAATCTTAAAATTTAAATTTCTTGTTGAAATATTTCTCAAAACTCCGACCGAGATTAAAGTAAAAATTTCAGAAATAAAAATTCAAATTCAAAATTTTTGAGTTATTACATAGTTAAAGCTAAAACATTAGGTTAAACCATGGTCCAAGAGTGAACCTTAGACACTTAAATAGTGTAAGTCTATTAATAGAAACTAATCAATAGAATATCCAACAATTAATTAAATAAACAGTATACTGTCAATCTCTCATATAATAGAAGAAATATGTTCCACATGAAACAATAAAAATAACACAAACATCGTCAGCATACCGTAAAAATAAAATACAAAAGTTATTGCTAGACGTCACTGTGTTTACGTATAAGTGTGTTGTTGGGAAAGTCACCCTAATTACCTAACTTAATGTTAAATAAACCATTGATGCAGCAAAATAAACATAATTATATGTAGTCGGATCACATTAATATTAAATCCAACTCACAAATATACAAAAGTTTTATTATATACAAAACTTCTCTAGAAGTTTAATTTATAAATAGGAGTAATACTATAATAAATTCTATATAAAGTGCAATTAAATAACTCTACTCTTATGTTGTGCTTAAGTCATTAAATTATTGGACTTTACCTTTTTTGCTTTTATTTGCAGAGCTGTTAGGTCCAAACATGAAAATAAGAAGGGAAAACGTTGTAAGTTAGACATTACACACACACATTAATGTTTGATTACCAATGTTATATCTTTCTTAACCTTATAGTTCACTAAGAGATATATTATTGATATTTTATTATTTCTTTTCTCAAGTCATTGTAAGATTTATTATCCCAAGCACCTATATCCAAAAGATATTTTATTTAATGTCTAATATATATATATATATATATATATGTATAATCACGTATTTCATCCTATACGATTAGTTTTTTCAAATGTCACTTTCATTTATCAATATTCAGATTAACTCTTATAATCATATGATTTATGTTTTAAGTGTTAACCATAAGTTTTAAATATTCTTATTAATGTTTTATTACGTGTCACACATTTTTATATAAAAAATGTATCACACATATAGACATATTATTTAGATAATTAGTCTAGTAAATTATTTTTTCCATCTTGTGTGCAATTAATATTTATGCACCTCTAACTTCATGTACAATCTTCACTGGACATCTAATTTTATGATTTATATTTGTTAAAGATTTATATTTATCCAAACTATCAAAATATATTTTATTGATGTCTAAACTCACTTATATAATCTTTACACTACTCGCTAGATATACTTAATTAATGTCTACTTGAACAACTTTATCTACGAAATTTACTTAACATAACTTGATGAATGTCTAACCCCATGTCTTTTACATGAATCACTACTCATTTATTTATTATTTTCTAATTTAATTTATGTCTATCACATTCTTCTATACGTAAGAAATATTTAATGCATATAAGTGAATAAGTCTAGACCTATGATAATTCAGATCATTGCTTAGATGCCATGACTCATTCATTTCTCATTGTTGTACTCAATTGTACAAGTATCATATTAACATGGTAATATGAATGTCAACATGCGTAATCCATATTAACATATAATGTGACAATATGCATGATCAATAATTGTAATGTGAAAAGTTTCACATATACGAATATTTTACTGATTATTTCATAGTAGAACCTACACGTCATAATATAATCCTTCGGAGGGCTAGAGATTTGCAACTCAAGTGGAATTCACAGTCACTCCATTTCTATTTACCAACTTTACACATGTCACACAATATATAGCCGATGAAGTATATATTAGGTTCGAATGTGATCAATCATACCTTCCGTAATACTATCTCTCACGGTATATATACTTTCATGATACATGATTTTTAACATCTTTACTATGCATATATTGAATGTATAATACATACTAATAATGCATGTGAATGAACGTACAAATCTTGTTTATATAACAAGAAAAATAAAACATAAATAATGATTATGTAACTATCTAGAAACTCTAAGATGATGTCCCAAAATTTGTGAACAACTGATAATTAAATAATTTAAAATCACATTTCAAATATACGTTTTAAACTCTTTGCGGTGCCTATTTCTCAACTTATAGGATATTATATAATTTATATCAATATCATTGCTTAAATATTATTTTGTTATTTTTATTCATTTTTCGTCACTGTACGTTCATATCACAAAAAGTAAGGGCAAATTTTCAAAGTATAGTCGTTCACAATTCCATTGATGCTGCCCACATTTCCATTTTAAACCAAGGGCAAACCTAATTACTTTCATAATAAAGACTTAAAATCATTAAATAAATATTTTCTCATTATTTCAACTATTATTTATAATTCAGATTAGACATTTCACGTCTCTAAGCAACTGTCCATTTTCAATCATTTCAATTCTCCAAATATGTCAATTAAATTAACAGGAACATTTTCGTATCAATTATTCACAAATTATAGTGATTTATTGAGGTTTTCATATATATTCATAAATAGATAAGATAAAGAATAACTTACCTAAATTCTCTGTTTCGCTTTAAGAATTTTATATTAAAACGTTCCTCTCAATGCCAGGAACAATTTTTGTGTTCGAGGTTTTTGTCAAAACCCGACAAATCGTCATTTTTTTTTATTTTTCTTTTCTTCTTTTTTTCTCTCTCTTCTGGATGATTCTTGCTGCTTCTCAAAGGCTTAAAATGAGATGTAAATATTATTATAGGTTTTTATTTTTTAATTGAAATCTCAAACTATAGTTTTTTAAAAATAAAATTCTAAATTATTAATCCTCACCATCCAAATTTTAAACTATCAAAAACCTAACAAATCAAACTCTAATGGACAGTCGATCACCATTCGTTCAATGTTTACACTCGAGAACAGCTGACCGATTTAAACCGAACGGTTGTCCGTTCACTATTTATGTACGGGCAAAAATTTATTTTATAAATTAATTTTAAAAATATCAAACAATGTTGAATTTACTTAACAATTTTATCACGTGTTTATCACATTATAAGAAGACAATTTGAAAATTGTTTTGATTTTTTAACACTGGTACGAGTTATTGTAATTTTAGTAAATTATTTTATAAATATAAATAAAATAATTATAATAAATCATACAAATTTAAAAAAATTTATGAACATTTTTATATTATCTTCCTATGATGTGTAAATATATGATAAATTTTTCAAATAAATCCAATATCGTTTGTTATTTTTTCATTATATACGAATAAAAATAAGGGATATTTTAAACAAATACCAAAAGATATTGAATTTACTTAAACATTTTATCACATATTTACCACATGATGCAAAGATAATGTAAAATGTTTTGTGATTTTTAACACTTGTATGATTTTTTATTATGTATGTTTTATAAAATAATTTACTAAATCATATAAGTGTTAGAAAATCACAAAAAAGTTTAAATTATCTTCTCATAACGTGATAAATATATGATAAAAATTTTAAATAAATCCAATAGTTTTATATTTTTTTTAAAATACCCCTCGTTTCTATTCACGTATAATGAAAAAACATACCAAACAATATTGGATTTATTTGAAAATTTTATCACATCTTTACCACATCATAGAAAGATAATATAAAACGTTTTGTAATTTTCTAAAACTTGTATGATTTATTATAATTATTTTACGTGTGTTTTATAAATTAATTCTCTAAAATTACAATAAATCGTACAAGTGTTAAAAAATTACAAAAGTTTCTAGATTATCTTCTTATAATTTGGTAAACATGTAGTAAAATTTTTAAGTAATTCCAATATTTTTTGTTATTTTTTAAAATTAATTTATAAAAAAAAATTTCATCCGTACGTGAATAGTGAACGGATGACCGTTCGTTTTAGATTGGTCGTTTGTTCTCGGATGTGAACAGTGAACTGAAAGTCATTAGCCATCCGCCAGGGTTCAATTTCTTAGTCTAACGCCTCGTAATTCGACTATTACTAACTTGACTTTTCCTAAAACTTTATAAGAAAATTCTTTTCGATTACGGTACATTTTCAAAAGGACTGAAAATATGTAAACTTCCTTTATAAATCTTCGTAGAAAACGTATGTAAGATTTTGTTAAAATTTTTTGTTTCTATTCATGTGAACAGTGCCAGACATTGTTCACATGAACAATACCAACGATGGGTATTGTTCAATCGCCCAAGGGGCGATTGGTATCCCCCACTCCAACAACGCCCCACTGGGGCGATTTGCATCACCCCATTCCAAAGAGTGGGGTGATGCGTCGCCCTTTTTTGGGCAATACATAGCCCTCCTCATGGAGGGGTGATGAGATCATCCTTGCTTATCTTCTTGTTCAACCTGTAATAACATAACTATCCCAATTTACATAATCATATTTTTTTTCCAGAATTTCATTTTTTTAAATAAACAATATAAAGTCTTTAAAACAAATATAAACTCATTTTTCTAAACATATTTAAATCAAAAGCTAAGTTTGAACAAACATTTTAAACTACAAATTCGTATTTTCTAAAAGTTCTAAATCTATCTATCTATACACATTCGTTAAAATACCTACAAACTTGTCCATAGGTCAAAATTGCCATAACCATTACAAGCACACTCCATGGACGTCCTCCTTCAACTGCATTGTCGACTGTCCTGTGAATCAACGTCCTCACATGTGATAATATCATCTACACCACAAAGTAAATTAATGAGCCTAATGCTCATAAAGTGATGTCAAATAAAAGATGCATGCTCATGGATATGCTATACTATTCGTAAAACATGCACTTCATCTGTTTTTTATTTTCTTGCATAACATGAGTTATTGGGATCCTGATTCTAGTGGAGAGATGACATGACTGATTGTCCATCTAACGGGACGACTAACTCGCACTAGGGGAAGTGGAATGACACACCTGACGGTCCCTCTGACGGAACGGCCAAACTTAATTCCCTACCCACAATGACTATTTACGTACTTTACTTTACTGTATTATTTCTGTTCTGTTCTATTTACATGAAAACGTATGTATAAAACCGTTTTCTATTATTTGGAAAACTATGAAGCATGAATGTATATGTCACATACATAATCTCAAATACTATAAGCGTAATATAAAATAAACTAATAAACAAATACATCAATAAATAATAAAGACTATCATAAATAATTTACAACCTAAAAATCTCCACCCAAACCAAAATTCCCGAAAACTATAAATCTCTAATTTTCTCAATCTAGCCATTAACGTCCTAACACTTTATGGTGTAGGCTAATCAGCCAAAACGCATGCAAATATACACTTACCTCGTGTTCTGAGCTCAAAATTAGGTAATTGATCAACTTTCTTTTTGATTTGCAAGCTTAAAACATAAGAATCAAACAATGTACATCAAAATCCATCAAATAACCTAAATCTCAGAAACTCCTTCAAATTGGATACGAATTTCAAAATCTTATAACTTTACCTATACATATCCGAATTAAAAAATTCCAAGGACTATGGACTCTTTAAAGGGTTTACTTTTATAGGACCTAAACCTTATCAATCAAAATTACATAACATTACTAAATCCTGCAAAATAGTAACATGCTCTGTTTTTGCCCTAACATCAAAACTTTAACCAATTATTATCTTCTTCACATAAAACCAATAACATGATTATATCTCATGCTTAAACATCATTTAATGGAAGAAAAACCAGCAACCTATTAAGAAAATCGTGCATCAATAGGGTTTATTCAAAGTCCCTAAAATATACTTCCTTAAGCACATTAAACCCTACACATGCTCAACCAATAATCAAAAATTGGTTTTACCTTAAAAAGTCACCCAAAAAGAGAGGAAGAAATAGCTTAAACCTTCAGCTATGGAAGAGAGAAGGGTTACTACAAGAGAGAGAGATTTATTTGGGAAATGATGAAAAAATGTTGTTAAATATCCACCAAGCAATTTACTTTCCTTTAACCTTAAATTACTTGTAGTTCTTAATTAGCACATGTAGTCCTAGATGAAACATCATTTGATTTCCTTTTTCCATAGCCTTTCAACGCCCAACCCTCAATTTGTCCCTTTTTGGAGTTTGACCTTTTCACTCTTAACTTTTTTACTTTTTCAAACTTTAACTCCTTTATTCTTTTACTTCTTCACACCAAACACCACCCAACTACACCTTGCAGTCATTTTCTCTCATTTTCTTTGACTTTTCAACTTCATGCTATCATTTTCTCCTCGTTCTTCTAGTTTACCAAATTTAAAAGTTTTAAAACATAAAACACTATGCATGAATAATAGATCATACTATGAAGTTTTTCAGGTGTTACATTCCAGACTCCTTAATAAAATTTTGTGTTTAAAATTTACGTACCGAAAGCATATCCTATCACTGTAACACCCGAGAAACCCCGCGTTCCCGGTGCGCTACAGTGCATCTACACACTACACACACTAACACTTGACGTAACTCACTCAATTTAATACCCCTTTCGTTTTCAAATCATTTTTAAAAGAACATTTGTGAGTATGAAAAATTTTCGACTCGATTCGTAAACAATTTACGTCCCGAAGAGGGAACACGAAATCCTCAACATAAAAACTACGCAGCGAAAAAGAAAAAAAAATATTTAAAATAGTTTAAGATAACACGGTAAGACTTGAAATCCTAGGAAAAATCCAACGCACCCCTCGAACTACATAATCCGGTACCGCACACTCACGTCTCCACTTCGACACCCCGCGCGCACTCTTGCAGTGCCGCACGTGCCAACTCCACGTCACTGTGTCTCGCGCACGTTCACAGCGCCGCGTGCCCCACGCACCCTGCCACTGTACAGCACGTCCGCGCGCGCGCCCTCACTCGGCGCCGTACCACCCGTGAGCACCCGCAGGGCCACGTGCCCCACGCACCTGCAATCACGCCGCACTCCCACGCTCATCTACCCTTCTCTAGCATTCACTGTTCACATTTCAACCCATTCCATATCCCCTCGACTCCCAACTTCTCTCCCGAAATTTCGACAGAGTAACGGCTAAAAGCTGACTATCCCAAAATTTAAACCCTGCACACAATTCACCATAATTCAACAATATTTAACTATCAACCATCCAGAGAAAACCACCATAACAAAATCAGAGTTTAAGGACAACGAAAACCCATCAAATACAAATGAAGAAAGTCCCCAGTATAGAGTAATATCATACTCTAACATATAACAATACGTACGTGTCCCCAAAACACTACGACCCCTCTATACAATCTAAAAAAAAATCAACGTCTATACAACTCCGTTGTCTACACAAATATCCGACATAAAATGATAAATCCACTATCATCTACCACCACTACGGGTCGGGTCGCCCTAACCAAATCCGCCATCCGGTGCCTCGGGCGCACGCCGCTAACCATCTTACGCCTCTGGACTAGGCTCTCGAGGCTCACCAGCAGTATCGTCAGCACCTACACCACAGAAGACACAACATAAGCCTAACGCTCAATAAGTCATGCGATATGAAAGTAAAAGCCGATAATGCAATCCTATCACATGCAGTCTCTACACTCACACTCATGTTGTCACATCTGTGACGCGTAGTGCAACCGCACCAGGGTAAGGAGGAACCTCACGCCACCCTACACCCTGACACGTCGGCACCGTCCCGCACTCCCCAGCAACGAGGCCCACAAGCTACACATACGCATCACCACACGGCAACCACATCAGGGTAAGAGTGTACCTCGCGTCACTCTACACCCTGACACGTTGCCCCTGTCCCAGCCTCCCCAGCACGGGGCCATAGTTGCCACACAAACACGTTTCGCGACAGCCCAGCCGGCCCACCCCTTGAGTAGGATCCGCGACTGGTGTTGCACCGGCCCACACACTAGTAGGATCCGCGGTACCACTGCTCATATCCTCACTGTCAACACATTCACACCGCATGACGGCCCAGCCGGCCCACCCCTCGAGTGGAATCCGTGACTGGTGAAGCACCGACCCGCACACTAGCGAGATCCACGGTACCACCGCCACACGTCTCACCACATACTCAAAACATGCTAAAAATCATTTTCGTTCACATTTTTAAAATATGATGCATGCTAGACAATACTCACACACACCACAATTAATCACATAAAATCCTAAAGTTCTACGGTGTAGGCCCATTTGGGCCAAACACATGCATGCACTACTTACCTGGCGTCCTAATCTCGCTCGGCGCACAGGTTCGCCAAAAGAAAGCCTCAACCTAAAATACAACCAATCTCTCATAAGTATTTATCTCAAAATTCACCAAATAACTAAAAATAACCTTCCTTAACTACACTCACGAAATTCCAACTAAAACGGTCCATTGGTTTGCTTTGGCCGAAAACCAACTCAACGTTCGGATGCGCATAACTTTTGCGTCCGTCAACGGAATCGAACGATTCAAGTGGCTAAACGTCCCCTTGGAAACCTAGTTTAATATACTAAGACGGATTTTAAAACGGTAAGCCGCGGACAGACGAAAAATGCTAAAAACCGAATCTGCCACTTTTGTCAAATTTCACATTTGCACTTCTCTTCAACCAAAACTCACTCGCCACTAGTTATACGCATAAAAAATGTCTATGCTACTCTCACACGTCGAATTTCTATGAAAGACGCTCGCTAATTTGACCTGGACCAAAATCTAACATAAACTTCCGACGCGCATAACTTTCGCGTCGGATATCGGAATCGAACGATTCCAGTGGCCATGCATCCCTCCAACAACCTATTTTAACCCAGAAAAACAGAATTTGAAACAATCAACTAAAACCAGGCCGAAATGGCCGAAAATAGAATCTATTTTTATACAAAAAATCTGACATTCAACCTTAACCCGAACATTTCCAAATTTCTCCGCCAATCCATCACATTCTAATCTATTAATCATAAACTAACTAAAATTGAAGGTCTCTAATTCAGAAAACAAAATTTTGAAAATCACAGCCCCTCGGTTTATCTTCCCCTTCTCTCAGCCACCGATGCTCCCCACCAACTCTTAACCCAACAATTATCGACAATTCCCACCATCGATCGGTCGAACAGGAGAGCAGCATCACGCCCTCTTCCCCTCGACCAACAGAATAGACAAAAGAAAACAGAGGGGGGGGGGGGGGGGGGTCCGAGCTCTCGGCCCTATGCCCTGCTGCCCCCGATCACGAGGCACTTACACGCCGCGTACACCAACCTAACGTTTGGCTTAACCTTCAAAAAGATAGTGTGAAGGCGGCCATAAATTATGTCGAACAAAATCAAAGTAGGGAAGGAAACGTACCTTCAGTATTCAGCTCGGGAAACCGAACACGCGCCCCCCCCCCGCAGTCCTCTCGGCGAACTAGCGTTCGATTCTTCTCCGTCGTCGGCGTCGACAGACCACTGGCTCTCTCTCTCTTTCTCTCTCTCACGGCTACTCGCGCTCTCCCTCTCGGTCTCGCACTCTCGGCCCTGCGACAGACGGTGGAATGGCTTCGGGTGGAAGCAATTCCACCATATAACATCTTTTTTTTTTATTAATATAAATTACAATTTACAAAACTGCCCTCACGTGTTTTAATCTTCCGTGATTTTTGTTAATTTCTCGACCTCCCGACTATAAATTTCGAAAACCATCGAAAAAGTAGGCTCCGAGTTTTATAATTTAAATTTTCCTATTGAAATATTTCTTAAAACCCCGACCGAGATTAAATTAAAAATTTCAGAAATTAAAATTAAAATTCGAAATTTCCGGGTTATTACATCCCCCCACCTTATAAGAATTTTGTCCCCAAAATTTACGTACCAAATAAGTCAGGATACTGCCGCTCCATGTCATCACGCCTCCCCCAAGTAGTCTCCTCTACACCATGGTTGCGCCACATTACCTTGACCAGTGGAATCTTTTTGTTGCGCAGCACCTTCACAGCTGATCCTAAGATGCTCACTGGCTTCTCCTCATAGGACAACGTAGGCTGGATCTCTATATCCTGTTGTGGCACCACCTGAGAGGGGTCGCGCATACACTTCCTCAACATCGAGACATGAAAAACATCATGGATGACATCCATCGACGCAGGCAACTGAAGCTGGTATGCAGTTCTCCCAATCTGCTTGACAATCGGGAACGGTCCCATAAACCAAGGGTTGAGCTTCCCCCGCTTTCCGAACCTTACCACTCCCTTGAACAGCGAGACCTTCAGAAAAACCTCGTCGCCCTCATTAAACTCCAACTCCCGGCGTATCTGATCAGCATAACTCTTCTGTCGACTCTGAGCCGCTTCAATCCTCTTCCGTATCACAAAAATCTTGTCGACAGTCTACTGTAAAATCTCAGGATCTATCAATCGGGCCTCCCCAACCTCATCCCAATATAACGGCGACCTGCACTTCCTCCCATAGAGGGCCTCGTATGGCGCCATACCAATGGTGGACTGAAAGCTGTTATTATACGAAAACTCCACTAGCGATAAGAACTTGCTCCAAGTCGCCTGAAACTCCAACACACAAGCCCTGAGCATATCCTCCAGAATCTGTATAGTCCGCTCCGACTGCCCATCGGTCTGAGGATGAAAGGCCGTACTGAAATCTAATCTGTTGCCCATAGCCTTATCCAGACTCCACCAAAACTTAGACGTGAACCTGGGGTCTCGGTTTGAAACAATCGACACCAGAATCTCATGAAGTCTGACTATCTCCTGAATATACAACTGGGCAAACTGATCCATCGTATATGTCATCCTCACAGGTAAAAAGTGAGACGACTTCGTCAACTTGTCCACAATCACCCAGATTGCGTCATGGCCCTTGGCAGTCCTCGGTAGTCCCACCACAAAATCCATGGTGATTCGCTCCCACTTCCACTCCGGTATAGGCAATGGTTGGAGCATCCCTGACGGTCGCTGATGCTCCGCCTTCACCTGCTGACAGACTATGCAAGCTTCAACATACTCAGCCACTGCTCATTTCATGTTAGGCCACCAATAGTGCTGCTTCAAATCCCTGTACATCTTAGTGCTTCCCAGATGCACAGAGAAAGAAGATGAATACGTCTCTGATAATATATCCCTCCTCAGCTCCTCATCCTTCGAGACGTACCACCTATCCTGAAATTTCAGAATCCCGTCCTCTGAATAGCCGAACTCAGAATCAGACCTAGCCTCCATACTCGCCTTCAGCTCGCTACACTCTGAATCAGTCTCCTGAGTCTGCCTGATCATGTCCAGAATAGT
>CM039523.1:8076898-8173786 GCA_022433055.1 Begonia peltatifolia
AACAGAACTAGCACTCCCCAGGGTGAAAAACTAGGGCGTATAAATCCCTTATCTGTCAGCTCCTCCAACTGAGCCTTCAGCTCCTTAAGTTCAGTAGGTGCTAATCTGTAGGGGTTCTTACACACCGGCTCAGCACCTGGGAAGACATTTATCTCGAATTCAATCTCCCTATCAGGGGGCAACCCCGGCAATTCATCACGGAACACCTCCGGGAACTCCTGCACAATAAGAATATCTTTTATCCGAGCATCGCCCGGTAACTGCGCATCCTCGACACTTGCCAAAAATCCCTGGCAACCCATGCCCAACAGCCGTGGAGTCTGACGAGAAAAGATAGCAGAAATCCTGGCAAGACCTTTACCTGCTTTAAATGTGTAGCTTTCCCCACCCAGGGGCCAGAAATGAACTTCTCTGGTCCTGCAGTCAATCTCCGCATGATGTCTGAACAGCCAGTTCATTCCCAAGATCACCTAATAACCGTTCATATGGAGAATGACTAGCTTGGTATATAACTGCTTGCTCCCCACTGTCACAACATTGCCCCGCACCACCTGTTCTTAATACAAATGCTCCCCGGATGGCAAGGTCACATCATAATGTCGCTCGGCGGGACTGAACTCCAAGTTGGCCTTCACCACAAAGCCCGTCGACACAAACGAGTGCGTAGCGCCCGTATCAATCAAAGTATAAGCTGCCACACCAGAAACAAAAATGTTACCTGCTATCACTGATGGCTGGGCAGCATCATCTGGCTCAAACAGGGCAAAGACCCGCGATGTAACTCTGGCTGACAACCTGCTCGCCACTGGGCATCTGCTGGCAAAGTGTCCCACCTCATTGCAGTTGAAGCAGCAGTTCTGACGCAGCTTCTGGCACTCTCTAGACATGTCGCCCACCTCGCCACAGTTATAACACCTCACTGGGCCCGTCCTGCACTCGCCCGGGTGGCTCCTCTAACATTTCGGGCACACTAGAAACTGTCCCGACCCCTGCGGCCTCTTAGTGCTCCCCTGGCTGCTAGAACTGTCATTAGGCCTCTTTAGGCCCTTCTGCACGGACACCTCCCCGCTGGCATGTGGCAGCGACTCTCTGAATGATCTCCGAGGCTGCTCTCTGGGTACCTCCCAATAACTAGGAAGCTTCGCCCGAGCCTCCTCAATGTCCAGGGCCTTCGCCACCACCTCCTCATACGGCATGCCTCAGATCCCCGCAATCCGCATGCCCATATAAATATCCGGCTTCAGACCCTGCACAAACTAATGTACCTTGTTCTCATCGAGGCTCACCAAATGTCCTTCAAACCGCGACAAGGCCTCGAACTGCCGTACATACTCGGCCACAGTGCCGGTCTGCTTCAACTGTGCAAACTCCACCATCTTCTGTGTCTTGACTGAATGACTGAAATACTTGCCGAAAAACACCGACCTGAACTCCTCCCAAGTCATGGCCTCCACATCCCTCGTGGTCGCCACAGTATCCCACCAACGGCTCGCATCCTTGGCAAGATAGAATGCCGCATTAGAAACTCTGTCATGTTCCTCTACTTTGGCAAAACTCATCATCCTCTCCATACTCCGTATCCACTCCTCAGCACTGAGAGAATCCGGAGATGATCCGTCAAAGGTCGGGGGTCTAAGTCTGTGCAGCCTGTCACCCCCTCTGTCGGACGAACCCTGGGCGCTAGACTGACCCTGGTCGTCCTTGCTCATAAACCTCTCCAACTGCTGAGACTGACGGTGGACCAACTCGGTAAGCTGTCGGATGGTATCATCCATGTCGTCCACAGCTCTAGGAGGCGCCTTTCGTCGTGGCCGCCCTCTACCTCCACCTCTCGCCTCTCCTAACATTTTCTACCTTTAACATAAATATAAACCTCACATTAGTACTATAATAAATTCAAATCTAAGCACTGGAGTGCTCCCGTGCAGCGGCTGGCGGTGTTAGGTAATCCTCTGAACGACGTCGACCTCGTGGCTCTGATACCATAACTGTAACACCCCGAGAAACCCCGCGTTCCCGGTGCGCTACAGTGCATCTACACACTACACACATTAACACTTGACGTAACTCACTCAATTTAATACCCCTTTCGTTTTCAAATCATTTTCAAAAGAACATTTGTGAGTATGAAAAATTTTCTACTCGATTCATAAAGAATTTGCGTCCCGAAGAGGGAACACGAAATCCTCAACATAAAAACTACGCAGCGGAAAAGAAAAAAAAAACATCTAAAATAGTTTAAGATAACACGGTAAGAGTTGAAATCCTAGGAAAAATCCAACGCACCCCTCGAACTACATAATCCGGTACCGCACACTCACGTCTCCACTTCAACACCCCGCGCGCACTCTTGCAGTGCCGCACGTGCCAACTCCATGTCACTGTGTCTCGCGCACGCTCACATCGCCGCGTGCCCCACGCATCCTGTGCCCTGCTGCCCCCGATCACGCGGTACATACACGCCGCGTACACCAACCCAACGTTCGGCTTAACCTTCAGAAAGATAGTGGGAAGGTGGCCATAAATTCTGTCGAACAAAATCAGAGCAGGGAAGGAAACGTACCTTCAGTATTCAGCTCGGGATACCAAACACGCCCCCCCACCGCAGTCCTCTCGGCGAACTAGCGTTCGATTCTTCTTCATCGTCGGCGTCGACAGACCACCGGCTCTCTCTCTCTCTCTCTCACGGCTACTCGCGCTCTCCCTCTCGGTCTCACTCTCTCGGCCGCGCGACACACGGTGGAATGGCTTCCACCCGAAGCCATTCCACCATATAACATCTCTTTCTTTTTTTTTTTTTATAATTTACAATTTACAAAACTGCCCTCACGTGTTTTAATCTTCCTTGATTTTCGTTAATTTCTCGACCTCCCGACTTTAAATTCTGAAAACCATCGCAAAAGTAAGCTCCGAGGTTTATAATTTAAATTTTCCTGTTGAAATATTTCTCAAAACCCCGACTGAGATTAAATTAAAAATTTTGAAAATTAAAATTAAAATTTGAAATTTCCGGGTTATTACAGTCACCTTTCTCAAGTTGCCTCTCAACATTATGATTATGCCATAAAATTTTCACCAATGAGATTTCTTTGTTGCGTAGCACTTTCACTGTTGATTCAATAGTTTGCACTGGCTTTTCCTCACAAGTCAAAATTAGCTGAATTTCAATTTCTCTTTGCTCCACAATCGGAGAAGGATCATGCACGCACTTATTCAGCATAGACACGTGGAAAACATTATGAATCCCGTCCATAGAGGCTGGTAGTCGCAACTTATATGTCGTTCTTCCGACTCTTTCTGTGATTGTAAACGATTTAAAATATCTTGAACTCAGCTTACCTTTCCTCCTGAATCTCATTACCCCTTTGAACGGCGAAATCTTCAAAAATACTTTGTCATTTACGTTGAACTCCAATTCTTGTCTCCTTTGGTCTACATAGCTTTTCTAACAGCTTTTGACTATTAAGATTCATTGTCTAATGATTTCAACTTTCTCTGTAGTTTGTTGCAAAATATTTGGTCCAATCAATCTTGCTTCGCTGACCTCATCCCAATACAAAGGAGATCTGCACTTTCTGCCATAAAGTGCTTCATAAGGGGTTATGCCAATAGTAGACTGAAAGCTGTTATTATATAAGTATTCCACTAAAGGTAGATACTTGCTCCATGAATCTTGGAATTTCAAAACGTACGCCTTCAAAATGTCCTCTAGAATCTGAATTGTTCTCCCCGTCTGTCCATCTGTTTAGGGATGAAAAGCTGTACTAAAAATCATTTGAGTTCTCATGGCTTTATGGAGGCTTTTCCAAAAATTTAAAGTAAACCTGCGATCTCGGTTTGATACAATCGAGATTACTACTCCATGCGGTCTAACAATCTCCTGAATAAACAATTCTGCAAATTGATTAATTGAAAACGTCATCTTTATTGGTAGAAAGTGAGCCGACTTAGTTAAGCGATCCACAATCACCCAGATTCCATGTGATGACCTGAATGTTGTACGTATGAGAACAACTGTGGGGCAAACCTCAGAACGTAAGCTGAGTGTAGGCAATTCTCGGAGTCGAGTATAGGCAAATTCTGGGTCATAGAAATGGAGTCATCACAATCCCATATCGTTTGGGGAGGTATATGGAAATGAAACATATGTAAGGAAATCCTCCTAAGATAATAAGACGCGTTTTGGAGCACAATTAGTAACGGATCCCATAAGAATTCCAAAGTTAAGAGTGCTCCGACCTTGAGCAGTATCATGTTGGGTGACCGACTGGGAAGTATTGCCAAACAAATTCGTGAGGGAAGGATATTGAGCTACGACTCAATCTCCAGAGCAGACAATATCTTATTGGGAAAAAAGGGTCGTTATATTCCATCATATTCTTTTGCTATCCTTGGCAATCCAATAACAAAATCTATAGAAATCTGCTACCATTTCCATTCTGGAATCAATAATGGTTGTAGTGTTCCGGCTGGCCTCTGATATTCTGCCTTAATCTGTTGACATATTAAGCACTCACAAACATGCTTTGGAACATCCCTTTTTTATGTTAGGCCACCATAAATGTTGCCTCAAATCTCTATACATTTTTGTACTTCCAGGATGTACAGAAAAAGTAAATGAATGAGCCTCTGTTAAGATCTCCTTATGCAGGTCTTTATCATTAGGAACGTACCACCTATCCCTGAATTTTAGAATACCATCTTCTGAATAATTAAAATCTGCAGAATGATTAGATACCTCTACAGATTGGTGGCTTTGGCATTCTGGATTCCTCTACTGTGCTTCTTTTATTCTATCCAAAATTGTCGGCTTTATCAAAATTATTGAAAGTAAGGCTGACAATTCAGAGACTATTTCTATGTCAAATCTTTGAATTTCTGATTTCAATGTTACCGACATTGCGGACAGCGAAAATGGCATCAAGATAGACTTTCTGTAACAACATCGGCTACCTTATTGGCTTTTCTTGGATGATATTTAACCTCAATATTATAATTTTTCACCAATTCTACCACCATCTTTGTCTTAGGTTTAACTCTTTCTGCGTAAAAATATATTTCAAGGTCTTATGATAGGAGAAGATTTCGCATTGTTGTCCATACAAATAATGCTGCCATATTTTTAGTGCGAAAACCACGGCTGCTAACTCCATATCATGTGTAGGATAGTTCTATTAATAGGTTTGGAGCTGTCTTGAAGCGTAAGCAACGAATTTTCCATCTTGTATTAAAACAGCACCTAACTCAATCTTGGAAGCATCACAGTAAATGCTAAATTTGCCGTCTTCAACTAGCAATTTCAATACATGAGTGGTTGTCAATTTCTGTTTAAGCTTCTGAAAACTGTTTTCACACTCTTCTAACCACTAGAATTTCACACTCTTTCTTGTTAGAGGCATAGCTATGTTGGAAAGCTCCTCAATAAATCTTCTAGAGTAACTTACCAGACCAAGGAAGCTCTGTATATCACTAACATTTTTTGATTGTGCCCAATCTATAATGACTTGAATCTTTGACGAATCAACAGAAATTGCAAAATAACGTGGCCAAGAAAACAAATCTTGTAATACCCGAAAATTTTTTGTTGGAAATTTATGTCGGATTTTCGTAGATTTTAATCGGCGGAGTTTTAGTTCGAATTAATAACTGGAAATTTCGTCCCCTAAGTAAAAAATTATTTTAAGACTAATGATGGAGAGAGAAGTTAAAGAATCTAATCGAAATAGGATGAAATCACAGAATTGTGAGACGATTAAGGTGGAGGGTAATTTGGTAATTATGAATAAAATAATAAATTAATAAAATAAATAATAATAAAATAAAAGAAGGGAGAGCACCGTCGGTGCCCTCCCCTTCCTCCCCTAGCATTTCCTCTCCTCTCTCGCGTTCTCCTCTCTAGCGAGCGGTGTCTTCCTTTTCCTAAGCGCTGCAATCTTCTTCCGTTCTTCTGCGAATCTTCAAATCTACGGTAAGTTCTCGTTAGCTTTGCGTAGTTAGTTAGTGTCTTGGTGTTATTAGTGGCGAAATCGGGTTTGGCAAAGATATAGGTCGAATTAGTGAAAACCTAGGAGTGTAACGTGAGAAGTTGAGCCTAGAGTTGGATTTCTGTCCTTGTAATGGTGCTTAGGATAGAAATAGGAGTAGATTACGAGAATTAGTGAAGAAGATTGGGTGATTTATTGGCCGTGTACGTGAGATTTGGAACGGTGTCCGTTCGGCCAGGTTTGGTTAAGTTGTGGACATCCGAATGGAAAATGGATGCAACCACGGGGAACTAGGCATCCTTAGGAACCGGTAATATTTTGTATCGTCCAATTCAGACGAGTATTGAAGAAGTTGTGAATTTTTGAAGTTGGACGAAAATTTGCGAGGGATTTTAGGTTTAGTGAAGAGTGTCGGTTTTGTTATAAGTTACGATTTTTAGGATAGAAAATTATGAATTAAATGAGTTAGAATTGACAGAGGTATAATTTTATAGGTATTCCAGTTAGAGCACCAAGTCACAAAACGCGAAAGGATTTCGAGAATGCCAGGTGAGTGATGGACCGCTTGTGATTTGCCTTCGAGCCTACACTATGGAACGGTAGGATTGTTTGGTTGTTTGGTTGCTTGTTTGCTTGTTTGTTTGCTTTGGTTGTTGTTTGGTCGTTCGGTTATTGAGTCGTGCATTGTAATTGTCATGCATCATAGTTTTGAACTACGAAACACGAGTTTTGAACATGTTTTGAAATGTGTATGTGAAACGTAATCAGATAAGAAAAGACTTGCAACGCATAGGTGAATGCCTCATCGTTAACGTGCTAGTGAGAAAGCACTAGAGGGTTCCCATGGATGAAAGTACGTAATGTGACACGGTTTGCGAACGCCTCGTCGTTAACGTGCTATTGAGAGCATTAGAGGGTTCAACGATTGATGTTAGGAGGAGGTTACCTAGGGCCGTTCCGTGTGCGAATATGATGTGTGCCTCTAATCTCGCTCCGTGGGTTATGGAATGGCCATCCCGAGTGTTGAAGGGATGGGTGCCAGCCTGACTCGCACCGGAAAGTGAAAGATGAAAATAACGAAATGAAAAGAAAACGGAGTTGAGTATAGAAACTGCATGAGTAGGGGTTGAGTTTTGCATTGGTTTTCGAGTTCATGTTTCCATACTTGCTTAGCATTATTAGGCTTACGTTTTGTGTTCCTTGGTATAAGCGACGACGAGCTCTCGGGTGAGTTGCTAGGTGACTAGCAGACATAGATCAGAGCTGGCGGGAGATGTCGCATGCTGGTGCAGGAAAATGTTGGGGCGACGCGACCATGGCGGGTAAAAAGAGAGTATAACTTTGTAAGTGTTTTGGGTTGAATAGAGTTGTATAGGTTTTTGAAGAATTTAGGCGGTGTACCAAAGGTACCATGGATTATTGGGATATGAATGTTTTGAAATTATGTTTCAAGAATCTAAGCTTTTACTTCGTGGATTTAGTCAAGGAGTATTCGTAGTGTGTCGTTTTGAAACTTGAATGAAGAAATTTGGTTGTCGTGCGTATTCGAACGAACTGGTGTGATTTTACTGATACTGGTGTGAAGTGTCGACCGAAGTCGAGAGGTGTCGATTGGTCAGTGTAAGTGTAAGGTGAGTGTCGACCGCGAGGCTTGACCTGTGGTAGGCAGAGGCGAAGCAGGTGTCGACCCCTGGTTACAGGTGTCGACCGGTCATGTAAAAATGGTACCGGTGTCGACCGCAGGGAACGACTTACGCGGGAAGGGAGGGTTAAGGTGTCGACCTGTGGTAACGGGTGTCAACCCCTCTCTGTGTAGAGCATAAAAGTGTCGATCGGTGTTTCCAGTGTCGACCGATGGGAAAATCTGAGAAGACTTAGGTGTCGACCGGTGCTTACAAGTGTCGACCGGTCTCTGCATTTCTGTGTTTTAAAATGGTGAAGTTTACTTATACTAAATTTAAATGAGTTTCCGCTGCGACATTTATATGTATTTCTTTTGAAGCTCGTTTTTAAAAAAAAAAAAAAAAAGTCATTTTGAGTAAAAAAGTAAAGCTTTCTAATTTCTAAGAAATTAATGGTAGATGATATGAGAGATATTGACTCGTAGTTAGTTGGTAGCGAAACGGGAATCACGAAGGATTTTCAGGTCGCCACAAATTTTGTTGAGCCAAAATTCATATTTTGAAAACTTTGCATACAGTTGATGAAGCTTCAGAGTTGATAAAACCACAGTTAAATGCTCCTCATGTTCTTCTTTAGTCTTGAAATAGACCAAAATATCATCATAAATACGATTACGAATTTGTCTAATTATTCAAGAAATATCCGGTTCATCAGGTCCATAAAATCTGCAAGAGCCATTGGTTAAACAAAAAGCCATTACTAGAAATTCGTAATGTCCATAACTGGTTCGAAAAGCAGTCTTTGGTATATTTTCTGGTTTAATTTTTAATTGATAATACCCAAATCGTAAATCAATTTTTGAAAATACCCTCGCTTCTTGGAGTTGATCAAACAAATCATCAATATGTGGCAGAGGATACTTATTCTTTATCGTTAACTTATTCAGTTCTCTGTAATCAATACATATTCTTAGGGATCCATCCTTCTTCTTTACAAAAAGAACTGGTGCACCACAGGGCGAAAAATTAGGGCAAATAAAACCCTTGTCTGCCAGTTCTGTCAGCTGTGATTTTAATTCTTTTAATTCCGTAGGAGCTATACAGTACGGATTCTTTGATACTGGTGCAGTCCCCGTGTAACGCCCAAAATTTTCGTTAAATAATTTTTGGATTTTCGGAGTGATAAACGGCGGAATTTTGGTCAGACCCGAGAGCTGAGAATTTGTACTATTACATAAAAGATTATTTCGAGATTAATGGAGAAGAGAGAATTTTAGTAATTCGGCCAGAAACGGAATGAATAGCCGCTTGACTAAAAGATTAAAGTATGAGAACGAAAGAGTAATTAGTTATTATTATTATTATTTAAAAATAAATTAATAAATAGAAATCATCAGAGGAGAGGGATTCGTAGAAAACCCTCTCCTCCTCTGTTTTCTCCCTCACTGCGTGAGCCCCTGCGTTTTTCCTCCTTCCCGCGTCGTTCAGCCGGCAATTTGTGTGTGGCTTTCTTCTCTATTTCAACGGTTCAAGATAAGTTTAAGTAGTTTATGGTTCAATGTTGGTTTAGTGTTGGAGTAGAGGAGAGATTTGGTGGATAGAGATTTGAGGTTTTAGGGTTAGAGTGTTTATTGGGTGTAATATTAATTGTTGTTGGTTATTGAGGATAAATGTGACGGATGAGTGAGGAAGTGAGCGAATTTGAGTGAGAAACTGTAAAGGTAGGATTTTAAGCCCTAAAACGGAACTGGCCTAGCTACGAACGTTTATTTTAGAAAATCTTTTGGTATGTTAAACTAGGTTATGAGTAGAGCATTTAGCCGCTGTAGTCGAGTGATTCCGACAACCGACGTAAAAGTTATGGGCGTCGGGGGTTAGGTTGGTTTTTGGCTGAATCGGGTTAGTGAGCCTTTTTAGCAGAGCTTTGGTGAATTGAGTTAGTGGTCGAAATTTTAGTACGTGGTATGAATTGTGGAATGAAGTTTAATGTGATTTGGTTATGTGGTAGGTTGAGCCAAGGAAGTGATAGAAACGAGCATCACAGGAGCTAGGACGTCAGGTAAGTAATGTAGTAGGAATTTTTCCCTCGGGCCTACATCACAGCACAATAGGATGCATTGCATGTTTATTTTATGTTATGCTTTATTGATTGTGCATCATGGTTTTAATTTACGAGATGAAACGAAAATGAATTTCTATGTTTTTATGAAGTGAAACAGTAGAATGAGATGAAACGAATGAAACGAGAAGATACGTAAGAAGATAATAAAGGTGGCGTTGAGTGGTCTTGTCTCGAGAGGTGGACCGTGAGGTGTATCACTCTTCCTACGCTTTACGTGGTGACCGTGTCCCGAGAGGTGGAACGCGAGGTGTGTTACTTTACTAGATTGAGGATGGCATTGTCCCGAGAAGTGGACCGCGAGGTGTGTCACCTTGATCTAGGATGTAAAGAAGAACCTAGTAGTAAGAAGATAAAGAAAATGCAAGAAAGAGACGAAAACGAAAGTAGAGACAAAACTGTAGAAACTGCATGTGTTAGGAGGTGTTTGATTTTAGTATGGTGTTTTATGCATTACTTACTTAGCATTAGGCTAATAATTGAGTTATGTGATGTAGGTGACGACGTGAAAGTCAGTGAGTACTCAGAGCGAGCTCAGAATTAGGAGGCAGTTGGAGGAGCGCGCATGTGGACGATCTGGCCTGCTGTTAGGGCGTTTTGACTATGTTGGGTATAGGTATGAGATTTTGGTGTAACCAAAATGATTTTACGATGTTTTGAGTTAAATGAGTGTATAGATAGATTGCAAACGTGAGTAGTCGTTTTCTTTATGTAAATAATCATTTTGAGTTGATGGAAAAGTATGCGTCGGGTTATTTTTAGTGTTGAGTTGAAATAGATTGGTTTTTGTGAAGTTTTTAAGGATTTTAAACTGAGTTCTGGGAAGGAAGTGTCGACCGAAGTCTATAGGTGTCGACCGGTCAGTGTAAATTGGAGGGTGGTGTCGACCACGGGTTCGACCTGTGCGGGCAGAGAGAAGTGAGGTGTCGACCCGTGATCGTGGGTGTCGACCGGTTAGTGTAAAATCAGTGAGAATGTCGACCGCGGGGGTCGAGCTGCGCGGGCAGAGAGGATCAAAGTATCGACCTGTGAAAGCAGGTGTCAACCACTCTCTAAGCTGAACGTAGAAGTGTCGACCGGTGATTCCTAGTGTCAACCGACGAGAAGACCCGAGGAAAACGCAGTGTCGACTGGCGTTTGCCAGTGTCGACCGATAGAAAACCCGAGATGACCCAGGTGTCGACCGGCGTTTGTAGGTGTCGACCAGTCTCTGTATTTCTATGTTTAAAAAGGCGAAGTCCATTTAAACCGTTTTTAAATGAGTTTTCCGCTGCAATGCTGATTAAAATGTTTTCAAAAATGTCGTCTTCAGTCGAGGAATTAAGGTTTTAAAATTTTATACGAAATTATCTAGGAAACAAGTAAGTGTACGGTTGGCAATCCGAGTTCGGGAACGACTTGGGGACATTAAAGATGTGGTATCGAAGCAGTGAACGTACCGAAAACGGGGAGGTTTTCAGGGGGTTACACCGGATATACATCAATTACAAACTCTATCTCCCTGTCTGGGGGCAAATCAGACAAAGCATCCAAGAAAACTTCTAGAAAATTCTGAACAATGTGCACATCATGAAGTTTCACTTCATTCTGTATTCTCGTATCCATACTGGCTAGAAATCTCATGCATCCACTTTTCAATAATCGCTGAGCTCTGATGGATGACACAACTGGCATAGTACTAGTATTCTTCATTGCTCGAAAAGAATATTTCACACCATTTGGGGGTTGGAAATAGACTGTTCTTGCTCTACAATCAATAGTGGCAAAATGTCTAAATAACCAGGTCATTCCCAATATAAAATCATACCCCTTCATGTTGATAATTATTAGATCGTCAGACATCTTATTATCTCCCACAGATACTACTTGATCTGAATGTAAATACTCTTCAGATGGTAACATAACATCATAAAAATGCTCAGTAGACATAGGTAGCAAGTTTAATTTAACTACGAAGGCCATAGAAATAAACAAGTGAGTAGCCCCTAAGTTAATCAACGTATAAGTAACAAAATTATTAAGTATAATTGAACCTAAAATAACTAAAGGTTGTTCCTCATCGTCGGCTTCTATAAGAGCAAACACTCTAAGTGTTACGTTTGTCTTTTTCTGACTCTGATTCCCCTTCGAGTAACTTCTAGCAAAATGGTCGACTTCATTGCAATTGTAACATTGGTCTGAACCGAGTCTGCATTTACCAAGATGACGTTTCTGGCATTTTGGACACTGCAGGTATTGTGGTACAAAAGACCCTTGTGCTTGTTTCTCTTTTCCTTGATTATTTTTTCCATCTTTGGGTCTCTTCACTCCTCTTTGTTGTTGTTGCTGTTGTGGTCGTCCTCCTCTATTTTGTGACTGTTGAGATTTAATTTCTCAACAGAATCTCCTGGTGGACTCCCTTTGCTTGTAAAATTTCTGCTCAGCCTCCTCTACTTCCAGGGCTTTGGCTACCACTTTGGAATAAGGAATGTCTTCGGTTCCCGCTATCTTTACACCTCTGTAGATCTCTACCTTCAAGCCCTGAATAAATTGGTAGACATTATTTTCATTATTGTTCACCAAATGAGCAACAAATCTGGATGGAGATTCAAACTAGCAAACATAATCAGCTACAGAGCCAGGCTGACGCAGTTGCACAAGCTCCACCATTTTGCTCGTTCTGACAGCACGACTGAAGTACTTATCATAGAATGCCTCCTTGAATTGTTCCAATGTCATTCCTCTCGCATTCGTCGTAGTCTTGATGGTGTCCCATCAAAACCCAGCATCCTTAGAAAGGTGGAAAACGACACAAGTGATCTTATCTCCTTCTTCCACCTTCACGTAGTCAAACATCTCCTCAATGGTCTGGATCCATTCCTCAGCATAGGCTGGATCCGAAGCCGGTCCATCAAAGGTCGGAGGTCTGAGCTGCTTGAATCTATCTCTACTTTGGTCACTGGAACCACCATTGTTTGGATTCCCTTACTCTTCTTTGTTAATAAACCTCTCTAGTAGTTGAGATTGGCGATCACAAAGTTTAGTTAGTTGGTTGATGTCGTTGTCTCTATCATCTATTTCTCTTCTTTGTCCTGTGACCATTTGGTTAGACATTAACAACCATGATTAATTTATAAAACAATAAAGAATTCATAAACATACTTATAGTTGATGGAGAATATCCATGTCGTGGCTTGTACTGTTAGGCAGTCTGCAGAAACGATTTTTGACCTGGAGCTCTGATACCACAACTGTAACGTTCCGTAATTCAGCCGTTACTAATTTAACTTTTTGTAAAACTTTATAAGAAAATTCTTTGCAATTACGGTATATTTTTAAAAGGACTAAAAACGTGTAAACTTCTCTCATAAAACTTTGTAGAAAACGTGCGTAAAATTTTGTTAAAAATAGTGCCTAACACTGTTCACGTGAATAGAGAAAAAAAAATTTTTTAAAAATTTTACGCACATTTTCTACGAAGTTTTATAAGGGAAGTTTACATGTTTTCAGTCCTTTTAAAAATATATCGTAATTGCAAAGAATTTTCTTATAAAGTTTTACGAAAAGTCAAGTTAGCAACGACTGAATTATGAGGCGTTACACTTAGGTTTTAGATTGTTTAAATTTTGGATTGTTAGGGTTGACAGTTTAGGATTTTGTTTAAAAAGAAAATCATAGTTTGAGGTTTAAATTGAAAAAAAAAATTATATTATATATAATAATTTACAATTATATCCAATTAGTTTTATTCAAGAGACACTTTTTCTTTATTTACAATAATACCATGTCATTATTTGTTAATCATGTCTAGCTTAAATTAATTAATTTAGATTAGTTCTAATTTAATTAAAAAGATTAATTAAATTAATCTTAATTAGTTAACCTTAATATCTATTAATTATACTTTAATGACATGATTAGTTAGTAATCCAATTGTAACATGTGCAACACTTAGAGATGTTAAACGAGTCGGTCGAGTCGAGCCGAACTTGTAAAGTCTCGGCACACCAAGCCAGCCAGCCTGCCGAGCCGAGCCTAACGAGCCTACCGAGCCTAACGAGTTGATTCCAAAAAATTTATAAGCCGAGCCGACTCGTGAGCTACGAGCCTAACGAGCAGAGTCGAGCCGGCTCAACTAGCTGAGTCGAGCCGAACTTATATAAATAAAAATATTTTATATAAATATATTATATATTATATATTTCATTAACCTCTCATCACACCACTTAAAGAATTTTTCTAAGGGATAAAATATGAATTTATTCAAAATTTAAATAGTAAACACACTTTAAAATTTAGATTACATAAATAAAATATTCACAGTGATAAAGGAAACTAAAATCACGTCCAAACTTATATTGTATTACATGCATAAAATAAAATAAAGTAAAAAATAGGTAAAAAATAACATACCTCATGATGTGCCAGGCTGATCGTTGTCATCACCCCCTCGTGGATCACTCTCTCGTGGAGGGTTATACGGCCTCAATACATGCTTTGAAAAAATGGATAATGTTGGACCTAAATGCTTCTAATGAGCATCTAATGCCCTCACATATCGGGTAAAAAAAGCTATGTGCTCTAGTGAAAGGTTTTGCATATTCCTCAGCCAATGTTCGATGCGACTCTGTTCTCGTGACAACTGTGTTTGCTGATTGGAAATATTTTTCAATCTTTGTCTTACATCGTGTTCAAAGCTGGTTTATTGAGCAGCTAGATTGGTAAATATTTGGTTTTGTTCGATGGTTAAATTTTTCAGCATCTGCCCTACATCGTTAGTTGAGTAAGAGCGAGGTGGCATGATAGATGATGAAAAGGCGCCTTGATCAGCTGACATAGTTGATTGGTTTTCAAGTCGCTATTTTTGGCGATCCTCGGCGCGGTTTCTTTTTGTCTGCAATAGGTTATTTTGCGCACCCGTCATAGTACTATCTATGATGCGTCGGATACGAGGCAACAACATTAGTTGAGGAGGAATTTCAGCATTAGCATCATCCTCAATAAATCTCAGTCCATTGTTTCTAGCAATCACATACGGCCACTTAACAATTCTTGAAATATTTGAGGATCCATAAACTTGTTGTTGTATCCAAGGCTCGTCAGTTGAGCTCATAGGCACATTCTATGCAGCTCATAGTTGCGTGATAAGGACAGGGTGGATATGGCCAGCAGTGATGGAACGCTTACTATATGCACTGATATTATCGTGAATAATTCGGTCGACGTTGATGGATCGACCAGTGAGAATGCAATACAACAGCACTGCATGCTTTTTGGTGAGCTCAAAATTTTGGGAAGTTGGCATCAAGTTTCCTCTAATAAACTTGCACCAAGCTTGATAGTAGCAATTGAGACAACTTATAATTAAATGTAATGGTTGATCTGGGTTAACGACTGAGTAAACCCATTGTAAACCTCGGTGTCCTATCTCTTGTATAATCATTTCATAATCTGGCCCTTCTTCCATCATGGTGTGATAATCGTCTTCATTTAAGTTTTCCAAACTAAACTTAGCATTAATAATATCAGCTGAAAACTTGACGATTTTGTTGCGAACTTGAACGGTATTATCTGAATTTGATGTCCTCAAATTTGCAAGAATTTCCGAACAATACTCACGTTCGCATCACCACCTAATACAGCAAGATTCTCCCACCCTCTTTGCCTAACCATATATAAAATATCTCCATCTAACTCGGAAGGTTGAAATTGGATTTCACATATAATAGGTTTATTCTTAGCCATGAAATCCATAAAATATTTTCTTGCCTCAGCGTTGACGAAGGAGTGATCGATTTCTCTTACTGAAGCTGAGTTTGAAGAAGCTTTTTAACGTTTTGGTGGGATTTTCAGTCTGTAAACCATAATGCACAACCAATCTTAAGTTTAGAATTCACTCATAAAAATCAAATAATGCTTTTAGAATTCAGCCATAAAAATCAGAATTTAGCCATCAAATAATGCAGTAGTTCCACAACAGAAAGCAAAAAAAAAAAAAAAAAAAAAAAAAAAAATCTAGCAGTAACACACAATTCAAACCAACCTCAACATACAGTTCAATTCAATCCAACCTCAAGTTATTCAGCAATAAAAATCATACAATTCAAACCAATTACAATTCAGCAATAAAAATCAAATAATACACAAAACAAATTCATCAACATTTACATCATGTGGGCACGCCCGTCCGTGGAGCAGAACGATCGCACCCTCTAGGGTGCCAGTCGACTCGGCTGTTATCGATCAGCCGATCGATCGTGCCTTGTCGTGCGATCGATACGCTTTCCCGCTAGGTCACGCACAGTATGGTGCACGCCACTCGCTCGCTAGGGTGCGCACATTGCTGTGTACGCGGGAGGCGGGAGCCGATCGTATCACAATCCAACAAATTTAGAATTCACTAATCCGATAACTGAACGAAAAAAAATTTCAATTACATTATCATCAAATTGTGGAAGAAAATAGAAATATATAACATGATCTTGGTGGCTCTGCTCTGAGGTTGAAAGGATCATCTGAGGTCGAAATGGTGTACTCGATACTTGGGGGGCGATTTGGGGTTTTGGGTATCGGCTGAGGTAGGGATGGATTTATCTAAAATTTTAGATAGTCGATCACTCGCCTACTTAGAGCGATTGATTGACTATCACTCTATGTAAAATTATAGAACGAGAGTGAGAGTGGGCCGACGGATCGCGCACTGGGATGATGTATCAGCTCACTCTCTATGACGGCCGATCACTCGCCATGCTAAGGCGATGGATTGGCTGTCACTCTGTAATTTTTTACGGAACAGCTGATCTGTAACAACCCCTTTTCCCAGTAAGATATTGTCCGCTTTGGGGATTGAGTTGTAGCCCAATATCCTCTCTTCATGAATTGATTTGGCGAGGACTTCCTCGTCGATCACTCAACCTGGTACTGCTCTCGCCAGAGCACTCTTAACTTCAGAGTTCTTATGGGATTCCGTTGCTAATTGTGTTACAAAACGCGTCTTACTATCTTGTAAGGATTTCCTTACATATTTTTCATTTCCATATACCTCCCCCAAGTGATGTGGGACTGTGGCAACCCCCCTCTCTACGACCCGACCTACACTCGAGGCGTTACGTCACGCCGTCCCTCGAGATTTGCCCCGCAGTCGTCCTGATACATACTCATCTGAGTCATCACAATAATTACCGTATTATTGCACAAATATCCAATGTGACCCCTAAACATTTTAAGGTACCCCTTGAAATTCAAATTCTTTTAAGTCCACTCTAGGATATTTTTACGGCACCATAAAGATTACCTTGAGTATAATCCCATAGCCACAAAATTTGTAATATGAATTTTTTTTTAAATTTTTGAGTAATTTTTTTGCATTATTCGATGTCAATTTGTTTAGTTTGACTCGAATTGTTGTCATTCATTGGCATTTAGCTACGTGTATTTTCTTCGATCAATCGATGAAAGCACTCAATTTTGAATTTACCGTGGGGTAGAATTTCTAGAATTTCGTGCTTTGCAAGTAATTATTCTTTTGGTTTAATCGTGTCGGCTCATTTCATCTCGTTCGTGTGGACAGCTTTCTTTTAAAAAATTGTGTTCTTGTTCGATTTCTTTGTCTGCCTCCTCGTTGCTCGTTTGAATTATTCTCGATCGAGTCAATGGTCTTTGATTGAATTTTTAGGATTTTTCTTTTTTTGTTGTATCCCCCTCATTGCATTAGGCATCAGGACAATGAATTTTTGTTCTGCATCCTCGTGTTCGGCATTTCGAGTAAAGCGATTAGCATTGAACTATCCCTCATCTTGGTTTGGATGTTGAAATTTTTGTCACGTTGATTCGTGAAATTTATAATCAGGTAGTTATATATATAATATGATATTTTTTATTATATTTATATATTAAATAAATAATAATAATAATTATTATTATTATTACTGTTATTTAATTTTTTCTCTCTCTCCCTCCTCCCAAAAGTTTCTCTATTTTTTTTTCAAAAAACCCTTCTTTTCTAGCCGCCACTTCTAAGGGTTGTCGGCATCACCTTAGGTGAAGGCATTTGACACCCGTAGCACCAATCAAAAGTTTGTGCTACAACCTCTGTTTTAGTAAGGTTTTTTAGTTTTTTTAGTTTTTTGTCAATTTTGGTTAGAGAGCTAAGGAGAACAGAGCCATGGAAATCTGACATGCCAAGGAGACTCATAACAAGATCTCAAACTAAAGCTCTTAACTTACTTAACCTTTTTGCTTACAAACTTATTTTTCTTGCAGGTGTTTATCTCATTAGGGATTTTACATGGGAGCCCAACTTGAAGGATATGGATCAACCCTTGCACACTCTGACTTGGAAAGCACGGATAGACTCATAACATGGCCTAATGGGAATTTGTCTTCCCGGCCCATAAATAGTATAACCTTTTTTTTTAAATTTATTTCTTTTATTTTTTTGGCAAACTCTATCCGTTATGCATGCACTTTATATATTGCACATGCAATAGATTGTGTGGTTAGGATTAGATGTATAATGGTAGATTGATTATGGTTGAAAAACTCGACCCAAAAGAAATGAAGCAAAGGAATTGGCCCAAGAAACCCACTTGAAGGTAAGTTTTGCAAGTACAATTGATAACGTTCACAAGGATGACGACTCATCAAATTTTCACCATTGATCAAGCAAAATTCGGCCATCATCTACACTGTTGGATTGTGTACACAAAGGAGCAAGCTTGGCCGCCGATTATTCTCTCATCCAACGGCTCAAATCATCTCCTATCAAGACCTAAACCTAATCATCCCCATAAGTTTTTATTTAAGCATTGTTATTAGTGGGTGTAAAGAAATTTTGCCAAATTAATAGAAAACCCTATTTTCTTTCCAAGTGAGTTAGAGATTGCCAAAAGGTAAACCACAATTCTTGAATCATGTGGAGTGTGCCTCCATTGTTCCCTCAGCTCAAGGTTGCTCGGTGAACTCTTACTATTCCCTCCCTTTCTCTCTTAAAAGTATAAAAGGTTGAGGACGAAAAAATTGGTCCCAATGGTGGTTGTCTTCCCAAGGGAAGACATGCACCTGTGAGCGTCCAAGCTATCAAATTCATGAAGACAAAATCCAAATATCTTATTCAGATTTTCAAGATAAAGCATAAGTGGAAATCCAAGCTCAAGTTAGGAGATTTATGGAGCATTCTAAGTCTGCTTACAATCTGACCCCTAAATAGTATTTGACAAACTTTCCAACCTTGAATATAAAAGTGTCCTTCATAAATATATCCACCCCTTTCATTATAAAATTCCTAAAACACCCTTTACGATTTATCCATTCCAAAATTCTCAAAAATCTCATCAATTTATCACTTCCCCTTTTCTCTTAACTCATTTAGAAAAAAAAAAAAACTTTCGTGGGCTTCACGCTTGAAATTAAATTACTTGGTAAAATTTCAGGGTATTACATAAGGACAACAAACAAAATAAGGATAATGAAGAAAGGACTTAAATGGATGAATGATGACTTAATAGAACTCTATTTAAATAAGGCAACAACAAAACTTATTCACCAAAATTCTTTATGATGAATGGCCGACTTAAATAATGACAGTTACTAGGTCTTTTTAAGGTATTTCTTTTAAGGGTTTTTTAACACTATTTGTAGGGTATTTATACCACTTTGTGAGGACCATTTCAACAACTTTTATTTAAAGAAAACAAAAACCTTTTGATTTTTGCAAAACCTTTACATTTTACTTTCAGTTCCTTGTGATCTATAGAATTGTAAATGATACCTTGTCCATTTGTGAGATTTAGCCAAGATTATCCTTAACTAAACTTCATTTCATTTCTTAAAGGTGAAAAACTATACTGAAGTTGAGAAAACTCACAAATCAGCAAATTAGAGGTCTATTCATCAATCGAGTTAGTCATAGAAGTCAAAACGTGTATTTGACATTTTTTCGAGCAGCTTGTGTTCTCTAATTCATAAATTCTTTTCTATAACAAATTTTTATCTAAAATGTTGAAGGGTATCCCTCACTTAGAAAGTGTGGAATTGTCCAAATTGCATGTGAAAATTTGTTGAAACGCATCATCTACAACGTTTTCAAATTCAGCTTGAATTGTTAAAATTGTTTTTATTTCCTATTTGGAGTGAGAATTTTTTTCAAGGAAAATATTCCCATTTGTTTCATATCATTGAGGTGATGGGCATTCAAAATGATTTTTCTAGAATTCTACTCATGATTTACCACAAAAGAGGAAGAACTCGACTATTGATTGTTTGGCTGAGAACAAGTGGTAACGTCCCACAAGCACAAAAAATCAATACTTGGAATTTGGAATTAACATTTGGATAGCTTCTAGTTTTGGAAGTGAAGGACAAATCCTCCAAATATCGTGGAAAAAAGCTCTGTGAATCAAGAGATATGATGAAAAGAGTGTATCGTGTTGGATAAAAGGTTTATAACTATAGCCAAGAAAATGGACCTTCTTGAAGAAGGTATAACTTAGTCGATCGACGTAACAAAACATTCTTTTCAAAATTCCAAAATAGTACCAATACTATAGAAATCACCAATCAAAATGATCCTAAAAAACCAAGAAATCAAATTATTCAATGGTACATACTATGTTATCAAGTACCAATCACATTCTTTGTCACTTCATTCATTGTAGTTCATCATGAAAGGATTAAGATGCTTCAAGGTTCACATGCAACTCTTCTTAACCATAACCCTAACCATAACCATTTAAAATATGTTAGTCAACTATTCTTCACCTAAGATAAATTAATACACTTTGACCTTGCTCAAATAATGGTCACAAAAATCTTGGTTCCTTGAAATTCTACTTCTCGACTCATGATAGTTAAAAGTCTTTCAATTATAAAAAGAATATGATCCTCTTGAGCATAAACTTTCTCCTTATACTTTGTTCTTCATTAGTAGTTGCGGCAAAATTGTCCTCTTCGGCCACTTGTATTATTGAGCAAATTTGTCTCAACGATTTAGCCTTCAATTCGAGTAATGGTCCTTCATGGGCAAAGATGATTTCTTCAACCAATCCGTCTTCATTAGTTGCTGCCATGGAAATGTCTTTACTTTCCTCTTCTTGAAGAGGTCCTTCGAAATGCTCAAACAATAAAATCTTCATTGAAGCCGAGTTGGGTAGGCAACTCTACAAAAGCAGTTTTGTTTTCTTCAACTAATTTGGACTCTTCCAAAAATATTGGCTCTTTATGGGAAATGATGATCTTTTCTTTCATCTCTTCACGTTATTATAAGGATTTCTCAACTTGAGCTTTAGCTTCCAAAGGATGAAGCTTGAATGTTTTCAGTAACTTTAACAAAAACTAAAGACAATGTTTTTGCTTTTGTAGACTTAGCAAAAACTTTTTTTTCATTAAGTTTTTCATCATCTTCCAAGTACTAATTTCATCATCACCATATCTTCTTTTTTTGTCAAAAGATTATATCACCAATTACTAGCACAATCGGTGAACTTCTTAGAGGTTAGTTTGATTTTTCTCTTATCCAAATAATCACCACATGCAAAATATGCCTAAACCAATTCAAACCAAGAAAAATATTCATCACTATCATTAGAGCCTTAAAAAGGAGAGATGTACACCTTCTCATATGGCTTCCTTAATGTTCCAATCCTTGCTTGTAGAATAAGCTCGAGAATGAAGAGATGGATCGTTGCTCCTTGGAAAACGATCAAACCAGGAAAAACTAAAAATGGGTCAAGATGAACAACCAAATATGCACAGAATGAAATGAAATTTCAAGTAAGATTAGTGTTGTGAGTGAGGTGTGTGATGGTGGAAGACGTGATTCAGATTCGTTATGTAGAAGAAGTTATGTAACTATTCCAAGAATCGGCCAATAAGCAATGTTTTGAAGTTTTTTATAAAGTTTTCTTCCAAGGAAGGAAACTCGATTCAAAGACACGGTTTGTAGCCACTTCTTGCTATTTTCCACTCTTAGAAGTGTGAAGAAGAAGATGACTAGCAACTCTTTCAAGCTACCAAAGTAGAATGGAGGTTTTGGGGGTGCAACCCCTCGGTTGAGAACTAACAAAGCCTTACCTCGATGCTTATTGCTCCAACCTTCTTCAATTTTGAAGGAAATCCATGGATGCTCATTCAATGTTAGCCAAAAAAATTATAAGCACCAATTACCACGATTTATAGGCCTAATGGTAGTGGCTAAGGTTTGGTAAAGTGAGGCCTCACCTTGGGCCACCATTTAGGTTTCCATGCAAGCTATGTCTTCAAGGCATAAACCCAAAACCATAATACCTCTGTCCTACCATACAACTAGTCCTAAATGTCTAACATGCATGCATATAATAAAGTTGAACAAGAAAGCCAATGATTGCCCAAATAAGTTTGAACGAAAAAGAAGTACAAGTCATGGCTCAAGAAGACAAATTCTTTCCCATGTGAGTATCATCATCGCCTTGCTTGATCTTCCACGTGACAAGGTGTTTTGGTTGGTCCATATACATAGCTTTGATCTCCCACTTCAAGTCTCCGAAGGTGTCCTCTAAGTCTTCACACGAACCGTTTCCTGCAAAAGAGATAAGTGGGTAAGAACTTGGTGAGTTAATTTATGGCTTCGGGTTTGAGACCGTGTGATAGGCCTATGAGGCACAACACTTAACTCTAACACTTGTTGAAAAATGGAAAACATATTCTGAAGCTTATCAATGTGTCCTTGCACACTAGATCTCTGTTCTTCAAAAGTTTTATGGATACTTGGTTGTTTGTGTCTTGGTTTTTGGGCACCATTGGCTACTAGTCTTGCAATCATTATGGAGAGAAAATAACATCAAAGAAATGATGATAAGATGAACAAGGTTATGATACCAAATGGCGTGCCATGAAGGAAGGAAGAACTTGGCAACATACTCAACTATTAATTGTTTGGCCGAGATCCCACAAGCACATAATGATTAATATTTGGAATTTGGGGATGAAATTTGAAAAGCATCTAGCTCCAGATGTGAAGAACAAGTTGACGTGCCACTAGAGTGGGAAACTCCATCAAGTTTAAAACTTTTATTCATCTTCCAATTATGAGGAAGGTAGCTCAAAAGAGGAGCTTAAATCCTTCCTTAAAGGGAGGATTACAAGCATAATTATTCCCTTACAAAACTTAAACCAAAAAGGAAATGTTCTGATCTTTGCTTGCAGAACAAGCTCGGGAACGAAGACATGGATCGTTGCTCCTTGGAAATGGTTAAACCTGGAAAAACCAAAAACGGATCAAGATGAACAATCAAACGTGCACAAAATGAAATGAAATTTCAAGTAAGATTAGTCTTGTGAGGTATGTGATGGTGGAAGATGTGGTCCAAATTTATTATGTAGAAGAAGTTATGTAATTATTCTAAGAATCGGCCAATAAACAATGTTTTGAAATTTTTGACAAAGTTTTCTTCTGAGGAAGGAAACTCGATTCAAGGACACAGTTTGTGGCCACTTCTTACTGTTTTCCACTCTTAGAAGAATGAAGAATAATATGACTACCAACTCTTTCAAGCTACCAAGCTAGAAGGGAGGTTTTGGGTGCGCAACCCCTTGATTGAAAACCAACCGAGCCTTACCTTGGTGCTTCTTGCTCCAAGCTTCTTCATGATTGAAGGAAATTCGTGGATGCTCATTCACAGTCAGCCAAAAAAATTACAAGCACCAATTACCATGATTTATAAGCCTAATGGTAGTGGGCTAGGGTTTGGTAAAATGAGGCCTCATCTTGGGCCACCATTTGGGCTTCCATGTAAATCATGTCTTCAAGGCCTAAACCCAAAACTATACCACCTCTATCCTACTATACATCTACTCCTAAATGTGTAACATGTATGCATATAATAAAGTTGAACAAGAAGGCTAATGTTTGTCCAAATAAGTTCGAACGAAAAAAAAGTACAAGTCATAGCTCGGGAGGACAAATTCCCGTGAGAGCATCTTCATCGCCTTGCTTGATCTTCCACGTGACAAAGTACTTTGGTTGGTCCATATCCATAGCTTTGATCTCCCACTTCAAGTCTCCAAAAGTGTCCTCCAAGTCTTCACACGAACTGTTTCTTGCAAAAGAGATAAGTGTGTAAGAACATTGGTGAGTTAATTTATGACCTCGAGTTTGGGACCGTGTGATGGGCCTATGGGGCACAACATCCTCCCCAGATTATTGAGGATTTGACCTCAAATCCTTTAATTCATGCCCCTCAGATTGTTCTTCATCGCTTATATATGGTTATAGGTCCATGACGTTGAAGGTTGCAGATACTCCATAATCACCTGGATGTTTAATCTTATAAGCATGGTTATTAATCAGCTGTAACAACTTGAATGGTCCATCCACTCGAGGAAGAACCTTAGATTTTCTTTTGTCGGGAAATCTATCTTTGCGCAAGTGTAACCAAATCAAATCTCCTTCGTTGAAGATAACTTCTTTTCGACCTTTGTTTACTCGTTTAGCCACACTCGCATTTCTCTTTTCGATGGTTTGACCTACGCTCTCACATAATTTCTTGATCTGTTCAACCTTGCTCACTCTTGATAGGTTGGCCAGTTTAGTAGATGATAAAGGAACAAGGTCCAACGATGTACACGGATTAAACCCGTAGGCGACCTCAAAGGGTGATTGCCCAGTGGTAGAATGAAAGGTGCGATTGTAAACAAATTCCAATCCCGAAAGGACTACATCCCAACTGGATAATTTCTTACCTACAATACTGCGAAGTGAGAGCCTAAGGTTCTGTTAACAACTTCTGTTTGCCCATCAGTTTGGAGGTGAAACGATGTACTAAATCACATATTTGTCCCCAATTTCTTCCACAAAGTGGTCCAGAAGACGCTAAAAAATTTAGTGTCCCAGTTCGACATTATGGAATGCGGTATGCCATGCAGGCGAATGATTTCTTTCAAAAATAGATCAGGTATAGAAAAGGCGTCATCCATTTTTAAATAAGAGATGAAATGTGTCATCTTGGAGAAACCAACTACCATGATCGAATCCTTATTACGAGCAGTATGTGGCAATCCTAAAAGGAAGTCCATACTGACTTCAACCCAAGGGTGTGAGAGGATGGGTAAAGGCATATATAATCCTTGTGGTAGAACCTTACTCTTGGCTTTTTTGCAGACGACGCATGTTTTCACCATACGGTGCACGTCTCATTTTATATAGGACCAATAGAAGTGTTCCTTAAGCATATCGAGGGCCTTTTTCTCCCCGAAATGACTCGTTAATCTTCCATAATGGGCTTCTTTTACAAGACATCGCCTTAAATTTCCTTGCGGAATATACAATTTTTCCGCTCTCACCAAGTACCAGTCCATAAGTCGATAGTCTCCTTCGGCTTGTTCCTTGCACTTGGTGTAATAAGATCCAAAACCAGGGTCAGATTCATAGGTATGCTTAATCCATTCAAAGCCAAAGAATCTAGTCCCTAACTCGGTAAGCAGAATGCGTTTCCTTGAAAGTGCATCGGCGACTATGTTATTTTCTCCTTTCACATGCATCAAAATGTATGGGAATCTCTCCAAAAACTCTACCCACTTCGCATGCCTCTTGTTTAACTTGTGCCGACTTTTGATGTATCTCAAAGCTTGGTGGTCAGTATGAATAACAAATTCTCGAGACAAGAGATAATGCTGTCAGTGTTCTAATGCTCGTATAACAATGTAGAATTATTTATCATAAGTGGAGTAACCGAGTAAATCTCTTTTTAACTTCTCGCTAAAGTATACAATGGGTTTCCCCTTTTGCAAGAGTATGGCTCCTATGCCTACTCCAGAAGCAGCACTCTTAATTTCAAATTCTTTATTAAAATCCGAAGCTATATCACTGGTGAGTGGCATAACTTGTCCTTAATTTTCTCAAAGCTATTTTGACATGCTGGAGTCCAAGTAAACTCTTTTCCTTTTTTCGTGCAATCGGTGAACTATGTGGCTAAGGAGCTAAAGTCTTTGCTGAACTTTTTGTAGAAGGAGGCTAGTTTGTGGAAGCTACGTACTTCAGTTATAGAATTTGGGGTAGGCCACTATTTAATGGCCTTTATTTTGTCTGCATCGGCTTCCATGTCGTTTATAGAAATGATAAACCCTAAGAAATAAACAGTGTCTTGTCTGAAAGAATATTTACTTAAATTTTCAAATAATTGAGCTTTTCGTAGGGTTTGGAAGAGTATACTGAGATAATTGAGGTGTTGTGGAAGGTCCAGACTATACACCAAGATGTCGTCAAAGTAGACAACGATAAATTTTCCTAGGAAATCCTTAAGCACGTGGTGCATGAGTCTTATGAAAGTACTCGGGACGTTTAATAATCCAAAGGGCACCACCATCCATTCAAATAGCCCGTACTTATTCTTAAGCATCGTCTTCCACTCGTCCCCTTCTTTCATTCGTATCTGGTAGTAACCGCTGTTAAGGTCCACCTTAGAAAATATGGAGGCTCCGCTGAGCTCATCCAACATATCTTCGAGTCTAGGGATTGGGAATCTATATTTTATTGTAATCTTATTCATGGCTCGACTATCGACACACATTCTCATTGTGCTGTCTTTCTTAGGTACCAGCAATGAGGGAACAGCATAGGGGCTCATGGACTTTCGTATGTATCCTTTGTCCAAAAGTTTTTGTACTTGTTCTTGAAGCTTCTTGGTCTCTTCGTGGTTCAGTAGATAGGCCAGTCTATTTAGCAGCATGGCCTTGGGTTAGAAGTCAATTTGGTGTTTTATACCACGCAGTGGTGGTAATCCTTGGGGGAGTTCTTCAGGGAAAACGTCTTGGTATTGATTAAGCAACTTCTTAACGGGCTCAGGAATAACTTCTAGCTCCATAACTCTATCTCAAAATAATATTAGGATCATGGGATCTCCTCGAAGAACAGATGCTTCTATTTCCGTCTTAGTCATATAAAGGTTGGCTTTATTCTTGGCTTCTTTTCTCGCGGCATAATCCTTTGATATCTGCTTGGGGTTCATAGGTGCTAACCTAATCGTCTTTCCTCCAAACATAAGGGAATAATAGTTAGAATACTCATCATGATTAACTGAAGTAAGTGGTTGGCACTCATAGGCACTACATCGCATAGGACAGAATTTAATACTTTCCCAAAGCAAAATCTACTCTCACTTGCTGAGAGACCTTGACATCATCTCTATCGTCTAACTAACGCAACTTATGAGGGTGGAGATGTGTAGTTGTTTCTAATCCTAACTTCTTAACTAACTCATCAAATGTCACATTCGGACAGTTTCCTCCATCTATAATCAAAGAGCATAACTTATCCTTGATAGGACATCTACTGTGAAAGATGTTCTCACGCTGACAATCTTCGTCTGAGCTCTTTATCACGAGGACTCGTCTCCTCATCATAAGTAAGGGTCCCTCGGGAGGGTGAACAATTTCGTCCTCGGTGCCACTCTCGTCAACATCCTTTGCTTCCACCTCTTACTCATTCTCGCTCTCAACCTCTCCCGTATCTTCCTTGATAATCATCACTCGTCGGCAAGGGCATTGAGCCATGTAATGTCCCAGAACGTGGCACTTATAGCACTTGAGCTCTCATGCTCTAATTGGGTTGGCATTCTCTACTAAGGATCTACTACTGGATTCTTTTGGTGGCCAACTACGGGTAAAAGACTTCTTTCCTTCAGCCTTATCAAAGGTCTTATTCTGCTCGGGAAGCTTAGGCATGACTTTAGGGGGAATCCTTGGGGTAAACTTTGGAGGGAAGTTGGATTTTCTTTTCCTATTAAGTTGTCGCTCAATTGTCATAGCCATGTGAACTATCGTATCCAATGACTCGGCGGGGTGCAATTCAATAGGGTCTCCTATGTCCTAATTCAATCCCTCGACTGAATCTCGCGATTACCTACTCCTCAGGTTCTTCCATATCTACTAGGATCCTAAGGGTCTCAAATTCAGTAAAGTAGGCTTCAACGGAACGACTACCTTTTCGGAGGTTTTAGATTTGAAGGAATAGGTCTTGTCGGTAATGGCTAGGTACGAACCTCTTAGTCATGAATGACTTCATTACTCACCAGGTGGAAATAGTTTCATCTCCTATAAGTCGTATTTGGAGCTTAATGTTTGACCACCAGAGGGCCGCATATCTTGTGAGCTCTATGGATACTAGTTAAATCTTCACTTTATCGGAGTACTCATAATAGTTGAAGACCTTTTCTACCTAATCAATCCATGCTAGGAAGATATCTCCATCATATGTCTCATCAAAAGGTAGAACATGTAGCTTGACACTCCTAAGGTCCTCGTAATCCTTTTGTCGACTAAGGCAAAAATTCTCTTTTTCATCGAGGGTCCATTCATACTCATCATCAAAAAGTGGGTTTCGTCTCCTAGGGTACTCAGGTCTTTCTTCGTTCGAGGTAGGATCTAACCCTGGGAACTATCTCCTAGGATGTTCGGGTCGAACTCTCGGTGGAGCCTCTCGGGAGGGTTCTCTAGAATTTCTCTTGTTGAGGGATTCCATGATGTGTTTCATGCCAATGGTTAATTCTCTAAGTTGTTGGCCTAGATTACCTACTTCTCCACTAAGACCATTCAGTTGCCCTTGCATGCTAGACTCTACTTCTTGGATGGGAGCCTCAGTTTGGGGAATGCCCTTGCCCTTAGGTTCTTGACCATGGTCCGAGATAGGTTCACGTGTAAGTCCACTTCTAATTTTCATGTTAGGGGGTTTTTTTTTTTACTAAGTGTTAGGAAGGATTTAATTATGTTAAAGTGGACCTAGGGTATAAAATGTCTAAGGTTTATCGGAAATCTTTGGATCACATTTTGAAGGCTTAAATCTTTGGACCATATTTTGTAGATCTGCTTGAGAGTTTCGATTTGATATATTACAAGCGTAAATCGGACACCCGTAGCAAAAGCTATGGCCTTTCGAAGTTGAAAGGGTCAAATTCAATAAAAACAACTTGTGCAAGAGCATAAAATTCATTAGTTTTGCCTATTGCATTAAACCGATCATACATGCATGGATCTCGTTTTAGTGCACATATCATACATCTAATTAGCATCAATTTTAAGTTCAGTTTTGTTCAAAAATGCCTGATGAAAGCGACATAAAGTAATGCCAAAAAGTAGACAATTACTACTTGTTTTTACTTCTTTTATCACTTTACTTTACCAATGCATTTCAAACGAAAAGTAAACATGCTTTAGCAGATTGTACTGAATATTAATCATGTAACAGATTGTACTAAGTTCACATGTAACAGATTACACTCATCAATTCATACAAGTTCACTGTTTTAACATAACCAAACATAACAAAATAACACTTTATTTTGCTCTCGGTTTAAACAAGTTTAATATCCCAAATTTCATGCAATGGTTAAGCAGATTAAATCATCATATAATAACAAAAATTAGCAAGCAAATAAAGCAATAAAAGAGATTAGAGAAGTGTTACTAATTGGTCAAAAAGTTGGGCAAATCGGATCGCTTCAAGTGCATCAATCGGCCATCTTTATTTTCTGCATTTCAACAACCAATCGTGAAGAATCAATTCAAACAACAAGCCAATCACCTTATCTAGATATTAAGCTACAATTTTTATGAAAGGAACATGCTCTGATGAGGGCTGTAAAAGTGAATCACAGCAACACAAGTAGGGACACTCGAAATGGAAACAAAAAACAGCAAGTACACTATTAGTTAAAGAATGTCATCCAAATGAATAAGCAATTTGCAGCACAAAAATGGTGCAAAAGGAAAGCTAAAAACCCATGCTCATATCTGTAAATACCTAATAAACATGCTGGTGGTAGTCTTTAGTGAAAACAAATCGAAAATAAACATAAAACAGCAAGAAGACAAAACCGCAAAAAATGGGTGCGGTGGAACCCGATTTTGTGCAATCAGGTTTGGTCAACCAAATGGGTTTGGAAAACCACACCAACCTGGTTTCCAGCACCCCAAGGAAGCTAGCCAAGCTCTGATACCAAATGTTCCAATCATTGCTTGCATAACAAGCTCGGGAACTAAGAGATGGATCATTGCTACTTGAAAACGGTCAAACTGGGGAAAACCAAAAACGGATCAAGATGAACAACCAAACGTGCACAGAATGAAATGAAATTTCAAGCGAGATTAGTGTTGTGAGTGAGGTGTGTGATGGTGGAAGACGTTGTCTAGATTTGTTATGTATAAGAAGTTCTGTAACTATTCCAAGAATCAACCAATAAGCAACGTTTTGAAGCTTTTGGCAAAGTCTTCTTCCGAGGAAGGAAACTTGATTCAAGGACACAGTTTGTGGCCACTTCTTGCTATTTTCCACTCTTAGAACTATGAAGAAGAAGATGGCTAGCAACCATTTCAAGCTACTACGCTAGAATGGAGGTTTTAGGGGCGCAACCCCTTGGTTGATAACCAACCGAGCCTTACATTGGTGCTTCTTGCTTCAAGCTTCTTCAAGGTTGAAAGAAATCTGTGGATTCTCATTCAAAGTCAGCCAAAAAAATTGCAAGCACTAATTACCATGATTTGTAGGCCTAATGGTAGTGGGCTAGAGTTTGGTAAAGTGAGGCCTCACCTTGGGCCACCATTTAGGCTTCCATGCAAGCCATGTTTTCAAGGCCTAAACTCAAAGCCATACCACATCTATCCTGCCATACATCTAATCCTAAATGTCTAACATGCATACATATAACAAAGTTGAATAAGAAAGCCAATGTTTGCCCAAATAAGTTCGAACAAAGAAAAAAGTACAAGTAATGGCTCGGGAGGACAAATTCCCATGAGAGCATCTTCATCGCCTTGCTTGATCTTCCACGTGACAAGGTGCTTTGGTTGGTCCATATCCATAGCTTTGATCTCCCACTTCAAGTCTCTGAAGGTGTCCTCCAAATCTTCACACAAACTGTTTCCTGCAAAAGAGACAAGTGTGTAAGAACATTGTTAAGTTAATTTATGGCCTCGGGTTTGGGACCGTGTGATAGGCCTACGGGGCACAATAGGAAACTAACTCAACTAATTAACAAGTCCGAGCATCAAAATGGAATTACAAGAAATCCCAACTTCTAATTCCAATTATGACCAAACCAACAATTAAACAATGAAATAAATGACAATAATACTAAAAGACTCAATTAAAAGTGCATTATTTGAAATTTAAAAGTGCTAGATGTCCTCCATTGATGAAATTGGTAATTGATGGTTTGTTGGGTCGACCTCTATGTTAATGTCCCAATGAAGTAAATGCTTGGGCTTTTCTTTGTCCCTTGAGCTATGATACTCCACTGAGCTATGATAAAATGTAGAGCCTACAAAATGCAATGACAAGGATGTTTGGGTTGATGCTATGGACGAAGAAAGGACATTGTTGCAAAAGAACAAAACATGAGTTTTGGTCAATAAACCAGAAAGACAAATTCTTGGCTATACGTGGATCTTCAAGCAAAAAAAAAAGATGCTAATAGCAAGGGAAAACCAAGGTTTAAGACAAGGTTAGTTGCCAAGAATCTCATGCAGAGAGAAAGTATAGATTTCAATGAAATATTCTCTACGATGGTGAAGCAGAGATTGGTAAGATTAGTTTTATAGATCGTGGCGGTTCAAAATTTGAAATTAGAGCAGATGAATGTGAAGACAACATTCTTGCATAGAGATTTGCAAGAAATTTGATGCTTTCTTTTAGTGAAAGATTGTAGCCCAAGGGACAAAGACTGCAAGCCAAACATCTGTGGATAACTATGATTTGAAGCAGTCTTCAAAACAATGAAATCTAAAATTTGATGCTTTCTTTTCTAGTATTAATTTTGTTAAAAGTTAGTTTGTCAGTTACGTATATGTTAGAAATTTAGCATCCAGAGCATGACTTATTTGTGCTCTATGTGGATGACATTCCTATCAAAGAGTAAACTAGAAATTTGAAATTTAGAGGAGGAATTCGAAAAACAATTTGAAATGAAAGACTTGAGTGCTACAAGGAAAATTCTTGGTATTCAAATTTTGAGAAATAACAAGAGGTATTCTGATGTGTGTCAAAGAGGGAGAAAGTAAGTTAGCAATCAAAATGTTCTCAGCTTGAAAAAATGTTTTGGCTAAGAAAATGGTGAATTTCCCACACGAAAAACTATCTCTCTAGCTTGAATGAAGCAGAAATTTGGGCAACTTTTAGCTCAAGATGTGGTAGAAGTGACCTTCAAAAACCAAGGGATAAATCGATGAGTATAAAAAGTTATGCACATTAAAGTGCAAGTTGGTCTGATGAATGCAATGGTTGTATTTCTCGGGTTCTTTGGCTTCCTTAGAAGAGAGACATCTTCAACTTGCTTGTTGAAAGTTTTCTACACTCTTGCTGAAGATGTGAGGAAGAGTATGGAGAATGATGCAATACCAACGGAGTCCACTAGATATGCCTCAAAAGCCCATCACTTAATCACAAACAAGGGCCCAAGCATGATCAAACATATTCACCAATAAGCTTTATTCTTTTGCGGGTATAAATGACTTTGGAGTACTCTTTAAGGACTTGGATTGGGAGGCAAGCACAATGGACATGGATCAACCATTGCACATGCTAACTTGGGAGCGAAAGATGGAATCTCTTGAAGAAGGAATTTATCTTACTTAGAAATCACTTTTGTAACCAAACAATTTACTTTACTTGTTTTTGGCAAACACTTAGGTATATTTTGTATTTTATTGACAAACATTGATTTTATTGTAATTTTATTAAATGCATGCATCATTAGGCATTAAGATTATAGTAATGTTAATATAGATAGTGGTTTGGAATCGGTTGAACTAAAATTGAAGATGCATGCATGAAGTGCATGGAATTGCCCCTCGCGCCAAGGAAGAGCTTCAGTCGAAGGGCGCCAAAATGGGGGGATCATTACCCATTTTGGCCAATCCACTTGCTGCACTTTGAAGATACCATGTTGGATTTACCCTAACTGAAGTTCACATGGATGAATGACTTGGCTTCAGCTGGCCATTGGATCAACAAACTCAGCCAACATCTCGATCATTCAAGCAAGTTAGCGGTCATGTGTTTTGACCGAGCATCCGATGGCTCTTTGAGCCCATTTTGAATCACCAACTCCAGCCACTCTTAGGACTATAAGTAATGATTATTGGTGCTTGTAATAGTTGTTAAATGAATGAGAATGATTACATTAGTTTCTCCCTTCTGGTATTTGATCATATATGGATAGCGATCAAGAAACTCCACCCATTTTATGTGCTTTCTATTCAATTTTTCTTGACTTTTAATATGTTTGAGGGCTTAATGGTCGTGTATATGATGAACTCTTTGGAAAGTAAGTAGTGTTGTCTCACTTCAAAAGCGCTAATAATAGCAATGAACTTTTTGTCATATATTGAATACAGTAAGCAATTGGTTTACCCTACAGTAAACAATTGGTTTACCCTCTTACATGAGGATAACAACAACCCTCAAACTAGATGCATTAAAATCAACTTCAAAGACCTTATTGAAATCGAGTAGCATAAGAAATAGAGCATTATAAAGTTTCACCTTGATTAATTCATAACTTTGTTTACATGTTTGGGTCCATTGAAAATTTTTTCTTTTCTTGGTACAATTTATAACAGGAGTCATAATGAAACTAAAATTTTGTATAAACCTCCAATAGAAGGAAGCTAACATGTGGAAGCTTCTCATTTCTGAGACACCCTTTGGAATTGATCTTGCAATCATCCACTTCCATGACTTGATTAGTTATGATGAATATGAGGAAATAGATCATTTCTTCCACAAAGGAATACTTCTTGAGGTTGCCATAAAGTTTCATCATCCTAAGTGTCTCAAATGATTGTTGAAGGTGCTCCAAGTGTATTAGTGGATCTGCACTATAAACTAGGATATCATCGAAATATAATACTTGAATCTTCCCAAAAAATCTTTGAGAACATGATGCATAATCATCATAAAGATGCTTGGAGTATTGGATAAGCCGAAAGACATCACAAAGCCCCTCATAAAGTACATATTTGGTCTTAAATGTCATTTTCCATTCATCACCCTCCTTCATACATATTTGGGGACATTCACTTTTTAATTTACCTTGGAAACGATAGATGCTCTACTTAATTCATCAAGCATATCTTCAAGTCTAGGAATCAAAAACCTCTACAAGATTGTGATTTGAATTATAGCTCAGCTATCCATACACATTTACATTCTCATCTTTCTTTGCAACTAACAAGGTAAGCACAACACAAGGATTTAAGAACTCACATATGTACCCCTTGTCAAGGAGCTATTTCACTTGTCCAATTCATGCTCAATTCTTTTAAAGAGATGAAGGATTTATGGAAAATCTTTTGGAAACACATATTGATATTGATCCAAGAGTAGTTGAACTACTTTTGGAATTTCTCTTAACTCCTCCAATCTTTCTTGAAATATGATAAGCAATAAGGGTTCTCCACTTAACAATGATTTCTTTAAGTTATTCTTGGAGATGAAGAGAGTAGACTTCAATTTTTTATTTTTCAACTCCTCATAGTCTTTACAGTTTTCTTTGATCGAAATGGTGCTAATTTTATGCTCCTTCCCACCAAACTTGAATGAATAATAGTTTTAGTATTCATCATGAGAGATATTCCTATCATATTGTCATGGTCTCCCCAATAACAAGTGGCTTTCACTTATTGGTACTACTTCACAAAATACCTTGTCTTCATAACCTCCTATTGAAAAGTCTATGCAAACTTGTTTTGACACTTTGATGTGCCTCAAGGAGCAATCACACGTGCTCGAGCCAAAACATTAACTAATTTGTTTGTTCGTTTTGTAAGAAACATTCTTAAAGACCAAATGGAGATCATGCGTAGCTTACAAGACAAGGAGAGGTCATGCCATCTGATAACATGAGAGCATGACCTTAACAACACTCAATAAAAGGAGCAAGATCTCGGCACCAATAATAAAAGAAGGAATTTGTCTTCCTTTTGACAACTATTATAACCGCCGAGTATACTTTTATTTTTCATGAAGAACCATAGTACTTTATTTGTTTATTTTGTATTGAACTTACTCATGTTTAAGGGGGGCCAAAGAACACTACAATTTAGATTAAAACTAGCCACATGAAAAGAGGAGTCATCACCTTCCAAGCGTGCGCACAAGGAGGCACCATGGGCTTACCTTTGAAGGCTATAATTGGGTTACACCTTAAGGAGGATTATGGCTGCACCTTTGAGTGGATTAGGGATACAACTCAAGGGGGATTTGGGCTACAATCAAGAATGGCAGAAGGTTAGCAATTAGATAGAAGAAAGCACGTTTAGCTTGGCGCGCGAGCTCAAGAAAACCTTGGCCAATCAAGGCCGCTCCTTTCCTTATAGTGGTCGCTCCTTTCTTTATAAGTTCTTTTCTTTTATGCATTATTTTCATATGGATGTTCAAAGACATATTTGGCTAAATCAAAAACTTGAAATTTTGATCTTCTTATTCGGAGCTCTTTGAGTCTTTTTTTGGTACCCACACGGTGTGTCATATCCATGGAGAATATTGAACAATTGTCTTCCAATTTTGTGAGTAAATTGAGAATTCTTATTGCTCCTTCTTTCTCTATCTTCTTCATACATAAAATTTCAAGCAAAGGAGTAGAAACTCTGGTCAATTGGCAAGTTGGAGTGTTCTTCTTTTAGGAGATTCACAAAACCGAGGAGTGCCCCCTTATCAATTCCTTGGACCAGCAACGTCCTTCTTTATATATCTTCCTTTCCACCACGTATCAGCCCTTGAAATTTCCAGGGTCTAAAAATTACTCATAAGGCCAAATTATGTTGAAATTTCAATTTGTTTGGATACTTATTAAGAACGTTGTGCAAGTGGGAAGACCATTTACATGTTGCCTTATTCACCCGAGAACCACCTATCTTTATCTCAGCATATCTTCTTTATTTCTATAAGTTTGATTTTGAAATTTTAAGGGACTCTCATTAATCTATTGAGTAAGCCTTTATTAAAATTTCATACAATTTGGACAAGAATCGCAAAACTTGTGCTTGTTATAATCTAGTGATCTTAGGTGATTATCAATTAGAAATCCGAGGTGAACTATTAATTGTGTTGGCACACAAGTTATCATGGTTGAAGCATGTCACACTTTGATATTTTCTCGATCATTCAACCACTTTAACTTGTATGGAGTTGGATGTAAAGTGGTTTACAACCCCAACTTCTTTACCAAATCTTAAGAGACCACGTTAGTGCAATTACCCCCATTAATGATAAAGGAGCATACTTTATTATTGATCAAGCATTGACTATGGAATATGTTTTCTCTTTGGCACACCTCTTCTCAGACTTGTGTTTAAAATTCTTCGGATGATCATAAGGAGTGGCCTTTCTTGATTATGAAAAAGTTTTTCTTGTGCATCAACCTCGTCGCTTGTTTGCTTCTCAACCTCATCCTCACTTTCAATTCCATTGGTTCCTTCTCTAAGTAGCATTACCTTCTTGTTAAGACTTTGGGATGCAATGTGCCTCAAATCGAGACACTTGAAGTATTTTCTTCCTTGATTTTGGTTCTACCCCTTTGTTGGACACTTCATCCAAGGTTGGAGTTTTTTCTTCAAAGTAAGTTTGGGGCTTGTATGCATGGTAGATTTCTGTATAAACTAAGAACTAATCTCTTTGGTCTTTCTTTTCCTTTGTCTTTCAACCTTCATGGCAAGTTGTATAACACTATCCTTGGAATTAAAAGGTTGTAGCTCTAATATATCTCCAATATCTCTATTTAACCCTTTGATAAACCTTACAATGGTTTGTTCCTCTGGTTCCTTCAATCCACACTGAATCTTTAAGTATTCCTCAACTGATTGCATTCCTTGCTTAAAGTTTTTGACTTTGTAAAAATAAATTTTGCTTGTAGTGAATAGGCACAAATCTCTTCTTCATTTGTTACTTCATTACCCTTTAAGTTAATACATCTTCATCTCCATCGCGCCTACTTTGAGCATTTAAATTCTCCTACCAAAAAACTAGCATAACTCGAAAGCTAAAGAGAGACTAATTGCAATTTCACCTTTTCCGAGTAGTTATAGCATTCAAACAAGTTGTCTACGTGTTTGCCCAATCTAAAAATTTATCTCTATTACTAGAGCCTTTAAAGTTAGAGATAGATACTTTTACATGCTTTAAATATCATCATTAGAAACATGTCTCGGTCTCAAATTAGTGAGTTCTTCAAACTTGGCTCCCTCATCTTCATCCTCTTCATGAAATTTATCTAAGCCATTTCTACTCCTTGAAGTGTTATGTCTTCTCCTAGGTCTTGGTGTTTGATGGGGCCTCACATATTGATTTCTTGACTCTAGCATTAGTTGTTGCAAGTTAGCAAACATACCACTAAGTTTATCAAGTTGCCCTTACACGCTAGATTCTCCTTCTTTCAAGGGTGAAAGGTAGGTATTGAAGTTTTCTCTTCTTGATTTTGTGTCATTTGAGCTGCACTTATTGTCATCGTACAAGAGAGCAATTACAAAAATGAAAGAAGATAAAAGATAGAGCAAGACTCTGATACTAAATGACATGCTTCAAAGAGGGAGAAAGGAAGTTAGCATTCAAAATGTTCTCGACTTGAAAAAGTTTGGTTGACAAAAGGGTAAACTTCCCACAAACACAACTCCATCTCTTTAGCATGAATGAAGCTTAAACTTCAACAGCTTCTAGCTATGGATGTTGAACAAATGACTGCCAAAAATTGGAGGAATAATTGACGATGATGGAAGTTATGCACGTTAAAGTGCAACTTGGTCCAAGGAATTCTATGGCTGCACTTCTTGGGTTCTTTGGCTTCCTTGAAAGAGAGAGCACTCCAACTTGCTTCTTGAGAGTTTTCTACACCTCTGTTGCAGATTTCATCTCTAAATGAAGGGTAGGAGAAGGATGCAATACAAATGGTATCCACTTACAATCACAAAAGTGGAATCCAAAAATAGACACTCAATTGGATGTGACTTACCAAGGGAGGTGTCGGCACTTGAGGTTTTAGAGATCAAGGTTTTGAAATTGACTTCAATCTATTGATCATTTGTTGCCTGAGGCAGTCCTTAAGGATAGTTTAAATACTACATTAAGAAATTAGTGTTTATAACCACCAAAAAGTAGCATCACATGATTTCTTAACAAAGAGGAGAAAGCACTTGACTAGTTGATAAAGCTAAGAACCTAAACATGCTTACTTTGGGTAATTTGACTTTTCAATCCAAAAATGTGTCCTTTGACCAACTATTACATAAAGACCATACATAAACATAATATTATATGGACTTCAAAAAGGTGCATGGCACTCCACTTGTACTTCATGTCTTTGCTAGGGCTACATCTTCTCCATGAATGGGTGATTTTATGTGACATAGGATCCCTCAACTCACCATCAACGATAGAAATCTTCTTACCATAATTCTCATGTTTATTTTGTTGGTGATATTGGAGGAACAAGCGATTAACCCATCAAAAATATCAAGTCAACTTCCAAATATCTTATGGAGATTTTTCATGACAAAGAAAAAGTGAAAATCCAAGCCCAAGTTAGGAGATTTATGATGCATTCAATGTCTACCTACAATCTAACCTCTGATGAGTATTTGAGAAAGTTAGAGGCTTTCCTCACTTTGAAATAAAAAAGGTTTTTCATGAAGATTGTAGTTGATATCCTAGGTTTTCAAATTGAGGTGGATCGTGAAAATCAAATATCATTTGCTTTGTTAATTGTGCTCATTATAGCAAGTATTGTTTCTACCAAAGAAACTCAAAGAATAAAGAAGTGTCAAAGCCCATGTTTTTGTTTAAATTCGAGCATACCTCTTTGGAGATGGACATTAGTCCTTCTTGAAGATATTATATAGTTATAAGTTGCAAGATAACTTGGTGGAGACACTTAATCAAAGTTATATAGAGATAGGGAAGCATATGGGATCTAGTGGGGCCTGCATACTTCAATTCTTGTAGATGTAGATAATCTCGTTTAAAGAGAGTTTGAAAATATTTTGAAGAGATTAGTTTCCCTCATTCAAGATATCAAGAATTTTTGAAGAATTATTGGTCATTTAAATGTTTATTTAGTCATTGATTTTATTTAAATAAAGAGAGGATTCAGGTAGTGCATAATCTAGTCGACGGACATATTTAGTTCAATTATTTTGGTCATTCATCTTTTTGAGGTAACTCTAATCTTGGAGAACTATTTAAATCTCTCTTAGAGGATGTTGAGGGAGCTTTTGAAAATAAAAAAAATTGTGTTTCTTTGGTTGGATTCGTTTCTTGCAGAGACCACATTCTTTTTGGCTTGTTTTCAATTTAATTGCTTGTGTTAAACATTAGGTTTGATCTTTGTGAATGTGATCAAGCTTTCCTACTGTTGCAATCTTCTCATCCTTTTTTTTAAGAGGTGAATTTGATAGCAAGTTGGAGTGCTTCTCTTTCTTAGAAGAGTCGCCTTTGGAGTTAGAAGTCACAACTAGGTGATTTCTAGACAAACTTGCAATCGCCAGGAATATTTTGGCTTGAAACTTTTGAAGGTTTATTCTACACATCTAGAAGTTATTGTAGCCCAAAAATTGTGTGGAAATTAGTTCGTTATATCCATTTTTATTGCAGACAAGATTTGCCTTAAGATCTATCGAAAAACAAAGTTTATCATGGTAATTGCAACTTTTCCAATTTGGTTGCATATCAAGTGATTGAATGAAATGTGATGAGGGCTCAGATATAGAGTTACTAACCCAACAAATTGTATGCATTGACTTATCTTTACCTCTTGCATTTGGATCTTTGCCAAGCTATTAAATAATGAAGTTCTTGCAAAATGAACAAATAGGTTAGGGAGCCTCTTAGCTCAAGATTTTGTAAGGCGTTTGCTTAGCACATCATATTATGGAGCTCTCTCAATAAAAAAACTTAAAACGTGTTCTCAGTAGGTTTAATATTCAAATCTGAGGCCTGTTAGCAAGCTATTGGAAATTCATTTCAAGTTGTTGAAGAAACAAGCTCTTAGAAATGAATCAAAGAGGTAACTTATGGAGAAAATTCCATAAGCGAATGTTATCAGCTGCATTATGTATGTAATGATATGTACTCGAGCAAACTAGGATTATGTGTTAATGTTATTAGCACGTTTATGTCAAATCCAAAAAATGTCATTGGAAGCTCTAAAATGGGTGATGAGGTATATTTTAGGTTTACTGGATATGAAATTATCATATGAAAAAAATGCTGCAACATCGGCTTCAGCATCATAATCAAAAGCAAAATCTATATTCAGGTACGTTTCTTTTTATTTTGTTACTAGTTTTGGTTCTGAATTTTCAACTTCAAAATATGTGTTTACAACTTATGGAGGAGGCATAAGTTGGAAAGCTCAGTTACAAAAAACTGTTGCGTTCTTAACTACACAGGCAGAGTATATTTTCGCAACTGAAAATATTAATCAAAGGAAGTTGTCTTGTTGAGAGGGTGCTTCGAAATTTGGAGTATTGGTGTTTGTTCTAACAATTTTTTGTTATAGTTAGAGTGCATTATATTTGATGAAGAACCCATATCTACATGAGCATTTGAAATATATTGACGTAAAGTTTCATTTTATTCAAGAGGTTGTTGAGCAAGGAGAGATTAAAATTCAAAAAATTGATACCTAGGAGAATCTTACAAATATTCTAATGAAAGTTTTTCAAGTTGTCAAGTTTAAGTTTTGTTTAAGCTTGGCGGGTACGGAGGAAGACTAGTCTATGCAAGTGTATAAACATTCTTCGGATAATAAAGTGAAGATGTCGAAGCTGGAACCAAGGAAGAGATTGTAAATGATGGTTCGCAGTTTCGATTCGGCTCGACTTATTTTAGCAGTTTTCTTAATCTTTTTAAGAGTTGTATTACTTTGTTACAAATAAATTGAATAAAAAGAATTAGAACTGAAAAATAAAGAATGAATTAGAGAGAAAGTAAGAAAGAAAGAGAAAAAGAGGAGAGCAAGTTAGCACGAGAATTGTTTTTCTTGTATTCTCAGGTGATTTGTGTTCGATGTTATAGCATTACGGAAACAGTTGTTTTCTTGATTTCATAATAAATTTGTTTTTAGAGTTTTATGTTATGGATGTAGGATGAATTTTTTCTAAACCACGTAATTTGTATTTTGTTTTTATCAATTCTTCTTGATTAAATCTCGCATAAATGCGCAACATACCATCATTTCTCATCTCTAATTGACCATGTTCACCACTAATATAGGATGCAAAGTATTCACCATATAATGGAACATGATAAAATATATCAAAATTCACACACCGCCATCAACAAGTGCAGTAATTTCTGTGCATACTCAATGTCTTTCCTTTTGAATTGTTTTTTCTTACATATTTTGCAATTATTTTCATATGTTTCAGCTCCCACGATGATAGCATTTCATTTTTTTCCCTGATCTTCCTCTTAAGGAACTTTTTTCATGTTGGTTTTTAATTTGGTTTCGACCTTATGTTTCATGTTTGATTTTGAACCACATCCACGGTTAATTTAATATATGCCGCTTAAGTTCTAACTATAATCACAAATGTTTCTAAACTGTCTATCATATAACTAAGCAATAACAAAGTTTGTAACTTGTTCCCTAATGTGATACTTGTACCTAGTAGTTGATTCACTTATCAAAAACTCAATCACGTGTTAGTTGATACTCACTCATCTACGTATTTCAAATTCACATCTCTTAACCATAAGATCTTTATTCTAACACTTTGATTTTCAAACAATTAATATAATTTATTCCACAAATGATAAACTTTAGTCTCTATTGTAATACCGTGAAACAAACTAGTGTCAAACTATCATCTAAATATAAGGGTTACATTTTTATGTACCATTTCTCAATCTTTAGTTGTCTTCTTCTTGGTCATGTTTCGTCTCATTACTATCCCATTATCCCACGTAGATATTTATAGTAAAATATATCTTCCATCACTAGCTATATATATAATAATTGTCAAGGTTCAATTTTATAATCGAATTTTATCATTGAATCCTTGGCCATTTTAATCCACACAAGGAAAAAACAATACAAAGTCGCAAATTTACCAACTATGATAAATTTTGACAAAATTTAACTATCTAGCATTCTGACTCTCATACAATTTATGAAAAAGAATAACTTATATACTTTTTATTACATGTATAAATTTTTTTCTCTCCTTATGTTATTAAAATAAATTATTATATCAATTAATAATATTCCACAAATAAAACATAAAGTAACGAGATACCAAATTTTCAATGTGATTTGACAATATGCCACGTCTACAATACTAAAATCTGATATGATCTTTTTTTATAAAATAATGGATACGCAATAATATTTTCTAGAATAAATTAGAAGTGACAAAAATAAGACCAATAGATATCAAGAATCAATATTTCTAAAAAATTAGAGAGATCTCACCAAATCGACCAATGAAACGCCTCGAGTGACTTAAACTATTTGACAATCGGAACTTAGATCGTTTTGACACGAAGAATCTGTTGAAATCTTGACTGAAACGAAGAAGAATGAATGCTCGATCTTGCAGGAAAAGAACAAAATACCGTAAGAGAAAATCCTCATTTTCCCCTCTTTAGCTGTACCATTACTCCTCTTTTTCTTTTTCTGTCTTCAAATCTTTTTTTAAAACAACTCTTATTTCTATCTTTTCATTAAAATTAAACATGTGATGGCCCACATGAGGCATGACCCATCAGTTTAGTAATTCATATCCATTAGAATTACTTGATGGATTCTCGAATCTCACCACTGTTGTTAACTATTCAAATTCAGGGAAAAGGAAATCAGAAGTCAATAGAAGAGCAATAAGAATAGGACATAAGAATAAGTTGCGATAGCCGAGCTCAAATATGGTAAACACCGTAATGTTTTGTAAATATCATTGTAAAGTGGTAAACTATGTTTTACTGAATAACATAGTCTATTTCGCTTATTTTACGTGATAACAATGAGAGATAACTATCGTTATATAATCTTTATCATACCTCACTTTGAGATGAATGGCGTTGCAAATTAATCAATTTTTATTGATAAACGTGTAGTCTGGCCATTTGAGGCCGCCACTTTTGGTGATGTTTGCGTAAACTTTAAAGCTCTGCAGCAAATTCTGTTTCCATGTTTTATGCAGTTTTCTTCCTCAGGAAGAAGAATACCACAGCCTCCATTGACGCCGTTTGTAGGTCTGTTTCCATTCTCTACCAAGCCCTTGTATGCTGCACTGCCTGTCAAGGTCGTCCCGGTTTACTTATCGAAAGATATCGGACGTTCATCACTTGTGCAGAAGAATCTGTCAGGCTGTTTTACGCGTTGCTGGTATTAGAGGTTCCTTGCAACAGATTCGTTTTTGCCAAGTTTGGAGTGTTTTCTTAGTTTTGATTTTCTGCCGGTGTGACCATGAATTTCAGTATTTGATTATGCCATCTTTGATTATGAAAATTTAGACGACGCTTGAGAAGTTATAGTCATCTCATTACAACAAGTGTTTCTTAAACATGCCGTTGAAAACTTTTATAGTTTGGCGTAATCTAAATTTTTCTTTTTGTTGAAGAACTGAAGAACTACTCCTTTCTTTTAGCAGTGAAAATTGCTGGAATTCAGTGTTTCATAATCATTTTATGGTTTTTCATCTCTCATTATTGATCCTTCTCAAACCAGACTGTTTATTTGTTGGATTTCTAGGCAGAAAAAGTCCATTGACACCAACAATGTCACCACCCATTAGAACTAATTTTAATAGATTATTTTAACTACTTATAAATTAATTATAACACATTACTAAAATACATGTAATCATCGTGTGTAGAGTTAGAACTAAAGTGTAAAATTAAAAGGTAGGATAAACTAAAATACAAGAAAGAAACAAAGAGAAAGCGTAGGATGATAAGAGCCCGGAGCCCAGAGCCCGGAGCACGGTAAATGTGAGTATATACTTATTAACGAGGTCAAGCGTATAAACTTATTTGAAATGTACCAGCTTCACCTCCATGTTCCATCAGCTTCACCTCTCCCTCATTCCCCACTCTTCATATTCCCAAAGCACACATACTTCATCTGCAAGTATTTCATCAACAAATTCTAACTTTGATGCCAAAACATTGTAAAAAGCTTCATTTTGCAGCCTCAGCTCATCACACATGCTATTATTTGGAGAGATTTACTAAACCAATTTACACCCTGTCCTCCTACTAAAGTAAGTGAGATAAATTGAGCCAGCAGAACTGCTTTAGCCGATAACATGCAAAAAGAACACTAAGATTTACTTAAAGAGTACTTATCAAACGTAGTTACCTCCAAATAATCATCCATGCCGTATTTGGAACCTTCCCGACCAAGCCCCGACTGTTTAACACCTCCAAACGGAGCTACCTGCAAGAAGACATCAGCCCATTTTACACACTGGCAATGTGAATGAATTTCGTTACATAATTGTACTAATTAAAGCATGACAATATATGATGACAACTAAAGTCTTGAAGACTACTCAAATAAGATACTCTTACTAAACTTTCATTTGAAAAGAAAAACTCTCAGAATCCACTAAGCCAAGTGCAAGGCTCTGACATGAGAGTTCTAATTGATTGCTGACACACTTGCATATTATGGGCGAGAAATGAATTTACCTCTGTAGAAATCAATCCTTCATTAACGCCAACAAGACCGTATTCAAGAGATTCAGCAACACGCCAAGTTCGTTGGACATTGTTTGTAAATATATAGGCAGCTAACCCTGCATATGAATTATGTAGAATATTGGCTAGATTGTTGAAAGATTTAAGCACCAATATATCTCAAATGAAATTGTATGAGAATCATGAATACGGAGAACCTGCATTGGTGTCATTTGCAAGGGAAATTGCTTCATCCTCAGTTTTGAACAGCAAAAGAGGCGCCACAGGACCAAATACTTCCTCTCTGAAGAAAGAGACAAGTGATGGAAACATTAACAAAGTATAGTACAACAAGATAATTAGATTAAACACTCAACTCGACCTTTTTTTTTAGTTACTCTTTTTTAAACTGGTAAAACTCCATGATTTTGGTAGAAAAAACATTAGCCTGCCTTTTCATGTCTAAGGACATCTTCGAATTAGTATCAAGGCAGACTACTTAATTGATCAATCAAGACAAGAACTTTTATCAAGTGATAAGGTTCAATCTAGGCAATAACATATTCTGTTTTCACCATAAAAACAAGTGTTTTGCGTTTGATATACCAATAACAAATCACAACAGGGACAGATGTCATATACAACCAGTCCCTAAATACCTACTTCATCATGATTTGGGGAACAAAATTTGAGTATGCCAAAAATCTGAAGGAGTTTCCTCGCTAGAACGGCTTAACTGAATAATAATTGGAATTTCATACCTCGCTACCAGCATATCATTTTTGACACTTGTAAGAACTGTAGGCTCATAAAATGTCATCCCGAGCCTATGCCTTTGACCCCCCAGAAGAACTTTTGCACCCTTGAAATAGATATTAGTTGAGTACTACTTTTAGACATAGGAATACATTTAGTGATCCATTTATAGCAAGAAAAGAAATCACAATCCCGCATTTCTTAAACAGATATTTCAAAAACTTTTTTCTAGTTGACGAGATATGCGATAATCATATGCATGACCTTATGCATGCATATATATAGCTGCTGCCATCTTGACCACGTCTTGTTTTAACATGCCCTTACATCTAGGCTGGCATATTAGGACAGTAAAAAAATTACGAATAATAAAATTTAAGGAAAAAATTAATTATTTCTTTGAATGAATCATAAGATGTTTCTAAAATTTATATTGAAATGTTTGTCTATACTAAAACTGTATTAGCAGGGGATAAGAAAAAATTAGGTAAAAGTTTTTTGGGAGTGGCAAGCCGTTATTAAGGTGCTCGGTAGTATAATCTTTTTAGTTTTCTTACATGAAATTGCTAGAATCTTTTTGTCATTTTCGGGTCCTATCACATAGTCTATTAAGAGGTTGAAAATTTAAAAATTCAATTAGAAAAATAAACCATCAAGAAAAATTAAATGTCATACCAAGTTCCATTATTTACAAGTTGAAACAATATCAACAACCTACTTAACCAGGGTGGGTTAGAAGCTTACTTTAGAGACAGCATCTTGAATAAATGATTCAACCTACCAATAAAAACTCTAAAGGGTTAAGTTGAGTAGAGTTCATATAACTAAATACACAGAAATGTTCAAAACGGGAAGCATAGTAAGAGAAGAGATGGACCTTTTGCACTGCTGCGTCGTTAATGAGAGGACCCTACAAAAATGAGTTCATTTAGGAAGCTTTTATTCAGTAGTTTTCACTTAATGGTTAATTTCATTAAAAAAAATTTAAAAATTGGCCAGGAGAATCAATCTAACAAAATATGAACAGGGAAATGAGATAATTAAACACTTGAATTTTAAATAGATTAACAATACATGAAAATAAAGTTCAAACACATCTTTGCCAACCATTGAGAAAGTATAACCTTATCTTAAGAGGATAGTTTCATAAATAAAAGACCAGCAAGGCAACCAAAGTAGTAGCTCAAAAAAAAAAAAAAGTGCCCGAGTGACTGACTACCTGAGCCACACCTTCACTGAAGCCATCTCCAACTTGCAGATTCTGGACTGCTTTGGAAAAGGCAGTCGCAAATTTCTCATATATACCTAATGAAACGGTCAAAATACAACGGTAGAGGGGAAACATTAACAGCAAGGTACCAAATTTACAGGAAACATTTAGTCCAAGTGCTTGTATAAGTTTTCTTCATTCGTGAAAGCAACAACCACTTTTAGAATTTTCTTACAACGTGTTTTCCTCCTACATCTGGAACCATGACTTTGCAAGGAATCTATTTCTTAATCTGCAGAACATGTTTCTCCATAAACACTAAAAGATTTTCAAGGATCTTGTTCCATTTAAAATATGGAGGAGCTTTGAGTTGGAGAGATTCGGAACGGAACTGAGACTTGGCTCCTACTTGTCTGTTTTATTGCATGAATAAATTATAGGACGTTGGAATGTAGTATTAGTTTCCCTGTAGCAAATTGAGTGTAAAAGTCTAAGCATTTTCTGAGAAATCTCTTTCCTATGGTTCTTTCTAATTGCATGCACATAACTGTAGCCTAAATGCTTTTTGATCTCATTGTGCCGCACTGGGTAGAATTCCTTATACTCCCTCTCGCATCTACATTCTACCTTTTTGATAAAATTAGCTTCTTATTAAAAAATCATAGACTCAAGTATAGATGTTTCGCATCTCATGCTTCAATCGGGATTTGTTGCAAAAATGACAGTAGAGCTTTCCCATCGTTAGTTTCCCTTCTTTTTTTTGTTGACCTTATAGTTCTGCTGAGTTTCCACACAATTACTTTTTCTTCTGTACACTTATCCCTTTTTTGTGAGAAGCAAAATTCTAGAATAATAGAAAGGGCATAAGTATGACTTGTAACTACACATTTTAAATTATTGTTTGCAGAAAGACTATCTTAGTAACAATGAGAAACACTGAATCTCATTGAATAAACAGAATATAAGCAATTCCTTTGTAAATAAATTAATACATTTTCATGCATACCTTCTTGAACAAGAACCCTGTTGGCACAAACACAAGTTTGCCCACTATTCCGGAACTTTGCAGCTAGCTGAAAAGTAAGAATAAAAAATACCAACAAACTGAGGATGATTCTACCAATACAATTGTTTTTATGTAAAATGGAAATATGCAAAATAAAAAGATCACAATATATGGAGGATAAAAAGTTTTCCCCAGGAAAGTACATTCAAGAAAAAATTATTTCTTTTCCTCCATGGTTGGAAAGAAAAAAAAAAAGATAAATCATTAAATAATTGGAAACTCAAAATAATAGTTTCATTCCAATAAAAATGCAAATATTCTTTTATTACTGAAGTATGATATCGTCCATAAAGCCCCAAAGAGATGATTTTGTGGCAATAACAAAATGAGAAAAAGATAGAAATTACTCTTTTCTGGGATAAGAAACTAAAACTATACATATTTAACAAGAAATAAAACTATTAGTGAACTTGTAAAATATAGGAAAAAAGGCACGTTAAGAAATTCTCGATACAAGAAAGAAAATACAAATGCAGATTTTTGTCGTGTCCGCACAAATAGGAAAGGATCAAAGAATGGAAAACTCTCCAAGTGTTTCGTGTGTGTGCTTATTTTTGCAACGAGGAATCAAATATGACAAAACACTACCATTAGAAACATATCCTAAAGCGGATAAATATTATGATTGAGCCAAAAGAACCCAAAAAATAGCACAAACGGAGTTATTTTGGAGGTGTTAAAATTACAAAACACATGCACATTACTTCTAATTTAAGAAGAAATTGACAAAGGAATCTATTGCAGTAATACCAGATTCCTCCAGGTTGATGGAACAATATTTTAATATGTTGTAAAGAAAGAAGGAATTGATTAAAAGTCTTATCCTGGCTTGCCTTATTGTACGTAATTCAATTTAAGCAATTGGACATGAAAAAATTAATTAATAGGACATGTACATTGTGCCTTGTTCAAAAAATAAATGAACAACTCCAAAATATGTTATGACCAATGATAGAGAGACTTACAGTTCCTTTGACTGCAACCTCAATGTCTGCATCATCAAAGATAATACAAGGTGCATTACCACCGAGTTCCAAAGACACCTTGAGAAATTGAGAAACAAAAATCTTAATTCATATGTAACATTACAGGGTGAAATTTTCTGCGATGGAAAAGTCAAGAACATTTGTTCTACTAGTGCGTGATTTAGTATATAGCTCTTTTACCTTTTTAACAGTCTCTGCAGCACCAGCCATCAGCTTCTTTCCCACAGCTGTTGAGCCTGTGAATGTTATCTTTCTTACCTGAATGCATAGTATAAAAATAAAAGGTCATAACAAGGCTCCATCATACTCTTTAATTCAAGGTTACCAACAATAAGCACTATATTCGGAGAGAATTTATTTCCTATTACATGAAAAGTAGGGAAACCTGTTTGCTGGCAAGTAAAGCACCCCCGATTTCTGAAGCATTTCCCAACACCACATTCACAGCACCCTGTGTACCCAACATGTGAAAATTAGACACTAAAAAGAAAAAAGTCAACCATGATGCATGTGCAACGAATAGTAATATGCATGTGCCGAAGCATAAAAATCAGAAACAACATATCGTGTATGTGAAATCCAAGAAATATAGTTTTAAGGGAAGTGATGAGCATCGAAATGCTTCATAACTATCACACTAGTAAAACACAGTGAAAAACAACTGTCATAGGTCTAGTGAAACACAGACCCAGAATCCGACCAAAAGTGACTCACTCGGAAAATAAACCCTCCAAGATAACCTTTTCCTGTAAAAGATATTTGACAAACTCTCTCTTCCCCCATCCTGCCAATTTACAAAGCATTTTGCTTCACTTCACACATAATTCACTCCCTAATCACTTCCACCTGGACATGCTATTTCCAAAACTACCCCTCTTGTTCATTTCTCAACAGAAGGAATAGGACATCCTCCATAGAGAATTTATAATTAAACATTCCAGATGACAGGACAAAAATGAAGATTGTGCCCAAATCAAATTTTGATTCTCAAAACAAAAAACATCTATGAAAATTTGAAAAAAAAAAAAAAATTGGAAAGGAAAATGCAATAGATACCCAACAGATATAACCTGTATTGCACTTTAAATAACTAGCTTCAAATGAGGGTGATTCTCCAGCATGAGCATTATGAAACAGCACAATTACATTCATGCAGGTAACTCACATGGGGAATTCCTGCCTGGAGAGAAAGCTCAGCAGCTGCTAAAGCTGTGAGTGGTGTCAGTTCAGATGGTTTTATAACAACAGTACAGCCACAAGCAAGAGCAGGACCAACCTAAAAAGGAATGGTTTGATCAATTAGACATATTAGAGTGATCATTTCCAAACTCTACAAAACAAATAGTGCTATTTGTGCTTTGAAACTATGTTGAACAAACCTTTCGAGTGATCATTGCCAAAGGAAAGTTCCAAGGGGTAATCGCACCAACAACCCCAACCGGCTGCAAAAGAATTTTTAAGGAAAGTTGGTGTTTGAAATATTATTAAGAGCTTGATCAACAATAAGTATATTCAAATGTCTGCTTGAGTGCAGAAGATTTTTTATCAAATGAATATCTTGATACCATTATAAAAGTTGACATCAACTTTTCCAAACGAACTACCACATGGAGTAGAATAAGCCAAGCTCAATGCATTGAATGCCACTCTTGATGAATGGAATTTAGGATTGGTGCAAATTAGAACCGAAAAAAATAAAAAAATAAAAAGAATAACTAAATTTAACTTTTATTTTTGGTTAGAATAATGTATAAGTCATCAGACCAGCCATCCCTATCCTCGCACATTGCCAAGCTGAATAAGGTTTCTGAAGAGTGGTAGGGCACTACCATGAGTCTTACACATATTTTGTAAAACTTGTAAGAGAGGGGAAAACCTGCTTCATGACTAAAAGTCGGCGATCATCCAAAGTGGATGGAATTATATCACCATACACCCGTTTAGCTTCTTCTGCATAGAATTCGATGAAGCTGGCTCCATAGCCAACCTACACCATGAATCATTACATTATATAGAGCAGAAACCATAACAATGAAACCCTAGATTTCGTTTTGCAAATATAAATACCTCGCCAATGGCTTCTTTAAGAGGTTTCCCTTGCTCTAAGGTTATAAGTTGTCCAAGCTCTTCTTTGTGTGCAATCAATAGATCATACCTAGAAACAATTTTCGACTAAAAGTAAAGATTTGGAAATTTCCAAGTATCTAGAATCCTTCAGTTTTAGCAATCATAAGACCGGTTAGAGATAATTATTACTTTTAACAGAAAGAAACATCTTGGTAGTGTTGTATAAAATAAAGTCGGGTTTTTGTTACAAGATGAGGGACATAACTACCAACTAATTTAAGCAATATCCATTTTTTTACCTTTCTGATTGGCAACAATGTAAAGGTTATTGCAAATGTTCACGAATTTTCCAAGAACTTGCCGAGGATTCCAATTTTTGCACTCATTAGATGTTATATAATTTTAAAACAATGCAAAACAGGTTCCCAAGATACAATGTGCAAATCCCATAATATTGGTTGAAATGAAAGTATCATAAGAACACTCATTACCATTTTCTGAGGCGTTTGCTCCTTTCAGTAGCAGTAATCTTGCTCCAAGCTAAAAACAACAACAAATCAAATACTTTTTTACATGAAACACTTAATGATCAAGTTTATCAAAGTATACATTAAATATAATAAAATAACAACTTATACAATCCTGGACATGAAAAAAAGACATAAGTTCATATATAAATGCAGTGATTAGTAAGAAAGCCTCACACTTAAAAGCATCATAGGCTGAGGAGATAGCATCATTTGTCTCCTTTGCACCCATACATGGGACATCTGCTATAGCCTCGCCCGTTGCTGGATTGTAAACCTGTAAGGAAAATTTGAAGGAAAAAAAAAAATTAAATTAGAAGAACAAAACAGCAACAGAGTGAAAGCATATGAAAAGGAACAAGCGGGAGCGCAAGGACGACAGTCTATGACTACAAATTAACCAAACGACAAGAGGAAGCAGAGAGGAAAAACATCTTTTTTCAGCAGACCCTGATTTCTTTCAACTGAATACAAGTGAAAGATAATGCTTTCTTGGATGATTAAGCAAAGCTGACTGAGCTAATAGACTAGAAGAAACCATTAATATTACATCTAGCTGGTACATAAGAATGATGTTCTGTAGAAAATTACGGAGGTGAAGTGGTTGAAGAGTCAAAATAGACCGACAGGGGACTTGGATCGAAGCAAACTTGTAAAGAAAAAGCATCAAAGCATTATGTGGATGTATTGGACAAAGAGTGAAGCAAAAGAGTAAGAAATGTGAAAGAAGAGCAATTTGTTGTAGTAAACCTTAATGGTTTTCCCATCATAGGCATCAGTCCATTCGCCGGCAATGAGGCCTTGGGTCCGCCAAATACCTGAACCATTCAGTTGAGTCCTGATTCTCTCAGCCTCCATGTGTATCTGATATGCCAAATCAAAGTGAAACAAATATTGGGTTTTGAGATTTAGGACATATGTGGGTGAGTTACAAGCACGCCTATCCTATATGTAGACTAAAAGCAAGTTCAGAGAGTGATTGCCTGTCGTGAGATGAGAGGAGAGGAAGAATGCGTGTAAAGCGAATATGATGGGCGAGAGAGGAGAAGTCTGGTCGATCCAAAGGCCATACGAGCTGCCACTGCTGCTGAAATCATTTGTAATGAATCCTTTTTGGGAATCTGGTGAGGCAGTGTCCTTGTCTTTTGGTGTTTTGTAAGAGATACGTGTCTCCCTCCTTCGACGTATCTCTTCTCCGGCTCTTACACATCAACCCTCTTCTGGAAAATTGGTTGGCATCGCTGACGGCGATTCTACTTCCAAGAACACTTTCCAGTTTCCACTCTTATAATATACTATACAATGGTATCTGCTCGTTGCTTTGCAATGATTGTGGGGCAGGGGGCAGGGGGCAAGCCTACAATGGTCTCCAAACGTGTGCGAGTCCAAATTGGATTGGTCTTGAGCCTGTACGACTCTGACGAAGCCCGAACAAAGCCCATTTCTCTCTCCATTTCTACCTTATTCAGGCAATAGCACAACTGTCTTAATCAAACTACCGAACCGACCCAAAACTCTTCCAAAAACATCCTGGTGGTGGTGGATAAAAAAAACTCGTCATGTCTTACCCATATTCCTGTTTTCTTTCGTTTCATAGATTTTGGGTGGGCCATCGACGGACTATTTTCCCCTTCTCTTTCGTTGAAACAAATAGATCTTTCATTGTTACAATACATTGTCTCTTTCCAAGAATAAACACTTGACCAAAGGAACAGCCGAACGGAGATAAAAACCAGCCTTTTTTATTGACAGATTGACAGAAAATGGGAGGAACTACGGAAGCTGACTCCAACGCTGTTTCTCTAAGTCAATTGGTCTGACTTCTGATCGTTGAAGTTGCCTCAGTGTTTCCTCTAGGCTCCTCTCTCTCTCTCTCTCTCTCTCTCTCTCTCTCGTCTAGACGGAGAGGGGAGAGAGAGTTTGTACATGGCCGGGCCCTCGAGAGAAGAGAAGAGAATATAATAAGATGAGCCTTGTATACTTCATTCCAAGTCAAACTCAGAACAAGAGCATGCACATAAACCAACAAATTTAAACCACATCTCCGCTTCTTCTCCGTCATCTCTTCCTCTTTGGAACCTCCGGCACCTCTGTGATCCTCTCTGGTCGCATTTTTGAAGAAAAGGGAATGAGCTCCAACACAGCTTCCACCTCAGGCCCTGGATCTGCCGATTCGTCAGCTACCAGACGCAATTCCAAGCGACCCAAGTGTAATTTTTTTCTCCAATCTTCCTCCTTTGTATTTTCTTTCAATTTAATTACTTTCCAACCATAATTTTCACCTTTCTAAATATTTGACCCCTCACTTTAGTAAGCAAGTGTTGATATGTCTTAGAAAACCCTTTTCAAAACTATAATTTTCAGCAAAAGCCTTGATGGTTTGAGCTTCATTGATAGTTTGTTATGAGTTGATATTCTTTTCATCACCCCACTCGACTGATGAACTCCAAAATTCTCATTTTTCTTTGTCAGGCTTATATATAGATATAAATAATCTATCCCTTGTACTCCTTATTCTACCCCATCATTCCCACCCCAAAGTCTAATCTATCCTCTGTCGTCACCCGTTTCCCTCCTGATGGTTTGGGGCCTTTTTACATAGATAAACTGATAAGAGGCTTATCAGTTTATAAAGCAACTCTAATGGTATGAGCATATCTCACGAAAGTTTCTTGTCTTTTTTAACCTCAATAAGGGGGCAATATCATTCAGAAGAACAAAAAAGAGTCAAATAGATATCAATGATTAATAGTCAAATAATACATAGATGGACTTTAACGTCAGATGTCCCAAGATGTAGACTTTACATAACATACTGCCCTTCCGATAGAGTAAGTTTCGTAATGATGTTTCCCCAAAGATTTTGTTTAGAAGAATAAATATGTCTTCTAGATTCGGAATGGAAGATTTTGTTGTTCTTGCCCACAATCTTAATAGTTGAACACACTGTTTCAGATTCTAGGTTTACTCAACAGGAACTTCCAGCGTGTAAACCAATTCTCACACCACGATGGGTAAGCTTACATTTGATTCTGAATTTCAACACCTGTAGAAATAATCATTCGGGTCTATTTTTTTTTACATGTTTTTCTGGACAGGTGATTTCTGTTTTCATGCTTGTCACCATTGTCTTTGTCCCCATTGGAATTGCTTCTTTGTTTGCATCAAGAGACGTATGGTTCGAGCAGTTATGTTTTTTTTTTTTAATATTATGGTTGTTGTTAATTATGTACCTCTTTCTCATTCTAAGGTCGTTGAAATAATTTATCGGTATGAAACGGACTGCGTGCCTCCAGAATTTAGAGGTGATAAGGATGGATTCATACAAGGCACTGCAAAAAAAAACATGCAACAAAACATTAAATGTAAGTTTGCAGGATTAGCCATGTTCTATTTCTGACATATTTCTTAAAAATGTTATAGAACTGAGAACGGATATGTTGTTTAGTACTTCTGCCATTGGAAAAGGTGGTGGTAGTAGACATTAACAGATGCCAAGAGACATCCCAAGTCTAGTATTTGCGATTTTAATATCACTTTTCGTCATTTTATCAATTCAATGGCTTCTTGAACTGTAATTTTCTTTACCTTCTCTTTTTGTTTGAAGGTCTCTAAGCATATGAAGCATCCTGTATTTGTATATTATCAGCTGGAAAACTTCTACCAGAACCATAGAAGGTTTGTCGCTCATACCTTGTGCCAGAAAACTGTTTATTGAAACTACAAAACTGCTCACAAATAATTGGATGCTCTGTAGGTATGTACAAAGCAGAAGTGATGTACAGCTGAGAGAGGCTACCAGTGCAAGTGAAACAAGCTCTTGCAAGCCTGAGGATTCTGTGAATGGACAGCCTATCGTGCCTTGTGGTCTTATTGCTTGGAGCTTGTTCAATGATACTTATGCCTTCGCTCTCAACAACCTGACATTGGGAATAAACAAAACAAACATTGCATAGAAGAGTGACAGGGAGCACAAGTTTGGTAAAAATGTGCTTCCGAAGAACTTCCAAAGTGGTCCTATCAGAGGTGGTGCAAACCTTAGTGTGTTCATCCCTGTGAGTTTATGCCCATTTAAAGCTGTTTCCTTTTTTTTTTTTTTTTTTGTCAATATGACTTGTTATTTTCATTTGATTGATTTCGGATTTGGTGGAATGACTGGCTGACTATGTGTTCGACAGTTGAGTCAGCAGGAAGATCTTATTGTTTGGATGCGAACTGCTGCACTGCCGACATTTAGAAAACTGTATGGGAAGATAGAGGTGGACCTCCAGCCGACCGACGAGTTACAAGTGATGCTGGAAAACAACTATAACACCTACAGCTTTGATGGAAAGAAGAAGATTGTGCTTTCCACAACCAGCTGGCTCGGCGGAAAGAACGACTTTCTGGGCATTGCTTATCTCACAGTTGGTGGGTTATGCTTCTTGTTGGCTGTAGTGTTTACAGTCGTTTATCTTGTCAAGCCGAGGTACATTTCTCGATCTTAAAGTTTGCTCTGATCAATTTTTGTCATCATGTTTTGTTTTTCCTTTAAAGCATATCTTTTTTGGTCTTCCATTTCAGACAACTGGGAGACCCGTCGTACCTGTCGTCGAATAGAACTCCTGGAGGGCACTAAATGTGTGGAAAGTCTGTGATTGTATAGCCAGCTCTACTCGTGTGTATGCATTTGTGTGTATATGTCTACTCTTGTGGACGATGTGCTATTTGATGGGTATTGGTGTTAGAATTAGAATCTCTGACCGATGATGACAAATTCGTAGTAAAAACAAGATACACTTGGACTAGAACAACTCGTGCTCAAAAAATATATAAACTTTGAGTTTGTGAAATTGTTTACTTTCATAGTACAAGGAACGTTTAGACCATGTAATGAAATTATTTGTTTCTTCAAAAATGATATGATCGATACAGCCTTGGGTTTGAAATTGAGTACGTTTTAAAACCGAACGAGAATGAAAAAGAAAATGTAAAAAATAATGGACATCAAAATTTAAGCAGAAAAAATCTTAATCTTAATTTAAATAAGACTCTTATCATAGGCCGAACTAAGACAACAATTTAGGATTTTGACAATTTGAACTACAACTTCGTAAATAAAGCATCTGATTGTCGGAGAATCTCTAGAGAAGCAAAAATACTTTTATCGAGAGATTATTACTCAATCAAGGAATTCAATATGGAGAACACGTGTGATGACCCTAATTAAAATTAACTAATATTCACATTTATAATAATTAAATATTATTAGAAGTGATATAAAACACTTCTTATAATACAAGTAAAAATTACTTATTGAAAAACGTGTGTGTAAATTTAATAACAAATACTATGGTGCTCAGATAATTCTAAAAATTTACTATGTCAAAGCAGACAAAAAGAAAGAGAATGGATTTTGAAAGCAAGGATTTAGATTTATGGAATAAAAGTTATTCAATTTTAAAGTAGTTGATATATAATTGGTTTAAAATTGCACTATTTTGTTAAATCACTCTAAATTAAACCTTAGAGAAAGAATTCGAAGAAAGTTATGAAAGAAAAAGTTATTTCTAACATTTTGAAATATATAGTCATATAATAAAATTAAAAACCAATAGAGTGTTGCTAGAGATGGTTAACAGGCGGGCTGGCGAGCCGAGTCTAACCCGATCCCATGAGGTGAGTCGAGCCGAGTTCAAGAATCGGGCTCGCGAGCCAGCCAAGAACCGAGCCAAACGAGCCGGCCAACGGGCTGGCTCGTTGGCTCGGCAGGCCAGGCTCACCGATGACTCGTCCGTCCATCCTCAAACGCCGGACCTAGTTAGTCAGTCTCTACTCTCCGGACGATCAAAAATACTAAAACTCCTAAACAATCAACTAAAAATCGGAGAAAATAATTAACTAACATTCGACATTTTCTGACAAGAAAGGTAGGAGATGTTGAGAAAAACTCGATGAAACTAGTTTTATTGAAAACTGAAAGAAAATCTCTCAACCGTGCATGTGCGTGGTGGACTCGTGGCTTTTTCGGTTTCTCCTCACCTCTCTCACGACTCACGTCGCTCCCCAGAAAAACAGAAAGAGGAAGTAAGTTTCTGGTCTTTTTTTTTTTTTTTTTTTTACTTTTTAACTTAATAATATAATACATTAAATTTTTTATAATTAATTTTATAATTTTTTAATCTTTGAGTTATTTTTTTTTAATTTATATTAATATTATCGTCAAAGAGAGGCGATCGATCGCGATCGCCCTACTCTCTAGAGTGGGGCGACGCTTCGCGCCGCTCTCTGGGAGACGCATCGCCCCAGAGGGTGATCGATCACCCCGCTCTCTGAGTGGGGCGACGCATCGCCCCAGGAGGCGATCGATCGCCCCACTCCGTCGCCCTACTCTCTGGGGCGATCCATAGCCTTAGGCGAACGATCTCCTGTTGTACAACGTCTACGGTATTTTGCGTTGCACTTGTATATGAAATTGCAATATAACGGTCTTATAACTGTTGCGCTATGACCATTGCATTGCGCTGAACTTGCAATCTAACGGTCTTATAACCGTTGCGCTTGCAATATTATGATCGTTGACGATATAACGGTATTGTTAACGTTGCCCAGCAACACCCTCGTCTACACGGCACCGGCACCCTATAAATTTTCTTCCACCTCACCGTTTTTTTTCACCAATTTCTCCAAATCTCTCTAAGCAATCTGCTCTCAATTTATTCTTCGTCCTCTCTCTCCCTCAATACTCAATATATTCTTCTTCAATTTGTTCAATAAGGTCAAATGTAATTTATTTTTTATATTTTTAATTATATTTACATGAATTTTTTTGTGTAGGTTTTGTACAAGTGGACTCAATTTACCGGATACAAATTTTTGTTGAACATCATTTGTGTAGTATCATTTTTTTTAAATTTATATATTTTTAATAGTATAGATGCATGTAATTATAATATTATCGATGAAAATGTTGAAAAAATTAGAGAAATAAATCCAGTATTTTCAATAGGACAATCATCTTCATCTGCACAAGCATCCACATCATCACCTAAAAAAAAAAGAACAAAACGTATGAAATATAGAAATATTTTATAATGAAAGAAATTAAAATTGAGGGTAAAGTAGAATCTAAAGCTTAATGCAACTATTGTATTAAAAATTATGCATATATTTCTGGTAGCTCAACTAACATACTCAGTAAGCATTATCAAAAATGTCACTTAAACGAGCAAGTTAGAGACCCTACACAAATATTATTAAATGCTAGTGGTAGTGGTACTTTTTTATATTCACAAAATAAAATGCGAGAAGGAATAGCAAAACTTATAGTACAATATGAGTTGCTTTTAGCGTTCACTGATAGTGATAAATTTGAAAAATTGATGAAAGAGTATGCTACTCCTAATTTTAAACGTGTTCCTAGAAATACAACTAGAAATGATATTATTAAAATATTTAATAATATGAAAAATGAATTAATTTCATTTTTTTAAGCGCCTCTTCCATGTCTATTTGTATTAATTCTGATTTATGAAGTGCACGTAATTCTGTAGGGTATTTTGTTGTTACTTCTCATTTTATTGATGACTCTTGACAGTTAAATAAAAGAATTTTAAGATTTCGTAATTATGAATATTCTCACACTGGTATTACTATTTATAGATATATTGTAACAATATTATAAGAATATTTTATTCGAGATATAATATTTAGCATAACACTTGATAATACTAGTGCTAACGATGTTGCTATTTCTCATTTTAAAAATTATTTGCAACTATATACTACTCACGATTCTCTTTTTCATATGAGATGTATTTGTCATGTAACACCCCGAGAAACCCCGCGTTCCCGGTGCGCTACAGTGCATCTACACACTACACACACTAACACTTGACATAACTCACTCAATTTAATACCCATTTCGTTTTCAAATCATTTTCAAAACAACATTTGTGAGTATGAAAATTTTTTTACTCGATTTGTAAACAATTCGCGTCCCGAAGAGGGAATACGAAATCCTCAACATAAAAGCTACGCAGAAGAAAAGAAAAAAAAACATTTAAAATAGTTTAAGATAACACGGTAAGACTTGAAATCCTAGGAAAAATCCAACGCACCCCTCGAACTACACAATTCGGTACTGCACACTCACGTCTCCACTTCGACACCTCGCGTGCACTCTCGCAGTGCTGCACGTGCCAACTCCACGTCACTGTGTCTCGTGCACGCTCACAGCGCCGCGTGCCCCACGCACCCTGCCACTGTACAGCACGTCCGCGCGCACGCCCTCACCCGGCGCCGTACTACCCGTGAGCATCCGCAGGGCCGCGTGCCCCGCGCACCTGCGATCACGCCGCACTCCCACGGTCATCTACCCTTCTCTAGCATTCACTGTTCACATCTCAACCCATTCCATATCCCCTCGACTCCCAACCTCTCTCCCGAAATTTTGGCAGAGTAACGGCTAAAAACTAACTATCCCAAAATTTAAATCCTGCACACAATTCACCATAATCCAACAATATTTAACTATCGACCATCCAGAGAAAACCACCATAACAAAATCAGAGTTTAAGGACAACGAAAACTCATCAAATACAAATGAAGAAAGTCCTCAGTATAGAGTAATATCATACTCTAACATATAACAATACGTACGTGTCCCCAAAACACTACGACCCCTCTATACAATCTAAAAAAAAATCAACGTCTATACAACTCCGCTGTCTACACAAATACCCGACATAAAATAATAAATCCACTATCACCTACCACCACCACGGATCGGGTCGCCCTAACAAAATCCGCCATCCGGTGCCTCGGGTGCACGCCGCCAACCATCCTACGCCTCTGGACTAGGCTCTCGAGGCTCACCAGCAATATCGTCAGCACCTATACCACAGAACACACAACATAAGCGTAACGCTCAGTAAGTAATGCGATATGAAAGTAAAAGCCGATAATGCAATCCTATCACATGCAGTCTCTACACTCACACTCATGTTGTCACATCTGTGACGCGTAGTGCAGCCACACCAAGGTAAGAAGGAACCTCACGCCACCCTACACCCTGACACGTTGCCACCGTCCCGGACTCCCCAGCAACGAGGCCCATAAGCTACACACACGCATCACCACACGGCAACCACATCAGGGTAAGGGTGTACCTCGCGCCACTCTACACCCTGACACGTCGCCCCCGTCCCAGCCTCCTCAGCACGGGGACACAGTTGCCACACACACACGTTTTGCGACAGCCCAGCCGGCCCACCCCTCGAGTAGGATCTGCGACTGGTGTTGCACCGGCCCACACACTAGTAGGATCCACGGTACCACTGCTCATATCCTCACCGTCAACACATTCACGCCGCATGACAGCCCGGCCGGCCTACCCCTCGAGTGGAATCCGCGACTGGTGAAGCACCGACCCGCACACTAGCGGGATCCGCAGTACCACCGCCACACGTCTCACCACATACTTAAAACATGCTCAAAACCATTTTCGTTCACGTTTTTAAAATATGATGTATGACAAACAATACGCACGCATAGCACAATCAATCATATAAACCCTAAAGTTCTACAGTGTAGGCTCACTTGGGCAAAACACATGCATGCACTACTTACCTGGCGTGCTAAGTTCGCTCGACGCACAGCTTCGCCAAAAGAAAGCCTCAACCTAAAACACAACCAAATCTCTCATCAGTATTTATTTCAAAATTCACCAAATAGCTAAAAATAACCTTCCTTAACTCCACTTATGAAATTTCAACTGAAACGGGTCATCGGTTTGGTCTGGCCGAAAACTAGCTTAAAGTTTGGACGCGCATAACTTTTGCGTCCGTCAACGGAATCGAACGATTCAAGTGGCTAAACGTCCCCTTAGGAACCTAGTTTAATATACTAAGACGGATTTTAAAACGATAAGCCGCAGACAGGCGAAGAACGCTAAAAACTGAATCTGCCACTTTTATCAAATTTCATATTTTCACTTTTCTTCAACCAAAACTCACTCACAATTAGTTATATGCATCAAAAATGGCTATGCTACTCTCACACGTCGAATTTCCATGAAAAACGCTCGCTAATTTGAGTTAGACTAAAATCTGGCATAAACTTCCGACGCGCATAACTTTTGCGTCGGATATCGGAATCAAACGATTCCAGCAACCATACGTCTCTTTAATAACCTATTTTATCCCACAAAAATAGAATTGGAAATGATCAACTGAAGCAAGGCCAAAATGGCTAAAAACGGAACTGCCCCTGCACGAACAATGGTTGATTTTTTGATTTCAAACTTCAATTTAAGAACTTCTACACACAACTAGCCCTATTTCGTTCATATCTCTCGCCCAAGCTCACCGCAAATGCAAGGAGGCCGAACACTAAGCTCTGCCAAAACAGGAAATCGACAGGGCTCACCTTCGGTTTTCCTTAAACTCGCGGCATCTCCCTCGTGCTACACTACAACCTTGCGGCCAATTCCATCAATGACGAAAGCAGCTGAGCACTAAGCTCGGCCAAACCAAAAAAAAATAACGAGACGGGCGGCAAGAGGGAAAGACTTACCGCGGCGTTGCTGTGTGCTCGGTCGAAGGGAGAGCATAGCACAGCCGAACACTCAGTCACCGGCGGTCTCCCCCACGCTCACTCGCGTCGGCCGAAGAATCGGAGCTCGAGGATTTCCTCCCCTCTCCCGCGTCTCCCTCTCAGCTCTCTCGGCACCAAAGAGTAACAGCCGAATGGCTTCCTCCCGAAGCCATTCGGTTGTTATATTAGATTTTTATTTTTATGTTTTTATTTATAAATTAATTACAAATTACAAAACTGCCCTCCTGTGTTTCAATCTTCCGTAATTTCGTAAATTTCTCGACCTCCCGACTTTAAATTCCGAAAACATCGCAACAGTAGGCTCCGAGTCTTAAAATTTAAATTTTTCCCGTTGAAACATTTCTAAAACTCTGGCCGAGATTAAATTAAAATTTCAGAAATTAAAATAATAATAATAAAAATATCCAAAATTTCTGGGTTATTACATGTCATATTTTAAATTTAGCTGTTAAAGATGACATGACATATATTTTGCCTCATATTGGATTAATTAGACCTGCAATTTCTTGTATAATTGGATCTAATTCGAGCCAACAAGAATATAGAGAGTTTTGTAGAGCTGACCAACTTAAACTACGAAAATTAAAAATCAACGTAGATAATAGGTGGAATTCTACTTATTTAATGTTAGAAAATCCTAACCCATATTGGCAAGTTATTTGTGCTTTTATTAATGAGAAAACACAAAGTATTAATCTTGATAAATCTAGTTGCGACATAGATAATATATTTCTTGATTTTTTAAAATCATTTTATAATGCTACCAATGGATGTTCGGGAATTTATTATCTCACTTCTCATCTTTTACTCCAAATTTTTATAAACTTAACGAGTAATTTTGGACAATATCGACAAATAAATGAATTTAGAGATATACTTAACAATATGGAAATAAAATTTAAAAAATATTGGCTGGATATTTATCTTATTTTTTGTTATGCATGTATAATGGATCCTCGCTATAAATTAAGATAAGTATGTTTCATGATTAACAAAATTTCTAATAATTTAAATACTATTTCTTTAGTTTCTCCAGAACAAATAACTAACGGAATTGCTAGTTTATATCCTCCTTATGAATCTAAATATTCTAATGGTAGTCGTTTACATGTTTCTTCACGTGATAGTTTAAGTAGCAGTAGTAAAAATATTGTAGGTTCACAATTTGATATTCATGATATTTGGAGTTAATTAGATACTGATGTTTACTCTAATTCTATGCGAAATGAACTACATATTTATTTTGTCACTCGATATCAATTTTCTCGTGAAGAAAACTTTGATATTTTAGATTAGTGGAAAATGTTTTCCACCACATATCATATTCTTTCAATAATGACACGTGATCTACTAACTCTTCCGGTCTCTTAAATAGCATCGGAGTCTGCTTTTAGTGCAGGTGGACGTGTGTATAATGAACGTCGATGACGACTTGCACCTGATCTTGTGGAAGATTAGAACTGAGCACTAATCTTCAAGTATTTGCATGAAAGATTAGAACGATGCCGTTACGAGAAACTAACAACGTGAAGATGAAATACTTGAAGATTTTAAAAATTTAGAGGTCGAAGAAGAAGATTAGGATTGTAAATTAAATTTTGAAGTATTTTTTCAATTATTATTTTTACATTTTTTAAATGATTGAAAATTTGTAAATGTAAAATTTATAATGAATGATATATTATATTTTTTATATATTTATTCGTTAATTTTTTTAAGAAGAGTTAATTTTAAGAATAAAGACGTAGAGTATGAGTGTAAACTGTAAAGCGTTATTTGTGGCGATGGATCGTGTAATAACCCAGAAAATTTTAGATTTTTAAATTTAATTTATGAAATTTTTAATTTAATCTCGGTTGGAGTTTCGAGAAATATTTTAACGGGTAAATTAAATTATAAAACTCAGAGTCTAATTGTGATGGTTTTTTGAAAATTTCAAAGTCGGAAGGGCGAGAATTTAACAAAGTTACGGACGATAAAAACACATGAGGGCATTATGGTAATTTAATTAATTAAAATTTAAAAAAAAGAGTTAAAGTAAATATAACAGCTGAATGGCTTTGGGAGGAAGCCATTCAGCTGCTGCTGTTCATCGACGCCCGAGAGGTGAAGCCCGACCGAGGGAAAGAGAAAAAAAATTTACGAGCTCCGATCTTCGGCCGACGCAGGTGAGCGTGGGAGAAACCGTCGGCGACCAAGTGCTCGGCTGTGTCTTGTTCTCCCTTCGACCAAGTGCACAACGACGCCGCGATAAGTTTTTCCCCTCTTGCTGCCCTTCCTATTTTTTCGGTTTTGGCCGAGCTTAGTGCTCGGCCTGCTTTCATTTTTGATGGAATTGGTCGCATGGTTGGAGTGTAGTAAAAGGGAGATGCCGTGAGTTTAAGGAAACCGAAGGTGAGCCCTGTCGGTTTCCTGTTTGCTCGACCTCCTTGCATTTTCGGTGAGCTTTGCCGAAATATATGAGTGAAATATGGCTAGTTGTGTGTAGAAATTGTGAAATTAAAATTTGAAATCAAAATCAATCATTGTTTTGTGTAGGGGCAGTTCTGTTTTTGGCCATTTTGGCTTTGCTTCTGTTGATCGTTTTAAATTCTGTTTTAGTGAGTCAAAATATGCGGTTAGAGGAGCGTTTGTCCATTGGAATCGTTCGATTCCGTTAACGCACGCAAAAGTTATGCGCGTCCGAACTTTAGGCTGGTTTTCGGCCAAACCAAACCAAGGACCCATTTTAGTTGGAATTTCATAAGTGTAGTTAAAGAAGATTATTTTTAGCTATTTGGTGAATTTTGAGGTAAATACTGATGAGAGATTGTTTTTTTTTAGGTTGAGGCTTTTTTTGGCGAAGCTGTGCATCGAGGACGCCAGGTAAGTAGTGCATGCATGCGTTTTTGCCAAGTGGGCCTACATTGTAGAACTTTAGGATTTTATGTTGTTTATTGTAGCGTGCGTGCGTATTGTTTGACATGCATCATTTTTTTTAAAAAACGGGAACGGAAATAGTTTTGAGCATATTTTTAGTTGGTGACGAGACGCGTGGCGGTGGTACCGCGGATCCTACTAGTGTGCAGGCCGGTGCTTCACCAGTTGCTCGCGGATTTCGCTATAGGAGTGGCCCAGCTGGGCCGTCATGCGGCGTGAATGTGTTGACGGTGAGGGTGATGAGCAGTGGTACTGCAGATCGTACTAGTGTTTGAGCCGGTGCAACACCAGTCGCGGATTTCGCTCGAAGAGTGGGCCGGCTGGGCTGTCGCGAAACGTGTGTGTGTGGCAACTGTGGCCCCGTGCTGGGGAGGCTGGGACGGGGGCGACGTGTCAGGGTGTAGTGTGGCGCGAGGTACACCCTCACTCTGATGTGGTTGCTGTGTGGTGATGCGTGTGTGTAGCTTGAGGGCCTCGTTGCTGGGGAGTCCGGGACGGTGGCGACGTGTCAGGGTGTAGGGTGTAGGGTGGCGGTAGGTTCCTCCTTACCCTGGTGCGGCTACACTACGCGTCACAGATGTGACAACATGAGTATTAGTGTAGAGACTGCATGTGATAGGGTTGCATTGACGGCTTTTACTTTCATATGGTACTACTTATTGAGCGTTAGGCTTATGATGTGTGTTCTATGGTGTAGGTGCTGACGATATTGTGGTGAGCCTCGAGAGCCTAGTCCTAAGGCATAGGATGGTTGGCGGCGTGCGACTGAGTACCGGATGGCGGATTTTGTTAGGGCGACCCGACCCGTGGTGGTGGTAGGTGATAGTGAGATGCATTGGGTTGTTATTTTGTGTCGGGTATTTATGCAGATAGAGGAGTTCGTATAGTTGTCGGTTGTACAGGATTGTATAGAGAGGTTGTAGTGTTTTGGGGACGCGTACGTATTTTTATATGTTAGAGTATGACATTGCTCTATATTGTGAATTTTTTTCATTTGTAGTTGATGGATTTCGTTGTCTTTAAACTCTGATTTTGTTATGGAGACCCTCTGGATGGTTTATAGATATATACTGTTGGTGATTGGTGAATTGTGTGCAGGGTTTAAATTTTGGCGATAGCCAGTTTTTAGGCGTTACTCTGCCAAAATTTCGGGAGAGAGGTTGGGAGTCGAGAGGATATGGAATAGGTTGGGAGTCGAGAGGATATGGAATAGGTTGGGATGTGTACAGTGAATGCTAGAGAAGTGTAGATGAGCGTGGGAATGCGGCGTGATCGCAGGTGCGCGGGGCACGCGGCCCTGCGGGTGCTCACGGGTCGTGCGGCGCCGGGTGAGGGCGTGCGTGCGGACGTGCTGTACAGCGGCAGGGTGAGTGGGGCACGCGGCGCTGTGAGCATGCACGAGACGCGGTGATGTTGAGTTGGCGCGTGCGGCACCGCGAGGGTGCGTGCGGGGTATCGAAGTGGGGACGTGAGTGCACGGTATCGGATTTGTGTAGTTCGAGGAGTGCGTTGGACTCTTTCCTAGGATTTCGAGTCTTGTCAGTTTATTTTAAAACTATTTTAAATGGTTTTCTTTTCCGCTGCGTAGTTTTTATATTGAGGATTTTGTGTTCCCTTTTCAGGACGCGAGTTTTTTTCGATTCGAGTCGAAAATTTTTCATACTCAGAAATATTCTTTTGAAGATGATTTGAAAACGAAAGTGGTATTAAATTGAGTGAGTTATGTCAAGTGTTAGTGTGTCGTAGTGTGTAGATGCACTGTAGCGCACCGAGAACGTGAGTTTTCTCGGGGTGTTACAATTATTCTTAATGATTCATATAGAAAGTTGTAGTCCTTATATAAATTAGTGTGTTGGCATTTTGTTCATTTGTAAGAGTAATTTGTTGTCCATATTTAATTGAAAGAACCTTGACTTTTATGGAAATCAAAGGATAATGATCGAATTGGCATGTTCAGTCCAACCTGTTAGCGTACCATTATTAGTGTTAATTAGTTAGTCATTAATCCTTTTCAGTTTAGTATATACGTATATTCTTTCCAAAACACTTCTTTTATCATCAACTTTTTACATAATACAAAAACATTTTCTCTGTGCATTTCTCAACGATCTTCCTCTCTACTTTTCTCAACTTGATATCAGAGCCAAAATGACATCATCAAGCTCTATAATCCATTCCTCTCCTTTGGCCTCTTCTCCTCCTTCCTCTCTGGCTCCCTTACTTTCAATGTACTAGACACAAACAATCAAATTAGACTTTATAAACTACCTTGTCAGGAAATCACAGCTTCTCAATATTGTTATAGCAAATAGAATCGATAGCATCTTTGATGGCTCTTACCCACCTCCCTCTCATTTTCTTGATTCCCTCTCTCTTCAACTCCAGACTTTACTTTATGGCAGCGCTGCAATCGGCTCATCATGAACTGGATTTTTTCCTCCATCTATGACAATATTCTTTCGTAGATCGTTTGCTTTAATACTCCTAGAGATATTTGGCTTGCTCCGGTCGAATGTTTGTCTCATCAAGCTTAGCCAGAATAACAGATCTTTGAAGTCAACTCCACATTCTTTCTAAGGATGGCATCTCGACAACTACCTACATTCAGAAAATTACTTCATTATGCAATATCCTATCAGCCATTGGCGAGCCAGTATCTTACCGTGACCATGTGATTTATTTTCTTGGCGGGCTGGGTAGTGACTACAATCCTTTCATTACCTCCATCCCAAGCCGTGCAGATCAACCTCATATTGAGGAAATCCACGCTCTTCTTTGGAGTTACAATTTTTGTTTCGAGAAATAGAACTCTGTTGCCCATCTCCTGAATCCCAACTCCCTTCCAGCTAACGTTGCTGTCCAAAGGCTTTCGAGTCCTCCTCGACCGTTCAACTCTACTTTAACACCCAGTAATTTTCCGCTAAAACAAATTTTTGGATTTACGTAATTGTAATTGACGGAATTTTGGTCGGAATTGAGAGTGGTGAATTTCTACCATTAAGTAAAAGATTATTTTGAAACTAATGGAGAAGAAAATATTTTAAGAATCCAATTACAATCGAACCAAATAACAGATTTATTAAACGATTAGAGGTTGATGGCGGTTTAGTAATTAGGTTATTATTATTATTCTTATTATTAAAAACAAAACAACAAAACATAAACACCATTGGGTGTTTTCTTCCCCACCGTGGTTCCCCTCTTCTTCAGCAAATTCTTCCTCTCCGGCGATGGCGATCAACCATTTCCTTTGTAAATCTTCAATCCACGGTAAGTTTTAGTTAGTTCTTAGTAGATAGTTAGTATTTTAGTTGTTTTGAGTGTTAAAAATGAAGTTAGTGAGAGTATTGGGTAATTTAGGTGAAAACCTAAGAGGAAACTGTGGGAAATTGAAGTTAGAGTTGATTTCTATCCGTATATTGGTGTTTGATCCAGAAGTAGGAGTAGATTATGGTGTTTGGATAGTCGAATACTTGAATTGTAGAACGGTTTTTGTTCAGCCTCATTTGGCCAAGTTGTAGGTGTTTAATTAGGAATTTGATTAGATCATTAGAAATTAGACGCCCTCAGAAGTCCGTCACATTTCGAATCGTCCAAATCGGACGAGTATTGGATAAGTTATGCAATTCCAAATTTGGTTAGAAATTGTGTAGGATTTTGGGTTTAGTTATATTAGTTATTAAAGTGTGTTTTTCCTAAGAGTTTTATGATTTGGACAGAGAAGAATTAATGAGTGTGTGGTTTTATAGGTTCTCCAATTAGCGAGCTATATACGGAGTACGAAGTTGCTAGGACGCCAGGTAAGTAGTGTAGTAGAGCAGTAGGTGTTTTACTTTCGGGCCTACATCACAGTTCGGTAGGATGCATGCACGTTTACTTTATGTTATGTTTTAGTGATTATGCATCATGGTTTTAAAATACGAGAACGAAACGAAAGTGAATTTCTATTTTTTTACGGAATGAAACAGTAGGATGAGATGTGATAAACGAAATGAGAAGACACGTAATAAGATAATAAAGCTGGGGTTAAGTGATCTTGTCCCCACAGGTGGACCGCGAGATGTATCACTCTTCTCCCGTTTTACGTGGTGGACTTGTCTGGAGAGGTGGACCGCGAGATGTGTCACTTTACTAGATTGGGGTTGGCCTTGTCCAGAGAGGTGGACTGCGAGGTGTGTCACATTGATCTAGCACGTAAAGAATAACTCAGTAGTAAGAAGATAAAGTAGATGTAAGAAAGAGACGAAAACGAAAATAGAGACGAAACTGTAGAAACTGCATATGTTAGGATGTGTTTGTTTACAGTGTTATGTTTTTATGCACTATTTACTTAGCATTAAGCTAATAGATGAGTTCTGTGATGTAGGTGACGACACTATAGCTGGTGAGTACTCAGAGCGTGTCCAATACTAGGAAGCGGTTGGAGGAGTGCGCTCGTGGACGGTTCGGCTGGCTGTTAGGGTGTTTTGACTAGGGTGGGGGTATGTGAGGGAGTTTAGTTGATTTGAATTTTAGTCGAATTTGTTTGTGAATGGTTTTGAGTCGATTGTGGTTATGTGAATGTACAAACATGTTTCAAATGTTAGTAGGCGTTTTTCTATGTAAATATGATTTTGAGTTGAGGGAAAAGTGTAATTTTTTTGTTGTTTTATCATTGAGTTGAATTTCGGTGTTTTCTTTGAATGATTAAGGTTTTTATGCAAGATTTTAGTGAAGAAAGTGTCGACCTATAGGCTGAGTGGTCGACCAGGCCTAATAAGTGTCGACTAGTTTTTAGAAAGTGTCGAACTCTTATTGAGAAAATGCGTACATAGTGTCGACCTATACATAAAAGGGTCGACCAAATTCTATAGGTGTCGACCGCAAGGATCGACCGACGTTGACAGAGAGAAACGTAGTGTCGATCGGTGCATGTAAGTATCAACCGGTAGTATAAAATTGGACAGGAGTGTCGACCTCAAGGATAGACCGATGCAGACAGAGAGAAAAGTAGTGTCGACCGGTGCACGCAAGTGTTGATCGGTAGTGTAAAATGGACATGAGTATCGACCTTAGTGATCAACCGACGTGGACAGAGAGAAATGTAGTGTCGACCAGTAATGAAAAATAGAAGGAAATGTGGACCGGTGTTTACCGGGGTCGACCAAAAATGCCTTTAGTGTTTGAAAACTTAAATTTTATTTAAACTAATTTTAGTCAAGTCTTCCGCTGCGACAATTTTAAAAGTTTTCAAAAAGGTCGTTTTAAGTCAAGGAATGAGAGTCTTAAATTATTACTCAAATTTTTCCGAGCGCGTTTGTGGGAGTAGTATCTGGGAGCGTACCAAAAACTATGAGGGTTTTTTGGTCGCTACAGTTGTGGTATCAGAGCCAAATGGTCAAACCGTTCAAACAATTATCTAACAGTGCCGATCGCCGCACGACGTGCTTCGACAACTGTAAGTGTTTAAGTTTAGTTTTATTTAGTATATGCTTATGACAGTAATTAACCCTTGTCTAGGAAATTAGTCAAGATGTCTAGATGACCAGGATGTCCGAGGGTACCAAGAGAGATAATTGACTCGAGGAGTGAAGATGACTCGATGTCGATTAGACAGTTGACGGAGTTGGTGAATAGACAGTCTCAGTAATTAGGAATTTTGCTGAATCAAGAGGTCCAATGTAGTGCAGCTCTAGTTCAGCCATGATTAGTCGGGTGACAGGTTTTGGAGGTTACGACCACCGACATTTGAGGGGCAATCAGTAGACTCAACAGCTACAGAGGAGTGGGTCCGTACTATGAAAAGTATATTTAAGTATGAGAAGGTAGACGAGGAGGACAAGGTCTCGCTAGCCACATTTCATCTAGCGAGAGATGCCAGGTTTTGGTGGGAGTCTGTGGAGACTACCATCGATGTACAACACTTGACATAGGAGAAGTTTAAAGATGCCTTTTATGACAAGTATTTTAACAGTACAGTGCAGACAACTAAAAGGATGGAGTTTCTACAGTTGAAGCAGACCGGATCGGTGACCGAGTACAACCGGCAGTTTGAGTCTTTGTCCCGGTTTGCCAGCAATTTGGTGAGTCGGAATGAGGATAAGGTGTTTCAGTTTATACAGGAATTAAAGCCAGAGATATACAAGGAAGTAAAGATAGCAGGAACTCAAGAGGTGTCATATTCAAAAGTGGTGGCAAAGGCGCTAGAGGTGGAGGAAGTCGAGATGAAATGTGTTAGGCAACGAGAGGCTTCCAGAAGAGTTTTCAAGAAGGTTGCCCCACAACAGAGTAGAAGTGTCTCCCAGCAGCAACAACAGTGGGACACTAAGAGGTTCAGTGATGGTTCAAACAGCCAGGGCAGTAGCAAAAGGCCTCAGGGGTCGGAGCAGTACCCCAGTGCCCTAAGTGCTTGAGATATCACCTGGGCGAATGCGAACTGAACTCGGGAAAGTGCTATAACTGCATTGAACCTGGACATTTAGCTAAAGGTTGCCTGAATCCCAGGGTGACTCGGTGTTTCAATTGTAACGAGATAGGTCACGTCAGCAGAGATTGCCCAGCTTTGAAGAAGGATCTAATGCACACAACACCGAGAGTATTCGCCATGATCGAGTCGGGCGATGATGACCAACCAGCTGTAGTGTCAGGTACTATATTGATAAATTCTGTACCTGCATATACTTTGATTGACTTTGGTGCAACGCACTCTTTCATTGCAATCGCGTTTGCGGTCAGATTAGACGTATGGCCGATATCAACGGATTGTAGCTATGAAGTGATGTTGTCTTCTGGTGGGCGGATGCATTATATTCAAGTTGTACGAGATGGTGTAATGTTGGTGGGAAACAAAAATTTATTAATTGATCTCATTATTATGGGCATAATTGGATATGATGCGATATTGAGAATGAATTGGTTGTTCAAGCACTACACCACAATCAACTGCAAGACGGAGACAGTGAGTTTTCAACCCCCAAATGGTAAAAAGCACACCATTCAGGCCGCGAGCAATGCCCGAAAGATATCTGTCATGGCGCCTGTTAATGCTCGCCAAGTTTTGATTGGTGAGTCTTTTGGTTTTTTGCTAGTATTATAGATATGCAAATTTTCAGGGATTCAAGGCTGCAGGATGTTTTGATTGTTCAAAACTTCCCTGAAGTTTTTCTAGATCATTTACCTGGTTTGCCTCCGGATCGAGAAATAGAGTTTGCTATAGATGTGTATCCAGGAGCTGAATCGGTGTCAAAAAATCCTTATAGATTGGCACCAACGGAGCTGAAGGAGTTAAATAAGCAATTAGAAGAGTTGGTGGAGAAGAGATTTATACGCCCTAGCATTTTGCTGTGAGGCGCGCCAATCCTTTTTGTCAAGAAGAAGGATGGGTCGTTACGAATGTGCATCGACTACAGGGAGTTGAATAAGCTGACGATTAAGAATAACCCTCTGCCAAGGATAGATGATCTATTTGATCAACTCCAAGGTGCACGAGTGTTTTCAAAAATTGACCTGAGATCGGGTTATTATCAGTTGAAGGTCAGGCCAAAAGATATTCCGAAGACGGCTTTTCGGACGCAATATAAGCATTATGAATTCATGGTGATGTCTTTCGGACTGACGAATGCCCCAGCCGCCTTCATGGACCTGATGAACAGAGTATTCCATGAATATCTCGATAAATTTGTTATAATGTTTATCGATGATATATGTACTCTTGTAGTGAGCAGGATCATAAAGAGCACTTGAAGTTGGTGTTGGAGACTTTGAAGCAACATCAACTTTATGCAAAGTTTTCTAAGTGCAAGTTTTGGCTGTATAGGATTCAGTTTCTGGGACATGTCATCTCGAGCGATGACATATCTGTTGATCCAGCAAAGATCCAGGTAGTTAAGGAGTGGCCACAGCCGAAGAATATCATGAAGATACGGAGTTTCCTCAAGTTAGCAGGTTATTACCGGAGATTCATTGAAGGGTTTTCGAAGATTGCAGCGCCTGTGACTCGTCTGACGAGGAAAAATATAAAGTATCTGTGGTCTGAAGATTGCGAACACAGTTTACAGACATTGAAGCAGAAATTAATTACTGCTCCAATTTTAACGCTTCCTGCTGAGCACGGAAGATTTAGTATTTATTACGATGCTTCCAAGGTAGGTCTTGGATTTGTGTTAATGCAAGAAGGGAAGGTGGTATCATATACCTCTAGACAATTGAAGACTTACTAGCAGAACTACCCAACACACGACCTGTAGTTAGTCGCAGTAGTTTTTGTGCTGAAAATTTGGAGGCATTATCTATATAGACAGCCATGCGAGATATATTCAGAGCACAAAAGTCTGAAGTATATTTTCACTCAGAAGGAATTGCATATGAGGCAGTTGCGGTGGTTAGAGTTTGTGAAGGACTATGACTTCGAAATTAAATATCACCCCGGCAAGGTGAATGTAATGGTCGATGCTTTGAGCAGAGTGACGGCATCCACTTTAGCTGTGACTTCAGGTATGCTATTGGCTTTACATGCGGAGTTTCAGAAATTCAACTTAGAGGTGGTGTCGAACGTATCGTCCATGTTGTCGGCTATGTCTCTACAGCCCATTGTTTTGGAGAAGACTAAGCAGGCCTAGAAGGACGATGATGAATGCAAAGAAATTAAATCCAGCATAGCTTCCAATGACAAATCGGAGTTCAGTTATTCGGACGACGAGATTCTTAAGTTTCGAAATAGGTGGTTCGTTCCGAGTAATGAAGAACTACAAAGAGAAATACTGACTAAAGCCCACACTTCGAGGTTTTCGGTGCATCTAGGGAGTACCAAGATGTACAGGGACCTTAATAAACATTACTGGTGGCCTAATATGAAGAGTATTGTAGCAAAGTATATTGAAACATATTCAATTTGCCAGCAGATTAAAGCTAAGCATCAAAGGCCAGCAGGAAAATTACAGCCATTACCTGTTCCAGAGTGGAAATGATAGCAAATATGATGGACTTTGTTGTCGGTTGCCTCAGACAACAAAGGGCTATGATGGTATATGGGTGATCGTGGATCGGTTAACCAAATCAGCCCATTTTCTACAAGTGAAGATGACATACTCTATGGACCAATTCGCCAAACTATATGTACAAGAGATCGTATGGTTGCACGGAGTTCCAACTTCGATTGTATTAGACAGGGACCCTAGATTTACATCGAAGTTGTGGAAGAGTATGCACAAAGTCATGGGTACGCAGCTAAATTTTAGTACGGCATTTCATCCTTAGACAGATAGTCAATCCGAGAGGACCATTCAGACGCTGGAGGATATGCTTTGAGCTTGTGTACTGGAGTTCCAAGGTTCATGGAGCAGATACCTACCTTTGGTGGATTTTCTTATAATAATAACTTTCAGGCTACGATAGATGTTACACTCTCATTTCTTGACGGGCGCAATACACGGGTTGGCCGTGTCTCATCAAGGCAAAGCTAGTCGGGGGTAGCTAGCTAAGGTATGCGAGGCGGGGACCGAGCATACATCGGTCTAACATGTGGGAAGATGGCACGGTGGGTTGATATCTAACACGGTGCGTGGCAGGGGCACGTAGCACGTAGTGGCTAAGGATGACACTGAGCAGGGGCGGTGCAAAGCCAGATGTGGGCAGTTATATCTCGCGAGTGGTGCTAGATGTGAGAGATGCCAAGGAGGATGCTTGAGTGGGCAAAGGGCAGAGCCGGGCTGTGCACAACTCCGAGGGGCATGGGTGCGCACACAGTCGGAACCATGTGGGATCGAGGTGCTGAGAGGGCAGCACCACTGGACGCATCGGATGCGGACAGGACTAAGTGGCCGAGAAGGGCACGGGGCCAGGCGCCCAAAGAAAGAGCAGCAGCTGGCCTACTCCTCGGGCGCGCGTGGCAACGAAGATGGGCGCGGCCCACGATGGGCGCGCAGTAGCTGGGCGCGCGGCCCGCCAAGACGCACTGGGTGCGCAACCCATGAGGCAGACATGGGTTAAGAAGGCAGATCTGAGGGACTTACCGAAAGTGCTAAAATGGCTAAGTGTTGGGCGAACACTTAGTGTGCGGGAGTTGCACGCAACACTTGGCTGGCGCATGCGATGCGCGCAGCCAAGGCGTTACACGCCATCAAGGCGCTGGATTTATGAAGGCGCGCAGGTGGCGCACGCGGAGCAGACGCGGCTTGGTGATAGCCGTTGAGCAAGCGTTACGGTTTGGGGATAGCCGTAGGCGCACGAGCGTTACGCTCGGACATAGCCGTTGGTGGGGCGTTACACCTCGGCAAGCTAGCCGTTGGAACGGGGCGTTAGGCGCGCACGAGACCAGGTAGGCACGTGGGACGGACACGGCTTGCTGGTTGGCGCTGGCACAGGGCGCATGGTTCCAGGCAAGGCGCAGGTGGGCAAGCCTTGCGGCCAAGCACAGAGCACATGGGCGTGCATTAAAGGCACCTGAGCGGCAAGCATTGATGATGCGCGCCCAGCGGGCATAGATGGCGCGAGCGCGGTGGGCATTGATGGCGTGCGAGCGGCAGGCATCAATGGGGCGCGCGGCGGGGCTTTGATGACATGCAACCGAAGGGCATTTATGTGGGGCACATTTATGCCGGGTTAGATGGCCGGGCCATCATGTGTATTTGTATATATATACCTCTTGAGACACCGAGCCAAGGGGGTGAAATCCGAGAAAGGATCCTTGTGCTATTGTGTGGTGTTCCTCGAGCGAGTTTCCTCGTCTTTATGTTCGGAATGTAAAGCGGGTTGGGGTTTTCCCCGTAAACACTTGTGCCGCTCAGTTTGTTATTCCGCATCTACAATGGGAGAAGGCTGGTCAAGTCGGGGACTTGACGCCGCACACCCAACAGAGGTGAAAAATTTCGAGGTAAGAAATTGGGGGTGTGACAATAGATATGGCTCCATACGAGACTCTGTATGGGAGAAAGTGCAGGTCTCCATTATATTGGGATGAAGTCGGCGAAGCACAATTAATTGGTCCAGATATTCAGCCACAAACTGCAAAAAAGATTGCATTTATTAGACAATGGATCTTGACAGCTCAGAGCCAACAGAAGAGTTATGCAGATCGTCGGAGTAGAGAGCTAGAATTTGAAGTGAACAACGAAGCCTTCTTCGGGATCTCTCCATTCAAAAGAGTTGTAAGATTCACAAATAGGGGCAAGTTAAACCCAAGGTACATTAGGTCGTTTCTTATTACGAAGAGAATAGGGAAGACAGCTTACCAGCTAACTTTACCGGCCTCAATGAATGAGATTCACAATGTATTCCACGTGTCCATATTGAGGAAGTGTATAAGAAATCACAACGTCGTGGAGCAGTAGGATATAGAGATTCAACCCACTTTGACGTATGAAGAGAAGCCAGTGGAGATTCTGGATTATGCAGTGAAGATTTTACGCAACAAAGTGATTCCACTAGTGAAGGTATTATGGCGCAACCATAACGTGGAAGAAGCAACCTAGGAGCGGCAGCAGGACATGACAAGCTGATATCCAGAGTTGTTCAAGTAACAAATTTTGAGAACAAAATTTTTTTTAAGGAGGGTGAATGTAACACCCGAAAATTTTTCGTTAAAACAAATTTTCAGATTTATGTAATTGTAATCGGCGGAGTTTTGGTTAGAATTGAGAGTGGAGAATTTCTACCATTAAATAAAAGATTATTTTGAGACTAATGTAGAAAAGAAGATTTTAAGAATCCAACTAGAATCAAACCGAACCGAATAACAGATTTATTAAAGGATTAGAGGTTAAGGGCGGTTTAGTAATTAGGTTATTATTATTATTATTATTAAAAACAAAACTAACAGAACATAAACACCATTGGGTGTTTTCTTCCCCACCGAGGTTCCCCTCTTCTTCAACAAAGTCTTTCTCTCCAGCGACGGCGATCAACCATTTCCTTCATCAATCTTCAATCCACAGTAAGTTTTAGTTAGTTCTTAGTAGATAGGTAGTGTTTTAGTTCTTTTGAGTATTAAAAATGAAGTTAGTGAGAGTATTTGGTAGTTTTGGTGAAAACCTAGTAGGGAGCTGTGGGAAATTGAAGTTAGAGTTGATTTATATCCGTATATTAGTGTTTGAGCCGGAAGTAGAAGTAGATTACGAGATTTTATAGGAAATATTGAGCGTTTGGATAGCCAAATACTCGAATTATAGGACGGTTTTTGTTCAGCCTCATTTGACCAAGCTGTAGGTATTGAATTAAGAATTTGATTAAACTATGAGAAATTAGACGCCCTCAAAAGTCCGTAGCATTTCAAATCGTCCAAATCGGACGAGTATTGGATAAATTATGCAATTCTGAATTTGGTCAGAAATTGTGTAGGATTTTGGGTTTAGTTAGATTAGTTATTACAATGTTGTTTTTCCTTAGAGTTTTATGAGTTGGACGGAGAAGAATTAATGAATGTGTGGTTTATAGGTTCTCCAACTAGCGGCCGTATACGTAGTACGAAGTTGTTAGGACGCCATGCAAGTAGTGTAGTAGAGCAGTAGGTGTTTTGTCTTCAGGCCTACATCACAGTTCGGTAGGATGCATGCACGTTTACTTTATTTTATGTTTTAGTGATTATGCATCATGGTTTTAAAATATGAGAAAGAAACGAAAATGAATTTTCATGTTTGTACGGAATGAAACAGTAGGATGAGATGTGATCAACGAAATGAGAAGATACGTAAGAAACCAATAAAGGTGGGTTGAGTGGTATTGTCCCCAAAGATGGACCGCGAGGTGTATCACTCTTCTGCCGCTTTAGGTGGTGGCCTTGTCCCGAGAGGTGTACCGCGAGGTGTCACTTTACTAGATTGAGGTTGGCCTTGTCCCGAGAAGTAGACCACGAGGTGTGTCACCTTGATCTAGCACGTAAATAAGAACTCAGTAGTATAAGATAAAGAAGATGTAAGAAAGAGACGAAACTGTAGAAACTACATATGTTAGGATGTGTTTGGTTACAGTGTTATGTTTTTATGCATTACTTACTTAGCATTAGGCTAGTAGATGAGTTCTGTGATGTAGGTGATGACGCTATAGCTGGTGAGTACTCAGAGCACGCCCAGGACTAGGAAGCAGTTGTAGGAGTGTGCTCGTGGACGGTCCGACTGGCAGTTAGGGCATTTTGACCAGGGCGGGGGTATGTGAGAGAGTTTAGTTGATTTGAGTTTTAGTCGAATTTGTTTTTGAATGGTTTTGAGTCGATTGGAGTTATGAGGATGTACAAATATGTTTCAAACGCTAGTAGTCATTTTTCTATATAAATATGATTTTGAGTTGATGGAAAAGTGTAATTTTTTTGTTGTTTTATCGTTGAGTCGAATTTCGGTGTTTTCTTTAAATGATTAAGGTTTTCAGGCAGGATTTTAGTGAAGGAAGTGTCGACCTATAGGCTAAGTGGTTAACCAGGCCTAGTAAGTGTCGACCAGTCTTTAAAAGATGTCGATCGCTTATTGAGAAAATGCGTACAGAGTGTCGACCTACACGTAAAAGGGTCGACCAAACTCTATAGGTGTCGACCACAAGGATCGACCGACATGGACAGTAAGAAATGTAGTGTCGACCAGTGAATGTAAGTGTCGACCGGTAGTATAAAATTGGACGGGGAGTGTCAACCTCAATGATAGATCGACGCGGACAGAGAGAAAAGTAGTGTCGACCGGTGAACGTAAGTGTCGGCCGGTAGTGTAAAATGGACGTGAGTGTCGACCTCAGGGATCGACCGACGCGGACAGAGAGAAACGTAGTGTCGACCGGTGCACGCAAGTGTTGATCAGTAATGAAAAATAGAATGAAGTGTCGACCGGTGTTTACCGTGGTCGACCGAAAATGCCTTTAGTGTTTGAAAACTCAAATTTTATTTAAATTAATTTTAGTCAAGTCTTCCGCTGCGACGATTTTAAATGTTTTCAAAATGGTCGTTTTAAGTCAAGGAACGAGAGTTTTAAATTATTACTCGAATTTTTCCGAGCGTGTTTGTGGGAGGAGTATCAGTGAGCGTGCCGGAAACCGTGAGGGTTTTTGGGTCGCTACATCTACTCCGTATAAACCTAGTTTTGCACCTCTTATAAACTATCAAGGCACACTCGAGTCGAATTTAATCTAACTCCCCATTGGCGCTCGCCCCAGCCCACTTCCTCCTTTAAGCTTAGGCGTCAGATCTAAAATAAGGTGGATGACTCAGTTGCGGTCTGCTACCATCTCCCCAACGGTGCTTACCGACCTCCTTACTACTTTTCCCCTCCCTGTACCTTCCCCCTTCCCCTGCTCAAGCACACACTGCTGGTCTCTTACTACCTATTTCCCCTTCGATCACACCTGTCACCTCAGACTCGTGGATGTAAACTCACGAACAACCAATCACTTCACATTGCAATCCTCTATGCTGCTCAACCCCACTCCTTACAATGGCACTAATCAAGTGATGATGGCGGATGGTAAGTCAATCTCTATTGGTCGTTGTAGTAGTGTTGTGCTTCCAACTCATACATGTCCTCTCCTTTTATGATCTGTCTTTCATACTCCTTTCATCTCTCATAATCTTTTTAGTATTAACCAATTGTGTCGTGAAAATTATGTTTTCGTTGAATTTCACTTCGATTATTTTCTTATTGAGGATTAGATCTCCTAATAAACTCTTCTTCGGGGATCCCTTAGTAATGGCCTGTACCGAACTCCCTCAGTTCCTCAAGCTCTGTCCATGACCACAAGCTCTTCGGTTCCTGTGTCCTCTCCCTGTAGCTCATCATCATAACTTAGGCACCTCCGTTTAGGACATCCATCATCTACTATTTTACACTCTGCTTTAAGTTCTTTTAATATTCCCTGTACTAAGTCTTTTGTATTAAAACTCTGTGTTGCTTGTCAAATGAGCAATAATCATCATTTACCTTTTCCACTTTCCACTTATAATACAATGTTCCCTTTTGATCTCGTACATACTGATGTTTGAGGCCCCTCAGCAATTCCTTCTATCATCGATGTACGTTATTTTGTCTTGTTTGTTGATGATTGTACACATTTTACGTAACTGTATTGTTTAACATCTGGTTCATAATAAGTTTGGTTTTCAAATTAAAGTTGTTCAATTCGATTGGGATGGAAAATTTCAATCTCTATATCTTGTTTTTAAATCTCTTGGAATCAATCATCGGGTATCCTGTCCTTACACTCCAAATCAAAATGGCCGTGTAGAGTACAAAAATTGTTAAGTTGTCGAAACTGGCTTATCTCTACTTTTTCACTCTTTCGTTCCACAACATTTTTGGTCTTATGATTTTAGCACTACTACGACGTTACTAAAATCTTCAATGATAAATCTCCTTTTGAATGCTTATTTCATTCTTTGCCATCTTACTCATCGCTATGCATCTATGGTTGTCTTTGACTTCCCTTCGTTTGCTCTTTCAATCATCATAAATTTCATGTCACGACCCATACGTCGCGACTCACTTGACATACATTGACGTTTAAACTTTCTTAATCTTTCACGTGAAATTTTTCAAAAATTAAAATAATCAAAACTTGGACTTTAAGCTCCTTTAAATTCTTTAAAAATAAGTGGGAAACATTTATCAAAATAAGTTTGGAAGAATTCATTTGAAGTTGGGTTGGATTGCATAAAAAAATATCAAAAACTTAAAATTTTGCATGGGGGCGGCCAGGGGCATCGAAGAGCGCATCACTCACCCTAGCGCACGTGTGGTTAAACACACATGAGCCAATTGGTCGCGCCCTATGCGTGAGTGATCGGCACACTCTCGGGTGTCGAACGGCGCCCTTCCATGCCCAACCGATCGCTCGCGCCCAATCGGTGATCGGTTGACTGGGCGCTGGCCCTCCAGCATCGAGCGCACATTGAGCGGCCCCGTGCGAGCATAGCGCTGCCTCGCAATGCGCCGATCAATCACCCAAATGCGGCGATCGATCGGCGGGCCTTCTGCCCGCTCCTCATTATTTTCAACTAGTGCCGATCGATCACGCCCCCACGAGAGATCGATCGGCTGGCTTGCCTCGTGCACGCTGTGCGTTCTTTGCAGATGCTGTCTCTGCGGGCATCTTGCCTCCTTTTTCCTTTTTTCGTCATTAAAACCTAAAAACACTTCATACATTACATAAAAATCTCCTCCAAACTTCCTTATCCTATAAAACATTTAAAATTCTTCAATCTATCATCTTTAACCATGAATTACACAAATCATAGTTCATAAAACGAATTGAAAAGCATAGCGGAAGTCGAAACCTATAAGTGAAAACCCATTATCAAAATGTTTTCTATGATATCATATTCAACACCAAACAGTTCCAATAGTTTCAAAACATAAAAATCTAATTGTAAAATCTAACTATACATCACAGTTAGAAACTTCACCCACGGGTCAAAATTTCAACTGTACATAATCATCAACTTTAGGCACGTAGTCATCACCTGAGAATTTTTCACCTACATCATAAGGTTTAAACTATAAGCGTAATGCTTAGTAAGTGGAGTACTAATGCAAATGAAGAACGTGCATGAATGATCCGGAAAACATGTTTTTTTTCACATTACCTTTTAGTTCACGTGACATGGGTTAAAGGGGTTTTACATGGGGAGTAAGCACATAACATAACATAACTTGGACCACTGAAGTGGACAAACACGAAATAACGTGAACCACCAAAGTGGACAAACATAATATAACATGAACCACTGAAGTGGACAAACATAACATAACGTGAACCATCGAAGTGGACAAACATAAAATAACGTGGACCGCCGAAGTGGACAAACATAAGTTATACTCAACCACGACCCACAACTTAACCATTACATAATCTTATCTTTCTTTCATAAATCTTGCGTGAAAACATTTTGTATGCTTTTTTAAAAAAAACATGATGCATGTAGCATGATGCACATATAAACATAACATGAACCTTAAACATTTACAACACTAGCACCACAATGCACCTATTTCACTCAAAAGGGAACTTAATAATTTGATAACTACATCACAAGCCACATATCAACCAAGTAGACCATCACTTTGACTTCCTAGTACCTTTGTGATGTAGGGCCATAAGGGCCAAACCTACACACCCACTTAGCTCGTATCCTTAGCAATATTTGAGGCAATTTGATTAATTTCCTTTGTTGCTTGGAAAACCTATAGCATGTGAATCAAACCATCAATATTACATCGAGTTCCATAATTTAACCATGCATAACATTCATCACACTCGCCCAAAAATTCCAAACCAATTAACTTAAATATCCAAAACAATTAGCTTAAACCAATTTCCAACAATAAGCAACCAATTTTTAACCATTCAAGAATAATTTTTAGAATTGGCTTAGAATTGCCCCAAATTTCAAAATTTCATAACTTAGGCTACACTTAACCGAATTCAATCATTTAAAATAATATGGAATCCTTAAAGAGTCTAGATTAATATGGTGAAATCGATTTATCAAAAACCAAACTCAATAAATGGAAAAATATCGGAAAACCAAACTGCACTGTTAACTGATTTAGATTTTTTGCTTAACTTTGAAAATTCATAACTAATTGTATACTCAACCAAATCCAATTATTCAAAATGCTATGAAATCCTTCGAGAGTTTAAATTATCATGATCAATTCAATTTATCAAGAAAAAAACCAACAACTTATTCAAAGATTCCATAATCAGAACTTGTTCTATTTTAACCCAAAATTTCACAACTTCTTCAAACTTTAATCAATCCACCACTTTATCCTACTTAAACCACATACATGCTCATATAACTTGAACATTTATTCAATAATAGAAGGAAAGTTGTGACTAAATTTAGAATTTTTGTGCATACCATTAGGGTTTATCAAGCATCCAAAACTTTCACCAAACCACTTCTCTTATGATTATAGAACCCAAACTTGCATACACTAAACCCAACTTAAGGAAGAACCTAATCTCACCTTTAAAGCTTCAAATCCAGCAAGAGAGTAGTATTGGCATGGAAAAGGAAGAGTCGTGCGTGAGGGAGTGGGAGTGCTAGGCGTGAGGTGAAGAACCGATAGAGAAATCATCGAGAGGAAGAGAGAGATTCGCTGGTGGTTAAAGAAAAATCGTGACGAGTAAGAGTATTTCACGTGAAAGGAAAAGAGAGGAGGAAGAGAAGAAAGAAGAAAATGGGGTGTTTGGTAACAAGAAGAAGAAAGCCTTTTCAATGAGCTTGGATTTCAAACCACCTTCAAATCCTTTTAATTCTCACTTAATTCAATTTCATTAAATCCTAATTCTATTCATTTAAATTCTCCCTTTAGTCATCCTATGTTTAAAATGACATGTACGGTAAATTTTCAGGTCTTACACTTCAACACCGATCCCTTCCTTGTCTCTTCTTGGGTTACAGTCCTTATCACAAGGGATATCTCTACCTTGATCATACCTCTAATAGAGTGTACATTACCCACCATGTCACATTTAAGGAGTCTTTCTTCCCTTTTTCCACCTTCACTCTATCTATTTCCACATCACCTTCCCTTTCCTCCATTAGTTGCTCGCCCTACCACCTTACCAAACTCCTCCACTGTATTTCCTTCCTCTTCTTCACCTCCGTCACCTCCAGAACCCACTTCCTCATTTTATCAGAGCAATAGATTACTTATTACTAATAAACACACCATGAGAAATAGATCCAAGGCTGAGATCTTCAAACCAAAGGCTCTTTCTGCTGAATCACCTTTGCATGTTGAACTAAGAAATTTTGAACAAGATTCAAAATATTAACATTGGTTTGTCGCTAGAAAAGATGAAACTTTGGCTCTCGATAAGAAAAATATTTGGCAGCTCGTTTCCTTGCCAATAAGGGCTAAACTTATTGGTTGCAAGTGAGTATTCAAAGTCAAGCTAAATTCTGAAGGTTCAGTTAATCGTTATAAGACCCGATTAGTAGCAAAAGGTTCTGATTAAATTGAGGGTATTGACTAGAATGAAACCTTTAACCTTGTTGTGAAACCTACAATTGTTCGTACAACTCTATCACTAGCCATCTCTCTTAGTTGGACTCTTAGACAGCTTGAAATTAGTAATACTTTCCTGCATGGCAATCTCACTAACAGGGTGTTTATGCAACAACCTCCTGGGTTTGTGGATTCTTCCCATCCTCTGCTATCTGCTTAATATGAAAAGTACTTTATGGACTAAAGCAGTCTCCTTGTGCTTGGTACACCAAACTATACACCACTCTGCTAGCATGAGGTTTCTCAGCATCAAAGTCTAATACCTTATTGCTTGTTTTTTGAAATAACTCCTCCATTTTGGTTATGTTTGTTTATGTCGACAACATCATCCTCACTGGTAGCTCTTCTTCTCTATTGGATCAGTTTATCGCTTATTTACACTCTCAGTTTGTGGTTCACAATCTTGCTCCCCTCTCTTTTTTCCTCAGGATTTTAGTTACTCGGACTCCTACAGGTATGCACTTTTCTCAATCACGGTACATATCTGAGTTGCTTCATAGGACTATATGGCCTCCTGGAAGCCAGTCCCCACTCCTATGGTTTCGGGTCTAATTTTGTCCAAAAGTTCTGGTGCACCTTTGCCTGATGGTTTTATCTATCGTAGCATTGTTGGAGGTCTTCAATATTGTTGTCTTACAAGACCATATTGTAATTTTCTTTAAATTGTTTTACTCTTGAATGTCTTCAAACTAATTTATGAAGTCTTTGGTTACTTGTGGAATTGTATTGAAGTGATTATTATTATTATTATTTTGAGCAAATGCCACTTACTTTGAAATGGAAGGGATTGGAACTAGATCTGTGTTGGAAGTCTCTTTTAAGGGGAGATGAGAAAGTAGGATCAAAGAATTACATCAAGGGTTTCATGGGTAAAGGTCCTTTGCACCAAGTCATTTTACATTTTTTGATGTGACTTTCCAAGCAAAGGAAGCTCAAATTCTTACCAAGAATCCAAGATCTTCTTAAGGTCTTCGAGGATATAGTTTTTGTAACATTTAATCTTGAGCTTCCAAGAGAAATTGAAGTTGGAGAAGTTGTAGCAATTTTAGATTTGAGGAAAAATCCTCAAACACGTGTAGGATTATGTGCCACGAGATTTGGTCACAAGGTTGCAACCAAGGAGTCTAACTATATATTCTAATTCTTTTTATTTTGTAATATTTTCTCTATAAAGAGATTCGAGAAATTTTGTCAAGTAAAAGAAACGAAGGAAGTAGGAATCAAGGAAAAATGGAGTAGCTCCCATTAAGGAAGGACAAAGAGGTGGAGCTTGTGTTTAAATGTTAACCCAAGCGCACTTCTTTGGAGTGAGAAGTGATATGCCCCATAAGACCCATTACACGATCTCAAACCCAAGCCCATAATTTAACTAACCTATGTTCTTACACACTTATATTTTTTTTAGGTAATAGTTCGTGCAAAGGTTTGGAGGATATCTTGGAAGACTTGAAGTGGAAGATCAAAGCTATGGATATAGACCAACCAAAACACCTTATCACTTGAAAGATCAAGAGAGGCGACCATAATGCTCACATGAGAATTTGTCTTCCCGAGCCATGAATTTTGTAACTTTTTTCTTTCAAACTTATTTGGGCAAACATTGACCTTTTTGTTAAACTTTATTATATGCATGCATATTAGGCATTTATGATTAGATGAATACTAGGTTAGATGGTGGTTTAGGAGTTGGTTCAAACCACAATTGTATGACTTTTTTTTTTGGGGGGGGGGGGGGGGGGCTCTGCCACTTGAGGGATTGGATGAAATTCTCACTCAGCTCAAGGCTAAAGATGGATGACATAGATGCCACTCAACCATTGGATCAAAATTGAAGCTTGCATCTCGACCATACACCTCCAACAGCTCAATGGGCTTGAAGACCAAGTTTGAACCATCTTACTACCATCATTAGGCCTATTGTCATTGGTGTTTGTATTTTGGTTGGACTGATTTCTAATGAGCATTGCACAGTTTTTCTCAAGGAGAAAACTCTTGGAGCAAATCGGCTACCGAGGTAAGCTCGGTTGACACAACCGAGGGGTTGTGCCCCCAGAACCGCTCTTTTATCTTGGTAGCTTGCAAGGGTTGACTTACCCATCTTCTTCTCCATTCTCTTCAGAGTGTAAAATAGCAAGAAGTGGCCATAAACTGTGTCATTGAATCGAGTTTCCTTCCTTGGGAGAAACCTTTGTCAAAAGTTTCAAAATATTGCTTATTGACCGATTCATGGAATAGTTGCACAACTTCTCCTCCTTAATGAATCTAGACCACGTCTCCCACTATCACGCACTTCACTCACTACACTAATCTCACATAAAATTTCGTTACATTTGGAGCATATTTGGTTGTTCATTTGCATCTTTACTTTTGGGTTTTCTCGAATCAGTTGATTCCAAAGAGCTAACGATTTTCTTTAAGTTCTTGAATTTATTTTACTGGCAAGGACCATAACAGGGAGAAAACCAACTTAAAGTGGTTTCTTGAAGCTATTTTATGGTTTTATTCTATCATGTTTTTAATTTAATTTTAGTTGTTTATTTGTGATTCTTGATGCTGAAAAACATAATTTAATTTTAGTGAACATTTTAGCTCATCTGCTAGGGCTTTTCTAGTTGAATGCATGTGCCATTACATGAGGTTATTTTGGTTATTTCTTTTAAGGATTCTTGCCCTAGTTTGTAGGGTTTAATACCCCAATATGGTGCTATTGCAAGAGGATAACTTTTGATAAGGACAATCATTTCTTTTTGTGAAGAAAGTTCTTCATTGCAAGTCACACTCTTCTCATATTGATTTCTCAATTAGATTGTGTGTTTAAATTTGAATCCGATCTTTATAAGCATGGATGGATTTTGATATCACATATTCATCCCATTGAACTTGAAATTGTAAGCAAGATTGTATAACTCTCATTAGTCAAGTTGGAATGCTTAGTTCTCACAAGGGTTGCCATAGGAGTTGAAGGTCACTGCAGTGGTGACCATTCAAACCAACTAGTAGTGTTCCGATTGTAATTTGTTTGTCCATGCACATTTGGGGCTAAAATTTGGATGGTTTATTCTTCACTTCTTGGGGAATCGTTTGTCCAAAACTCACATCAAGGCTATCTAACTTGTTCGAGATATGATATTTCCAAATCGGATCCAATTCTCATCAAAAGGTGTGAATCTGAGTCTCCGACAACCTCAGCCATTTTTTCAATAACTTCTGATTTTCGTGGAGTTTATCCAAGATACTTAGAGATTGTTCACCATATATGTGAAGGTAGATTCTGTCCAACTTCACTTGAAGATGATTAAAATTGATGAAGATATTGAGTCATCAAGTCAGTTGTCGAATCTATCAAGACTTTCAAGTTTACCTTGGAGCTGCCATCCTTTTCATTTTGGTGGCACATCACTATCTCAGATTCAAATCTTATTAAGAAAAGAGGTATTTCAAGTTCTTGTGATCTATGAAAGTTTGTTTCGTACAAGTACACTCTAAATCTTCAAAGCAAAAATTAGGGCTGACAACTCCAACTTCAAATGTCAGGATGCGTAAACAACAATTTTACCATCTAAAATCAAAATGCTACCAAGACCCACTCCTGATGTATAAGCATACACCGAACGAGGTATCTCACTATTAGAACACAACAAAAATACAAGTCCTACTAATATCCTAATAAACTACAACCAAAGTAACCTAACAAAAAACTTGAGAATGACCCCAAACAGGACCCAAACAAACACCCAAAAAGGCCAAACAAACTTGGCATTGTGGCTTCGAAAATGGGGCACTGCAACACCAACACGAGGACATTGGGAGTGTGGAAATTCCTCAATTTCAAAGAAGTTGCATCGTGTCACAACTTCACTAGAAATAAGCCACAACATGCCATGTGTCGAGCGTGTATCTGTTCACCAAGAAAACATCTTATGTCATGACACAACCTTGGTTTGTCAAATGGGAATTTAGAAAATTCCAATTTTCACCAAAACTCAAAGAATAACCCATGTCCACGCATTCATAACATCAACTCAACCACCAACCAAAAATACAATGAACAATTTCAAGTTTTAAAGCTCAAAATGAAATTTTCTAAAGAAACACAAAACTAACAAAAAGTTCGACAAAATGGAGGTTGATCATATGTACCCTAGATAGAGGCCTTGACAACATGGATAGAACAGAAAACCCTCTCAAGATGCACTACCTATCTTCTTCCTTCTCTCTTTCTTTCTCCCATTCCACCTTTAAAATATATATATATATTAATTATTTTACAATATATAATAATAACATACTATATGTATTAAATAAACATTTAATTCTTGATTTTCCAAATATCTAAACGTTATCTAAAATTCTATCAAAGGTAACTTCTATTTACCTTACACTATTTTAGATTTTTAACGAGGCGATAACTCTCCATTATCACCAGTTTAACCAATTCATCAAAAATTTACACTTGTTCTAACAACGGCAAGTTACGAAAGTTTGAGTCAACATAAATCAAATTGACCTCGAAAAAAATGAAAAATAAATTTAAAAAATTGTATTATTTAAAGATTCTAAGATTTTATAATTTTCACCATGGGGCACGATATTATGAGCTGCCCCATTATAATATTCGTGTAAGGTGCAAATATGTCGCTTGATCGAAGTTGCATAACAAACACCAACCTTCTAAAGAAGGTAATCTAATGGAGAAGGGCGATCAATCGAATCATTTCTAGAAAAGTTCAGTTGAACCACTAATTGATCGATTGTGTGGATCAATCAATTGTATTTTTGTAAGAAATTTAATATTCTTTCAATTTCTAAACATAGATCAATGTTGAACGCAAACTAGATCAATTATAATCCATATTTGTACAAAATATATTTATTTTACACATCAAATTTTAAACTTTTTACCAAAAAATCAAGTATTTCATAAACATACTAATTCGAGTAAAAATCTACAAGTATAAGGGTTGAAATTGAACATGTCACGACCTGGAGGCGGGCCTAATAGAACACCGAGTTGGGCAACCCAATTCTCGAAGAGGAGCCAATTATCTAACCCAAGGCTTGGTTTGCAGCAAAAAACTTGAACATTAATCAAAAGCCAAATCCACACAGTGATTATAGATATAATAGTGCGATAAAGGAAATACCAATTCAATAAGATTTACAAGTCTACATCCAAAACCAATAAACTATTACAAGTCAAACTAAAGTTAAGTTCTCATTAGAAATTCAACTAAACACTCAAATGCAGAAATAAATAAGTAAAGCTAACAGCTCCTAAGCTTCAGCTATTAATTGCTCTTATTCTTTCTTAGAAATGGGAGGGGTCGTTGAGGTGAGTCACAAACTCAATAGGAATGCTATATTAAATGCATGTAAAACTTATTTTATATTTTCTTTCAAAATATGATGAGATAACAAAAAAATTTTCAAAACATCATTATGTTGAAAACTCATTTTTAATATTTAAGGAAAACAGGCTCCACAGGCCAACAACGAGGAATTAGGTCAAACATTAGTCGTGTACATAAAAAACTTTACAAAAATAGGTTATCATCATACATTTCACTTAAAAATCATCTCAATAAAAAATGAGAGTCATTCAAGGACCATTGCAGCACATAAAGATAGAAAGACGGCGACCGAAGTCCAGCAACGCCTCATGAGTCAGAAAGAATAGTCAAGCAACATGCGATTCGAAGATCAAGCTCCGTCACTTGGGTTGTCGAAGAATAATGGTCATATACGAAGCAACTCATATCAATGATAATAATACTCTGATCAAGCTTAGAGATTCGAAACCAAAAAAGCAAATCATCACCGCCCTATTACTCATTTTGTGACGTGCATATAAGACAACTTTCATGCAATGGAAGGTGTACTAGGATGTCCTCCTGATACTTTGACACAAATACCGTCCAAAGTATCACGAGGATCCATTCTATATCATAATCAATAATAAAATCATGCATCAATGGTAAACATGTAAATCATATATATATATACACAAAAAATTGACATGCTGGCAACTAGGCCCCATCAGGCTTTCATGGGTGATAGGTCACCCCTACCTTTAAGAAAATAATGTTTTCTTCAAACCATGCAATGCAGTACAAATAATATAAAACCATACATTTACTTCGATGGCTCATTCTTCTAACTTGAATCGCAACCTCAGCAACTCGCTCGTAGTTCTCAAAGTTGTATTTGCTTAACATAAAATCAAAGTTAAGATTATCCAACTTAACTCTAAGGGGAGTCACTAGGATTGGTCCTAAATCAAAACTAGGAACTAAATCTTTAACTCTATAAACGGCCGCAAACTTCGCTTACAAGCCTAGGTAACAAAACTTCCTTTAAAAATAAACTATGCGGTCGACACTTTATGAGGGATCGATCGACAGTTCCTTTAAGCGGTACACATTTGAAGCTCTTGGGTTTAATCATCAAATGACAGCGGTCGACATTTCATCTACAAGTGTTGACGCTTGTACGGTCGACACTTCCGCTGAAGCGGTTGACACCCCAAACTCTCAGGTTTCAATCTATCTACCCTAGCAATTGACAATTCTCTTAAAGTGTCAACACTTGCAGCTCTCTGTTCCCAGTGTAAAGTTTGAAATGTCGACCCACCGTCTACAGTGGTCGACACTTAGGGCGATTTTCAGTGACGCAAAGTTGTGAAAATTGCTCCCCTATCCTAGTTTTTGCCTCCAAACGGCGACAAAACTAGCACACACTTTTAATACACTAATATAGCTAAAAAGATCAAATGGAATCAAGCTCCATTGCTCGAATCCATCCGCAACCTAAAACTTTACATTTCAATCACAAAAATAGAGGTCGAAAACTTACCATCGTCCAAAATCCTTCACAAAAGCTGGTGTACGAAGCTTCACGAACAATTCCGTAGCCACCGAACACGATGAAATGCACAAAGCGGAATCAACCTTCTCTCCCTCTCTTTGGCGGCTCCAACATGGGAAAAGGGTTTTTCTAATCATATTTATCAAATTTTTACAAATTTACACTTTAATCTAACTTAAAGAATTTACAAATATCACTGAAACTTAATATTACACTAAAAAATTCATAAAAATACTAGGTTTTACATAACACACCCTCATGGTCCTTTGAGAATTGTTGAAGATTGATTTGTCCATTATCCTTATCTATCTTGTTAATTTTTTAATTTACCATCAAAACTTAGTCTTTTCGGATAAAATTCCAAATTTAGACAAAAACTAAGAGATTTGTGGTAAATCTTGACTTACCTTTGTAGATCCTTCGACTCCCTTATAGATTGACCTTCCAATAACACCGTTTCAACATCATTTTAAGATACATCTGAATTGGATTTAGAAGTTAAAGTTTATGGTTTCTATATAACGACAAACCAAAAGAGAACTACCAACCTGAGAACTCCCAACCTTATAAGATCTTTTAAGTATATTGTACTTGTATGTGTCAAAATCTTTGATTTACTATTGATTTGACAAAATCTCGCTCATTGGCTCTCTCTCTCTCTCTCTCTCACACACACACACACACACACACACACACACACACACACACACACACGGAGCCAACCCACTTAACCGGTCGAGCATTGTAGCGAGCTCAACTCATTTAACATTGATTCGCAATTCGACTCGAGTTGAATTTTTGTTGGGTGGCTTAACTTGTTAGGCTCAATGAGTTAGAATTTTTCATGGTTGGCTCGTTAAGCTTCGGTTTACTCTTTTGTCACTCTAATTATAAATGATTGACAATTAGATAAGTGTTAACTTAATTAATATGTGTATGATTTATAATGATACAATTATCAAATATTTGTAATGATATTCATATGATATTTTTTATTAGATTATCTTAAATATTTTTTTCTAAAATACCTATCATTTTATATATTAATAAAATAATTTTATTAATCCAATGACTATTTATTATATTTTAACATTATAATTTTAATAAATAAATATATTATATTTATATAAATTAAAAACATTTATATATATTTGGTTAAGGCTCGTTGGCCTCGTTTAGCCGGCTCAACTCGACTCATTTAATATTGGCTCACTAACCAGTTTGGGTTGAAATATTTATTTTTGAGGTCATTAGGTTCGCTGCTCGTTTAATTCGTTAGATTTTGTGAACTAGATTTTTTCATACTCGACTCGCCTTAACCAGCTCGTTTGCTATCTCTAATGCACATCAAGTGAAAATTAGTAAGAGGGAAATATACTATGGTTTTTATATCATTTCATGACCACCTGCCGCGATCCCTCAAACAAAATCTCACCATTATGACTCGGAAAATCTTTATGGTAATGGAAAATTTTCATAAGTGATAGGATTTCGCAATTAATGGCAATTACCACAAAATACATGTAATCACACTCTTAAAACTACAAATTATATTTATTGAAAATAATGTTAGTTGATATACCGATTATTTACGTATTGATTCTCTATTGAGATTTGTAATAATACTATGTTTAAAATCCATTAACTTCTCATATTACGTCTTCATTCTCAACTACCATTAGATCTTAGATAAATAATTAATTCATAATATTTACGAATTATGTGAGAATTATTTAATCCATGGACTAACAAATAATAAAATATAAAATAATATATTCAAATCAATGTATTAGTATTCCTAACTACTCATTTGATTTATTATCATAATACAAGGTTTATAAAATGTGTCTAATACAAAAGTTTACAAAGTAAATCAAATAATAAATTAATATAGAATATGAGTGTGTTAAATACTATGAATTAAGATAATACATACATACTTATTATTATGATAAAATGAATTGTTTTTTATTTAATGAAAATTAGAAGAACATTTTAATTTCATCTAGTTTAGTTATATATAACTACATTATATAAAACATATATATTTCTATATCACAACATATATAGTCGAGATTTAATTATACATTTTTAATAGCATGAACTATGATTTTTGACTTTATATTATCTGAAAATTTCTAACTTCAAATATGTCATAGACTTATTTAAATTATCCATTTTTATATTTTATCCATATATATACAACATGTATGTTAATATAAAATTTGCATGAATAGCTAAGAATGTTGATGAAATTTATAAAGTATTTCAAATAATACAAACCCAAAAAATTAGTTAACAAAAATATTTATTCATTACATCAATAAAGCTTCATTACTCTTTCAAAGAGTTCTAAAGTACATCAAAGGACTCATGTTTGCTAAAAAGGTGTATAAATAGAGGCGCTGCATGTGATAACTAATTAGAAATCTTTTAGAAAAGTAAACAGTTACTTAAGAGTAACTCTAATGTTCTTTTTTTAACAATTTTTTGGAGATTGTTCCACCCTTAACACAATGATGAGCTATCTCCAAGATACAACTACCAACTAATTATCAATATTTGTTTTTAACAAAATAGATCATAATTTTATTATTATCAAGAAATATAACCTTCTAGTGATTTAATATATTAAATTCATGTGTGAAATATATTTGACTGATTTTCTTTTTAATTCTAACTAAAGTTCTAACAAATCTTGTCTGATATGTCTTCTAAAGGCGATTATTTTTTTTTTGCACGTGTACTACAATTCTTCTATGTAACACAATTTCTATCAAATAGATTTAAAAAACAAAGTTTGACGTGTGCATTCTATTTGTAGAATTAAACAAATTAAATAACGACAAACTATATTTATTCACGGCTAAAAGATTGTTGTCTATTTTGCCCAGAAGAAAAGTTAGAAAAATAAGTTGTAAAAATTGATGGTTACTCAGTATTTAAATGCTACAGCCATGCGTCACTTACTTGGAAATGATTCCCCCTCGAGGCACTGCCATGATGTGATAATCATCAGCTCTGATCTTTGGTGGATATATACAAAGAAAAACAAAAGAGATAATCCCTCGAAGCCTGTTGAGGTATTCAAATTGTTTTGGCAGAAAGATGTGTCCAGGAAGCTCACTTTCCAAGGAATATATTCATTGTTTTTACGAAAGGAATGATTCTCTGCAGTCTGGAGCTACAAAGATGCTTGAAATTCAAGCAAACATGTTCTTAACTCTTAAGGTAACCTACTTTTCCACTCATCTTATGGTGTTGATCAAACACATTTGGCTAAAGTTAGATTATCACTTTGTTAAAATATATTGTAATGGAAAAAAAAATTACAGTAAAAGGGTATTATCTAAAAACGAATCTTTGAGCTCTAACTGAATTTGAACAGATATAATCATCTAATAATACTACTTCTGGTTTATCTTTTTGGCATATGGCTCATGGCTCATGGCTCATGGCTCATGGCTCATGGATTTACAAGCAGTGCATCGGTTGCGACCGTCTGACTAACGAAGATAGGGCAAACGGGCATTGTGGCGAGTTTAATGGCGGCTTTGAGAGAAGAATATTCCTTTTATCGTCAAAGCAGAAGGCATATATTCTTGATTTGGATGCGATAGTGTAAGTTGGATTTCTCCAAATTTGGACTCTCTTTAACTGCATTACAATGAATGGGCGTTCTCTTTATCAAAGCTTGTGTTTGTGTGTTTTGATTTGAGCCCTAAACCATAGGTTCCCCCACACTTTGAGGCATAGTTGTTGCCTACCGTGGTTTAACTTAAATGACCTGACTCGCCTTCCTAACCTTGCCAGTTCGCTCATATGACTTCCAAAATTACCTGCCAAATATAAAAAATGTTGTAGAACAAAAAAAAAAAAAAAGAATGTTTGTTGCCGCTTACCTTGTGAAGGCAAGGACGGTCAAAAAATCTATTGATTATGAGAGTACAACTCATACCAGTAGTAGTACACAATCTCATATAATTTGATAGAGTGAAAATTAAGTAGTTTATAAATATAGTTTTCATTCCTACTTAGTATAATATGGTTTGGGGTAATCCTAAAATCAAATCTATGCGAGCTCCGAAACAAAGCGAACGATTTTGTATTAGAAGTACTAAAGATTTAACAATAGTGTAGGTGTATTTACACCGTGGTAACCTTCTCTCTCTTGTAACCAATATGTCACACATTGTATCACCCAACTACATGAGAATTAAGTTCATCCAAGATGGCTATATATTAGTTATATTGTGTACATAGTGAATGGGATGGAGAGAAACAATTACGATAAAAGCTTTACATGCTATAGAATTGAAGAATAACTCCAAACACCGTTTCTTTTACTTTTGTACGGTAAATATATTTACACTCATCTACTAGCAAAACTCTAGCCAACGACAGATCTCTATGTTCCTGGATCTAACCACTCTCTCGGACAGTGAATACAAGGTAAAGGACTGGCTACGTAGTCATGGAAAGAGAATGTCGGTCACCAAGAGAGAGAAAAAGTTGAGCATAAAGGGAGACTTGCGTATAAGAATAAGTGCTCTTTAAGAAGTTGTATACTTTGTTTTGAACAAGGGTTTAACTCATCATCTTCAAATTTGCTTTCTAACTCTTCTTGTTTGGCATTCAATTATTTCTTATTTGCTGCGCATTTGTTCTTGAATCCAATAGTATTCCGAAAAAAGCCGGTAGCTAGCTGCGGAAAGATCAAGCCAAGGAATGTTCCAGCAGGTCAAGAAGGCCTCCCCTATGAATTCCCATGAGAGACCCATCTGCCTTCAAGGAGACTCTGGTCTGGTCCTCACCACTGACCCCAAGCCCCGTCTGCGGTGGACTTCCGAGCTCCACGAGCGCTTTGTTGATGCCGTCACTCAGCTTGGCGGCCCAGATAGTACTACTTCTTTCCATACTTAAGTACAATCTCTTTTGATCTCTCCTCCACTTTACATGACGTTTCCAATTCTAACAGTTTCTATCCTTTGCCCTTGTTTTCAGAGGCCACTCCAAAGACAATCATGAGGGTCATGGGTGTGAAGGGTCTTACTCTTTACCACCTCAAGAGCCACCTTCAGGTTTTATCAATTAATTGCATTAGTCTCATTCTGCCGGTTTTATAATTCCTTAATTGTTCGCCTCTTCTACCTTATTTAGAAATACAGGCTTGGAAAGCAACCGCATAAGGAATTCAACGATCACTCAATCAAGGATGGAATGAGAGGTGATGATTCAGAAAATACATAGACGTTCTTTATCTACAACTTTATTTTTTTCGTCAGAAAAAGTAGATTATAAGATATTTGATTTTCTAGAAAAACATTTGCTTGAATGTTGTTTTCTGTGCCAGCTTCGGCATTAGATCTTCAACGAAACATTTCATCTTCTTCCAGCATGATGGAACGCAGCATGAATGAGTACGCTACCTTTTTTTTATAGTAAAACTAAAGAATTAAGATTTAATTCATGATAATACACCACTTTGTCAGTTATTAGCTTGACTGAATTTATTTATTTATTTTTTGAAATATGTAGCAGTAACTCACACACGGTTGATGCAATTAGGACGCAAATGGAGGTGCAGAGAAGATTACAGGAGCAGCTAGAGGTAAAGTGATAATGATATGCAACATAATGTTTCCAATCTCAAAGATAAACTTAATCTTACCATTAAAATGGAAGTACGGCAGGTTCAGAAACACCTTCAGCTGAGGATTGAAGCGCAAGGGAAGTACATGCAAAGCATACTGGAGAAGGCTTGTCAAACCCTCGCCGGGGAAAACAGTACGAGTAATGCAGCTGTGCCGTTCAAGACAGCCAAAAATAACAATGCTAGTCCAAGTCCAGATCATGCTATTCCCCCTTTTAAGTTCGCATGCTTTGGAGACGCTGGTAATATCAGCGGCGGCGATAGTGGTGGCGACCAAATTGACCATCTTCGTCAGAACATGGAAAAATGCAACAACGAGAGTGGTTTCATGTCGAGCAGTGGCAACTACTTGTGCTCGGAGAAGAAGAAGCCTGGCTCTTATGGAAAGAGCCCATTCATCTGGTGTGATGATATCCGACTGCAAGATAGCACTTTCAATTCAGATTGCTGCACCAACATCATCCGTTGAAATCAGAGGGAAGAGTCCGGATTCCATTGCAAGGATAAACGTCTGTTCGCTGAGACCGCCGTTTTCTTGCACTAACTTCAAGCTTTATCTTTTTTTGCTACGTGGAATATTACCAAACCCTTTAAACATCATCGTCATCATGTTGTTATCTTACCTTCGTAACCCAAAACAAAAAACATTAACAATCATCCGCGGGTTATTATATCTAGAAAACTTACATTAATTCATCCACTTTTATTAATGGCTTTGCACACACAAACAAACATTATAATGTTGATTTCTCTCCCTTACTGTAATGGTAACGTTTCTCTAGGGTGAGGGTGTCATGTAACCACTTGTGGAGAGGCCGCCACAAAAATTCAAGACTAACAACCGGAACCCGACCTTCAAAGAGAGCTTGACAGTCAACACAAGGATACTAAGTGTCACACCCTTCTTCCCACAATGCATGAAGGCAAGGGCCAAGTGGC
>CM039523.1:8173796-8287318 GCA_022433055.1 Begonia peltatifolia
CCAATTTAAGACATGGCTCGGCCATGAGTTGTATATAAGCCTCTTGAGACACCAAGCCAAAGGTATCCGATAAAGGAGTTCCTAAGGCAAGTTGTGGTGATCCTTGAGCGAGTGTTCCTAGTCTTTTGTATTCGGAATAGAAAAGAAGGTTGGGAGGTTTTGCTCCCGTAAATACTTGTGTTAGTTCTACTCAATTCCGCAAAGCACCAACGAGGAGGAAGGCTGGTCGAGTCGAGGACCCGGCGCCGCACATCCCGAAGGCAAAAATTCTTGGTGCGAATTTGGGTGTGTGACACTAAGAGTGGGCATGCAATGGACGACTTAGAAACCAACTCTAGGCACCAAGCCTACAAAATGGGTCAAATTTCATGTAGGCTCTAATCAATCAAAATACAAGCTTAACGAAATGGGTTAACTTACCTGCGATGATTTTGAACTTCAACCTCAACATTCTAACTACAATTTCAAAGCTCACGTCAAGAGAAAGAGTTTAGACTTGAAAAAAAACACGAAACTAGTGCCAGAGGGGGGTCGTTGGAGGTTTTTCAAAAAATGGAACCTTCCCCTTTAATGTTAGATATCGAGCGTTCTAAGAGAGTTGAACAAGTGTCGATCCTTACCTTGAAGGGTTGACCCCTACTGAGGCAGAGCTAAACAAGTGTTGGCCGCTACCCCTTATGTGTCTACTCCTGATCAACAATACCGAGCGAGGGTCGATCCCTACAGAGTCTAAGTTTGTTGTTGTTTATAGTATCCTTTTGGTTTGGGTTCCTAGACCTAGTATAAAACTCATATGTGTACCCATACTGTTTGAAAGAGATATTCATGATATTGATTTTCTTTTATGCTTGAGTGACTATGTGGATTTTGAGCCAGTGCCAGAGGTTGTAGCTCTAGTTTGCAAAAAGAGCAATTGTCATTGAGGTAGACTTACCATTATATATGTATGTTTTATACGTTTACCATTGATGTATAATATTTTATTTCTACTGTGTGTATATATACTACAAGAGGAATTCTCTTGATGCTTTGGAAGGTTTCAATTTCAAAGCATCAGAGGCTATCCTAACACATCTTCTGTTGCGTGAAGATATTTTGTTTGTACGTCACGAAACTAGGTAATAGGGCGGTGATACACACTCTTTGGATTTGAAATTCTTGAATTTGATAAGATGATGTGCTACGATGGGGATAGAAGTTAAAACACAAAAGTGGTGTTCTCGGCTATGTGTTGTTTTGCCTGAGAAGAGCAGCAACTTCTCACAAACATGACTTCATCAATTCTTGGACTTTGAGGCTACAATTTGGACAGCTACTCGTGGAAGGAGTGAATAGAATGTCCTCCAAATTTAGGGGCAAAACGATATGTGAAACAAAAGTTATCTTGAAAAGAGTGGGCATTATTGTAAAGGAAGAATAATAATCTGGTCGAGAATATTGGTGATCTTTGTAGATGTATAATTCGCTAGATTGATAACTTCTTAAATAGCTTTTTGGACAGGATGAAACTGTTTGTGTGAGGATGATTGTCCCCAAAGATAGAGGAATCATTGTGGATTAAAAGATATGGTTGCAGGTTGGTCAAGAGATGCTATGGCTGCACATCCTTGTGTTCTTCAACTTTCTTGGATGAAAGATTCCAACTTGATATGATGAGAGATTTTTCTAAACCTTTGCTGGATATTCAATATCTATGGAGAGAGGAAAAGAAAGGTTTAGTAAGATAAGGATTTGATGTGTTACGTGAATCTTCAACTCACCATTAATGGTAAAGATTTCATAACCATCTTTCTAAAGTTTATTTTATAGGTTATCATGGAAGAATGTGCATTCAAGCTATCAAATACATCAATTCAACTACGAAATATCTTATGAAAATTTTTATGATAAAATACGAGTGAAGGTACAAGCATAAAATTACAAGAATTATAAAACATTCCAAAACTGCTGACAACCTGACCTCTAAGCTGTTTATTGCATATTCGAAACATTTCCTAATTTTATATAAAAAAAGTACTCTTCATGAAGATTATAATCGACTTCCTTAGCTTTCCAAAATAAAGATTGCGTAAATATTGGACATCATTTACTATGCTAAATAGGCCCAAAAATAAAGACATTTGTTTTCTGCTCACTTTCTCTATTTTCCGAACTAGAAATCCAAATACACTATAAAATGACTTAAAGATAATCTAATGGACCATTGCTGCACCCAAAAACTCAAGAAGAAATTATATTCAAAAAGGTTAGAAGCACTTCCATTACAATTAGATGAAGGAAATTCTAATCACTTACTAAAGTGGGAATTTGAGGAATTAAATGTGGAGATAAAGACAACAAATAAAGGAAGGAGCAACATGCAAGGTGTACCACGAATCAATGATGTGAAAAAAGGAATTAAAGGTGTGCATAGAGGGAATAAAAAATGTGCAAACGTTAAGGGTTTTAATAGGATTTCATCTAAATAAGGGAACAATGGTAATGTTGCATCAATTTTCAATTCGGCTTTATTGTTTTTAGCCATTTGAATAAGGACCAGTTATTGGTTCCCTCTTTTTGATAATTTTGTTAAGTGTTGTAACTCTCAATGTAGGGTATATATACCCCCATTGAGGTATTTTGATCATTTTTAAAGAATAGAAAACCTTAAAAGAAGTTATTGTTTTGCAAGTCTCCACTTCCAACCAATCGTTTCTAGTGTGTAGTTACTAATTTGATTATCGATTTGTGAGAGTTTGAATAATCATCTCTTACTCCAACTTTCTCAATCTTAGGAGGTGACATGTTTTAATAAAGTTGAAGCGAACTCATAAGGACCAAGTTGGTCTGCTGCCATCTTTTCAAGGAGCACTTGGAGAGTAGAGGAGTGATTACCACCCCTATGTCCACCTTGTATCATTTCTGCCATAACTTCTTTTTCCATCCAACTTTGCTGACAACATTTTGAGATATCTTTCTCCATTGATAACCTAGAAAGCTGTCCAAAAATTGTGCCAAAAGTCGTTCATCTGTATATGATATTGTTTCTTAAAAACGACCCTAACCTTAAACTTTGATTTTTGACAAACATCACCATTTCGGTTATATCTTCGATTCCTTGGACATTAGCCCCTACATTTTGGAGGGTAACATTTAAACATATTGGAGAAGATTTAGGTTCTAATTTCACTTCAAATCAAGTAAAATTCGTAGAGATATGGCGCGTGCAAGTTCACTCCAAAATCTTCCAAGATGTGTGTTTTTTCCTTAACGGTTGTCATCCTTTCCAAAATCTACTTTGAAAATAACATACACAAAATTCGCTTGGATGTTACTCAACAAGGGAGGGGCAGCAACTTGAAGAAAACTTTAAGTTTTGTGAAGACACTTCAACGTGATTTTTCATTCAGCTTTTGCTACCTATTATAAGCCTTAAAGATGGTATAAATAATATCTCTAAGAGAATTAGACTTTTTACCTAAAAAGAGCTAGTAACATCATATGCAAAACAAAAAGGAAAGAAGGTACTTAACTATGCCATGTACCCAAGTACCTCTAAAGCCTATTTTGGGTAAGTTGACTACGCAATTCCAAAAACATGTCTTGACTAGGACCTAGTACATTCCAACCATAATAATAATGCTTTTGGACTTCCAAAAATATAACACAAAAATTTACTATGACAACTTCATATGGCTAGCTCTATTTTCTTTATGGGAAGGTGTTGTGGCCAAGGTGGAAAGTAATGGTGACTAATGGGCAGGTTGGCTAGCCAACCAGCCCGCCTGCTCGGCCCACTACTGTAGCGAACCGAGCCTGGCCCATTCCAAAGAGGCTGACCGGGCAAAGCTCCGCCCATGGGCTCGCAACCCCACCACGGACCGAGCCAAACGAACCAGCTAACGGGCTATCTCATTTGGCTCAGCAGGTCAGCTTGCCAGTTCCCCCAGCGGCCCACCCGCCTGCCTGCAGCCTATCTTCTCTCTCTCTCTCTCTCTTCCTCCCTCCCTCCCTCCATCTTCTTCGCTAGTAACGTGTAGTACATCATCGGCTTTGTCACCTGCTGTGACCGGAGGAAAACCTTCATAAGCTGCTGATTCTGCTGAGGAACAAAACAGACACCATTTGTCTAACAAAGACAAAAAAGTTCATCGTTGTTATAGACAAAGTCATATTTCATAACTCTTTCAGCTCTTCCACAATCTGTTAGAAAGCAAACAAAATCAAATGAAAATGAAGAGAGAGAAAGTTAAAGGATGGAAAGTCTGTGTTTTTACCCAAAATACAAAAGGAAATTGGTGGGGAGACTGTGTGTGTGAGGAAGATAAAAGAGATAAAGAGGAAAGCAAATTGACCATAAAATAACGCCGGCGGAGACTACAACCTTTACTGTGTAGGTGTTAGAGAGAGAGAGAGAGAGAGAGAGAGAGAGAGAGAGAGAGAAGTGAAAGGGAAAGATTAAGAGAGAGTAAACAACCTTAAAAGAAAAAGAAAAAGAAGTGAGAAAGGCCTTAATCTCTTTCCTCCCTCCTATTTTGCACTTGCAGAAGTAACGGTCATAAGACCGTTGCTCTGCTTCCCCCAGCGGCCTAGCCCCAGCAGCGCTGCAACTTGCAACGGCAACAGTCGTTTAACAACCGTTGCTAGAATGCTGGTTGCTCTCTCTCTCTCCCTCCTGTATGACTGTTTCTCTGCCTCTGCTTCCCCCTCGGCCCCAACCCCAGCAACGGTCATAAAAACGACTGTTGCTCGTCTCTCCCTCCCTCCCTCCCTCCTGTTTTGCTGCAGCAGCGATCATAAGACCGCTGCTCTGCCTCTACTTCCCCCAAGGCCCCAGCCATACCAACAATCATAAAGACTACTGTTGCTTCTCTCTCCCTCCCTCCTTCCCTCCTGTTATGCAGCAGTAGCCAGCAACAGTCATAAGACCGTTGCTCTACTTCCCCCAGCCATAACAACTTGCCCAATTGCCCCCTTCCTATTCTATAAATTCTCTTCCCATGCCTTCATTTTTTTCACCAACTGTCCCTCAATTGATTCTTTAATTTGTTCTCAATCAATTTCTTTTCTCTTACAATTCGCTATTTTCCTCATTTAACAAGGTAAATTTTAGTTTCTTTTTTTAAAATATATGATATATTTAGAAAACTTTTAATTGTTATTATATTAACTAAATTTTTTTGTATTAATTTTTTTAGATTTCGTATACGTGGAGTTGATCAATTCACACCACCTACAAGTTTTTGTGGTATCAATTTATTATTAAAATTTAATTTTATATTCAATTTTATTTATTATGGATCCTTGTAATTATATTATTGATGATAATGATGATATAGAAGAAATTAGAGAATTAATTCCTATATTTTTTGTGGCGCCCCGAGAACCTACACGTTCCCGGTGCGCTATAGTACGTCTACACACTATGACATACAGAGACTTGACGCGAACTCACTTAATTTTATATCACTTTCATTTTTCAAAACATATTCAAAAGAATATTTGTGAGTATATAAAAAAAAAATTGACTCGATTCGAAAACAACTCGCGCCCAAAAAGGGAACACGAAATCCTCAATTTAAAATACGCAGCAAAAAAGATAATTGAAAGTAATTTTAAGAATAAGTCAACAAAACTTGAAACTCTAGGAGGGAGTCCAACAAGCATCTCGAACTACACAAATTTGGTGCCGCGAACCTACGTCCCCACTTCGGCGCCCTGCACGCACTCTTACGGTGCCGCGCGTGCCAATTCAACATCACCACGTCACGCGCACGCACGCTCACAGCGCCGCGTGCCCCACGCACCCTGCCTCCGTACAGCACGTCCGCAAGCACGCATGCCCTCACCCGATGCCGCATGACCCGTGAGCATCCGCAGGGCTGCGTGTTCCGCGGACCTACGACCACGCCGCACTCCTACTCCCATCCACAATTCTCTAACACTCACTGTATACATCTCGATCTATTCCATATCCTCTCGACTCCCAACCTCTCCCGAAATTTTGGCGGAGTAACGCCTAAAAACTGGCTATCCTAAAAATTTAAACCCTGCACACAGTTCACCAGAAACTAACAATATCTATCCATCAACCATCTAGAGAATCTCCATAACAAAATAATCAAAGTTTAAAGACAACGAAAATCTATCAACTATAAATGAGGAAAGTGCACAGTATAGCGCAATATCATACTCTAACATATAAAAATACGTACGCGTCCCCAAAACACTACAACCACTCTATACAACCTGTACAACCGACGTCTATACGAACTCCTCTATCCGCATAAATACCCCGACACAAAACAACAGCCCAAACGCTTCTCATCATCACCTACCATCTCCACGGGTCGGGTCGCCCTAACAATCCGTAGTCCGGTGCCTCGGTCGCACGCCACCAAGCGTCTTATGTGTCAGGACTAGGCTCACTAGCAATATCGTCAGCACCTACACCATAGAACACACAACATAAGCCTAACGCTCAGTAAGTAGTACAATATGAAAGTAAAAGCCGACAATGCAATCCTATCACATGCAGTCTCTACACTCACACTCATGTTGTCACATCTGTGACACGTAGTGTAGCCACACTAGGGTAAGGAGGAACCCAACGCCACCCTACACCCTGACACGTCACCACCGTCCCAGTCTCCCCAGCAACGAGGCCCGCAAGCTACACATACGGATCACCACATAGCAACCACATCAGGGTGAGGGTGTACCTCGCACTACACTACACCCTAACACGTCGCCCCCATCCCAATCTCCCCAGCAACGGGGCCACAATTGCCACACACACGTTTCGCGACAGCCTAGCCGGCCCACTGCTCAAGCGAAATCCGCGATTGGTGTTGCACCAGCCCACTCACTAGCAGGATCCGCGGTACCACTGCCCATCATCCTCACCGTCAACATGTACACACCGCGTGACGGCCCAGCTGGCCCACTCCTCGAGCGACATCCGCGGTTGGTTACGTATCGGCACACACACTAATAGGATTCGCGGTACCACCGTCACGCGTCTCATCACTTACTCAAAATATGCTCAAAACCATTTTCATTCCCTTTTTAAAATATGCTGCATGTCAAACAATACACATGCACACCACAATCAATAACATAAATCCTAAAGTTCTACAGTGTAGGCCCACTTGAACAAAACACATGCATGCACTACTTACCTGGCGTCCTAAGCTCACTCGACGAACAGCTTCACTAAAAATGCCTCAACCTAAAACACAAACAATCACTCATCAATTTTCACTTCAAAATTCACCAAATAAGTTAAAAATAGCATCCCTTAACTAAATCCATGAAATTCCAACTAAAACGGATCACCAATTTGGTTCGGCCGAAAACCAGCTTAAAGTTCAGACGCGTATACATTTTGCGTCCGTTAACGAAATCGAGTGATTCAGAAGACTAAACGTTCCCTTAGGAACCTAGTTTAACATAATAAGACGGATTTTAAAACAGTAAGCCGCAGATAGGTAAAAAACACCAAAAACCGAATCTGCCCTTTTTATCCAAATTTCACATTTTCGTTCACTTCAACCAAAACTCACTCAAAACTAGCTTTACACATTAAAAACAGCCATGCTAATATCACGTGTCACAATTCTACGAAAAACACTCACTAATTTGACTCGGTCCAAAATTTGACATAAACGTCTGACGCGCATAACTTTTGCGTCGGATAACGGAATCGAACGATTCCAGCGGCCAAACTTTCCTCTATCCACCTATTTTAACCCACTAAAAAAGAATTTAAAATGAGTATTCGTAGCTCAGACCAAACTCCCGAAAACAGAACCGGTTTTATGCTCGGACATGCCACATTTTTGGTTTCTATCCACATCCACCAAATTTTCTCGCAATGTAACCACATTTTAGCTCACCTATGCATACATTAACAAAATTGGTGGTTCCCAATTAGAAAAACAAAAATGGCAGCACAAACCTCACGGTTTCCTTCCCAAATTATGCATTTATCAACCGGCTCATTGAACCATGAATTTCACCTCTAATTCTCCTAAATTCTAGCACAAAATCACCGAAATTTAGAAGCAAAACAACTCCACGCTCGGCTATCAAAATAGGACAATACCGAAAGGGAAAACTCCCTGTTTCTCAGTCGGGTTTTGTTGCGGGAAGGGACGAGCCACACACTGGCTCCAGAACACACACTAGATTCTAAAACACCCCAAAAACTGAGCTCTAACCGTAGGAAATTCAAGAACAACTGAGCTTCCACGCTCGGTCGACAGAAATCGAAACAGGGGACACTTACCTTAGGTCTTTCAGGGCGGGAAGGTCGAACCAATTTCTCCCTTCAGCTCGTTGGCACCCCTTTCGCACGGTCATCGTCCGTCGGCAGCACGCTCGGAGTTCTCTCCTTCGGTTGGGCTTCACTCCTCTCGGGCGTCGATGAGCATCAGCCGAATTACTTCCTCCCGAAGCCATTCGGCTGTCATATTTATTTAATTTAATTTTTTTAAGTTTAATTAATTAAATTACCGAAATGCCCCCCCATGTTTTTATCGTCCGTAATTTCGTTAAATTCTCATCCTCCCAACTTTAGAATTTCAAAAACCATCACAGAATTAGACTCTGAGTTTTATAACTTAATTTACCCGTTAAAATATTTTCTCAAAATTTCAACCGAGATTAAATTAAAAATTTCAGAAATTAGATTTAAAATTCAAAATTTTTCAGGTTATTACATTCCCCCTACCTTATAAGAATTTTGTCCCCAAAATTTACGTACCGAATAAGTTGGGATACCGACGCTCTATGTCTTCACGCCGCTCCCAAGTAGTCTCTTCCATACCACGATTACGCCACAACACCCTGACCAAAGGGATCTCCTTGTTGCGCAGCACTTTCACAGCAGATCCTAAGATCCTCACTAGCTTCTCCTCGTAGGATAGCGTCGACCGGATCTCTATATCCTGTTGTGGCACTACCTGAGAGGGATCGCGCATACACTTCCTCAGCATCGAGACATGGAAAACATCATGGATGGTATCCATTGACGAAGGCAACTGACGCTGGTACGCAGTTCTCCCAATCCGCTTGACAATCGGGAATGGTCCCACAAACCGAGGGTTGAGCTTCCCTTGCTTTCCGAACCTCACCACTCTCTTGAACGACGAGATTTTCAGAAATACCTCGTCACCCTCACTAAACTCCAACTCTTGACGCCTCTGGTCTGCATAACTCTTCTGTCGACTCTGAGCTGTTTCAATCCTCTTCCGTATCACGACAATCTTGTCGACAGTCTACTATAAAATCGTGGGACCTATCAATCGGGCCTCCCCAACCTCATCCCAATACAATGGCGACCTGCACTTCCTTTCGTAGAGGGCCTCGTACGGCGCCATACCAAAGTTGGACTAGTAGCTGTTATTATATGAGAACTCCACTAATGGTAAGAATTTACTCCAAGCCGCCTGAAACTCCAACACACAGGCCTTGAGCATATCCTCCAAAATTTGTATAGTCCGCTCAGACTGCCCGTTGGTCTGATGATGAAAGGCCGTACTGAAATCTAACCTAGTGCCCATGGCCTTATGCAGACTCTTCCAAAACTTGGTCGTGAATCTGGGGTCTCGGTCTGAAACAATCGACACCGGAATCCCATGAAGTCTGACTATCTTCTAAATATATAACTAGGCAAACTGATCCATGGTATAAGTCATACTCACAGGTAAGAAGTGAGACGACTTCTTCAACCTGTCGACAATCACCCAGATAGCATCATGTTCCTTGGTAGTCCTCGGCAGCCCGACCACAAAATTCATAGTGACCCGCTCTCACTTCCACTCCGGTATTGGCAATGGTTGGAGTATCCCAGACGGTCGCTGATGTTCCGCCTTCACCTGTTGGCAGACTATGCAAGTCTCAACATACTCGGCCACCGCTCGCTTCATGTTAGGCCACCAATAGTGCTGCTTCAAATCTCTGTACATCTTAGTGCTTCCGGGATGCACAGAGAAAGAAGATAAATGGGCCTCTGATAATATCTTATTCCTCAGCTCCTTATCCTTCGGGACGTACCACCTATCCCAAAATTTCAGAATCACATCCTCTGAATAGCTGAACTCAGAATTAGGCCTGGCCTCCATATTCGCCTTCAGCTCGCTACACTCCGAGTCAGTCTCCTGGGCCTGCCTAACCCTGTCCAGAATAGTCGGCCTCAACAACAAGGCCAAAAAAGTGGCTGCCAGATCAAAAATTACCTCTAGGCCAAAACTCTGCATCTCTGTCATCAACTCAATAGGCCCTGTGGAAGTCATGGCAGAAGTCGAAGCTGTGACCCCGCTCAAGGTGTCCGCCACCACATTTGCCTTTCCCGGGTGGTACTTGATCTCCACATCGTAATCCTTGACCAGATCAAACCATCTCCTCTGTCTCAAATGCCCCCTGACAAATCATCCCGAAACACCTCTGGGAACTCCTGCATAATAAGGATATCCTGTAACCGAGTATCACCCTGTGACTGTGCATCACCGACACTTGCCAAAAACCCCTGACAACTTTTATCCAACAACCGTGGAGTCTGACGAGAAAAGATAGCAGAAATCCTGGCACGACCTTTACCTGCTTTGAATGTATAGCTTTCCCCGCCCGGGGGCCGAAAATGAACCTCTCTGGTCCTGCAGTTAATCTTGGCATGATGTCTGAACAGGCAGTCCATTCCCAAGATCACCTCATAGCTGCTCATATGCAATATGACTAACTCGGCATACAACTGCTTTCTCCCCACTGTCACCACATTGCCTCGCACCACCTGTTCTGAATACAAATGTTCCCATGATGGCAAGGTCACATCATAATGTCGCTCGGCAGAACTGAACTCCAAGTTTGCCTTAACAACGAAACTCGTCAACACAAACGAGTGTGTAGCGCTCGTATCAATCAAGGTATAAGCTGCCACACTAAAAACAAAAATGTTACCTGCAATCACTGACGGCTGGATAGCATCATCTGGCTAAAAAAGGGCGAAAACCCTCGGTGCCACTCTCACTGACGTCTTGCTCGCAGCTGGGATCTGTTGGCAAAGTGTCCCACCTCATTGCAATTGAAGCAACGGTTCTGACGCGGCTTCTGGCACTCTCTAGACATGTGGCCCACCTCGCCACAGTTATAACACCGCACTGGGCCCACTCTGCACTCGCTCGGGTGGCTCCTCTGACATTTCAGGCACACTGAAAATTGTCCTGACCCCTGCGGCCTCTTGGTGCTCCCCTGGCTGCTGGAACTGTCACTAAGCCTCTTCAGGCCTTTCTGCATAGACGCCCCCTCTCCGCTCGACTGTGGCAGCGACTCTCTGAATGATCTCCGAGGCTGCTCCTTGGTACCTCCCTATAACTAAGAAGTTTCGCCCGAGCCTTCTCAATTTCCAGGGCCTTCGCTACCACCTCCTCGTATGGTATGCTTCGAGTCCCTGTAATCCGCATGCCCATATAGATATCTAGCTTCAGGCCCTGCACAAACTGATGTACCTTATTCTCATTGAGGCTCACCAAATGCCCCGTAAATTGCGACAAGGCCTCAAACTGTCGTACATACTCGGCCATAGTGCCGGTCTGCCTCAACTGCACAAACTCCACCATCTTCCGTGTCCTGACAGAATGACTGAAATACTTACTGAAAAACACCGACCTGAACTCCTCCCAGGTCATGGTCTCCACATCTCTCGTGGCCACACAGTATCCCACCAATGGCTCGCATCCTTGGCCAGATAGAATGCCGAACTAGAAACCTTGTCCTGCTCCTCCACCTTTACAAAACCCATCATCTCTCCATGCTCCGTATCCACTCCTCAGCACTGAGAGGATCCGGAGATGACCCGTCAAAAGTCGGAGGTCTAAGTCTATGCAGCCTATCACCCCCTCTGTTAGATGAATCCTGGGCACTATACTAACCTTGGTCGTCCCTGTTCATAAATCTCTCCAGCCACTGAGATTGGCGGTGGACTAACTCAATCAGCTGCCAGACGGTATCATCCATATCGCCCACAGCTCTAGGCGCCTCTCATCGTGGTCGACCTCTGCCTCTCGCCTCTCCTGATATTTTATACCCTTAACATATACAAAACTCATATCAGTCTTACAACAAATTTAAATCTAAACACTTATAGTTGGTGGAGTGCTCCAGTGCAGTGGCTGGCGGTGTTAGGTAATCCTCTGAACGACGTCGACCCCGTGGCTCCGATACCATATCTGTGGCGCCCCAAGAACCCACACGTTCCCGGTGCGCTACAGTACGTCTACACATTATGATATACAGAGACTTGACGCGAACTCACTTAATTTTATACCACTTTCATTTTTCAAAACATATTCAAAAGAACATTTGTGGAATATTTGTGAGCATATAAAAAAAAAATTTGACACGATTCGAAAACAACTCGCGCCCCGAAGAGGGAACACAAAATCCTCAATATAAAATACGCAGCGGAAAAGATAATTGAAAGTAGTTTTAAGAATAAGTCAACAAAACTTGAAACCCTAGGAGGGAGTCCAACACGCATCTCGAACTACACAAATTTGGTGTCGTGCACCCACGTCCCCACTTCGGTGCCCCGCACGAACCGTCAAAGTGCCGCACGTGCCAATTCAGCATCTCCACGTCATGCGCATGCTCACAGCGCCGCGTGCCCCACGCGCTCTGTCTCCATACAGCACGTCCGCACGCACGCCCTCACCTGACGCCGCACGAACCGTTAGCACCTGCAGGGCCGCGTACCCCGTGCACCTGCGACCACGCCGCACTCCCACTCCCATCCACAATTCTCTAACACTCACTGTACACATCCTGACCTATTCCATATCCTCTCGACTCACAACCTCTCCCGAAATTTTGACAGAGTAACGCCTTAAAGTTGGATATCTAAAAAATTTAAACTCTGCACACATCTCACCAGAAACTAGCAATATCTATCCAACAACCATCCCGAGAATCTCCATAACAGAATAATCAAAGTTTAAAGATAACGAAAATCTATCAACTACAAATGAGGAAAGTCCACAGTATAACGCAATATCATACTCTAACATATAAAAAATACATATGCGTCCCAAAAACACTACAACTACTCTATAAAACCTGTACAACTGACGTCTATACGAACTCTTCTATCTGCATAAATACCCCGACACAAAACAACAGTCCAAACGTTTCTCACCATCACCTACTATCTCCACGGGTCGGGTCGCCCTAACAATCCGCAGTCCGGTGCCTCGGTCGCACGCCACCAAGCGTCCTATGCCTCAGGACTAGGCTCTCGAGGCTCACCAGCAATATCGTCAGCACCTACACCATAGAACATACAACATAAGCCTAACGCTCAGTAAATAGTACAATATGAAAGTAAAAGCCGACAATACAATCCTATTACATGCAGTCTCTACACTTACACTCATGCTGTTACATCTGTGACACGTATTATAGCCGCACAAGGGTAAGGAGGAACCCAACGCCACCCTACACCTTAACACGTCGCCACCGTCCCGGACTCTCCAGCAACGAGGCCATAAGCTACACACACGCATCACCACATAGAAACTACATCAGGGTGAGGGTGTACCTCGTGCCACACTACACCCTGACACGTCGCCTCCGTCCCAGCCTCCCTAGCAACGGGGCAACAGTTGCCACACACACGTTTCGTGACAGCCCAGCCGGCCCACTCCTCGAGCGGAATCCGCGACTGGTGTTGCACCGGCGCACACACTAGTAGGATCCGCGGTACCACCGCCACGCGTCTCACCACTTACTCAAAATATGCTCAAAACCATTTTCGTTCCCTTTTTAAATATGATGCATGTCAAACAATACGCACGCACACCACAATCAATAACATATATCCTAATGTTCTTCAGTGTAGGCCCACTTTGAATGAATAAAGGAGACGCACTCCTCTTGGTCATTTCCAACTAATGCACTTACCTCTTCTTGGCAAGGATGGATCTTCTGTTCGGTTTTGCTTCAAGCAAAAGGGTTTACTTCTTCTCAATGAAAAAAAATGGTTGATCTTACAAGCACCATTAGCCATGATATATCAACCTAAGATGGAAGACTTTGAATTTCAAAAGAGGATGCTTGAGCCGTTGGATAGGTGACACGATTCCACCTCGAATGAGTTGTGTTTTACTTACAAACGAAACAGAAAAACAAAATATAAGCAGAAAACCGAATGCTGTCCGATGGGCAACCTTTTAGGCTCTCGGCATAACGATCTTCCGAAGGAAGATGGCAGCAAACGGGACCGGTTTCTGGCTACTCTCTTCGTGTATCCTTCTCTGAAAAAGAAAGGGAAGACGAGTGGAATAATGGCTATTCAAGCAACGTCGGGCTTGAAAGCTCAAGGAGATGAACTCCTTCTCAGTTCTTGACCGAACCGAGCCTTACCGTTCACCAAGCTTCAACTACTTCTGCTGAACACAAAAGAGCTATTTCTCATATATTCAACAACCTTTACACACACCAATAGCCATGTATTTATAGACCTAGGGTGGCTGAAGGGTAGAATGGGCTTGGGCTTCGAAATGGGCCACATGGTTGGCCATTCTTGGTTCACTTGCACACCAGATCACCTTCAAGCTTTGGCCCATTTGTTGCATCAGTGGGCTTCTAAACTCCGTCCCAATTGTTACTTCTAACCACCATCTAACTTAACATACATCTAATCCTAATGCCTAAGGATGCATGCAATTATTAAACATTACAGGAAGGCGAATGTTTGCCAACAAAAACAAAAGGCGAATTTTTACCGAATAAAATTCAATTACAAAGTAATTCCGAGGGAGACAAATCTCTTCTTCAAGTGCTTTCACCTTTAGCTCCCACGATAGCAAGTGCAAGGGTTGATCCTTGTTCTTTGTGCTCTGGTCCCATTCCAAATCTGCGAATAGGCATTCGACACCTGTAATTCCTGCAAAAGAAGTGAACTTGTTAGTGAACAGGTTGGATAGAGCTCGTGCCTTGGTTTGTGATCGAGTGACGGCCCTCTGGGGCACATCATCCTCCCAAGGTGATTGAGGATTTGACCTCAAATCCGTTAATGGGGTCACTTCGATGTCATCATCGTCTCCTTTGTATGGCGAGAGATCTTGGACATTAAAGGTGGAAGAAATTTCGTAGTCACCGGGTAGGTCTATCTTATAGGCATTATTGTTGATTCTTTCTAACACCTTAAATGGTCCTTCTGCTCTAGTCATCAACTTGGATTTCCTTTTAGTGGGGAACCTTTCTTTCCTGAGGTGCAACCAAACTAAGTCTCCTGCATTAAAGATAACTTCTCATCGTCCTTTATTAGCGTGTTTGGCAACCTTGTCGTTGCTCTTCTCGATTGCTTTGCGTACAGTCTCATGCAATTCCTTAATTCGTTTCACCTTGCCCGCTCCTGATGGATTAATGAAGTCTGTAGAAGATAATGGAACAAGATCTAACGGTGTATATGGATTAAATCTATAGGCAACCTCAAAGGGCGATTGCTGAGTAGTGGAATGAAGGGTGCAGTTGTAGGCAAACTCCAAGCCTGGGAGTAATATATTCTAGTTAGACAGTTTCTTACCTACAACGGTGCGTAAGTGGGTACCTAGGGTCCTGTTGACGACTTCCGTTTCACCATCGGTTTGGGGATGAAAGGATGTGTTGAAACACAACCTAGTCCCCAACGTTTTCCACAAAGTGGTCCAAAAGGCACTCAGAAATTTAGTGTCTCTGTCCGACACTATAGAACGCGGTATACCATGCAGGCGAACGATCTCTTTAAAATATAGGTTAGCTATTAAGACAGAGTCATCAGTCATGGCACAAGAAAGGAAATGTGTCATCTTGGAGAACCGATCCACGACCACAATTACGTGGTAGTCCTAAAATGAAGTCTATACTAACCTCTACTCAAGGGTGTGATGGAACGGGTAAGGGCATGCATAAGCCTTGAGGTAGAACTTTACTCTTAGCCTTCTTGCAAATCACGCATGTCTCCACCATGCGATGCACATCTTTCATCATGCGAGGCCAATAAAAGTGTTCCTTGAGAGATTCAAGGGTCTTTTTCTCACCGAAGTGACTTGCTAGGCCCCCGCAATGATCTTCTTTTACGAGGCATCATCTTAAGCTTCCTTGGGGAATGTATAACTTTCCCGCTTTAAGTAAGTAGCCATCCATGAGGCGATATTCGCCTTCGGCCTTGTCCATACACTTGATGTAATAAGGGCCAAAATCAGGGTCGGTTTCATAGGGCTCCTTAATCCATTCAAAGCCAAAGAACCTAACCCCTAATTCGATGAATAGAATGCGCTTTCTAGAGAGGGCATCGGCCACGACGTTATTCTCTCCTTTCAAATACTTAAGGGTGTAAGGAAACATTTCTAAGAACTCCACCCACTTGGCATGTCTCTTGTTGAGCTTGTGCTGACTCTTGATATGTCTTAGGGCCTGGTGATCAGTGTTGATAACAAATTCTCGAGGTAAGAGGTAATGCTGCCAATGTTCTAAAGCACGTATAACTGCGTAGAATTCTTTATCGCAGGTGGAATAATTTAGTATGGGTCCTTTCAACTTTTCACTAAAGTATGCCACGGGTTTGCCATCTTACATAACCACTGCTTCTATGCCGACTTCAGATGCATCGCTTTTGACCTCAAAGGCCTTGTTGAAATCCGGGAGGGCAAGTACGGGGAAATGACATAATCTATCTTTGATAAGATCAAAGCTCTTTTGGCACGCTGGGGTGCAAGAGAACTCTTTCCCTTTCTTAGTGCAATCGGTAAGCGGAGCAACTATCGAACTGAAGTCTTTAATGAATCTTCTATAAAACGAGGCTAGCTCGTGAAAGCTGCGTATTTCTGTGATAGAATTCGGTATAGGCCAATCCTTGATGGCGTTGATCTTTTCCCCGTCTGCTTCTATCCCGTCTTTTGAAATGACAAATCCTAGAAAGTACACCTTGTCCTGTGCGAAAGAGCACTTCCCTAAGTTACCAAATAGTTTAGCCTTTCTAAGGGTCTGGAAGAGGGAGTTAAGGTGGGAGAGGTGTTGAGTGAGATCCACGCTATACACTAAGATGTCATCGAAGTATACCCCGATAAACTTTCCTAAGTACTCTTTAAGCACTTGGTGCATGAGTCTCATGAACGTACTTAGGGCGTTAGATAAACCAAAAGGCATAACTATCCATTTGAATAATCCATATTTTGTCTTAAAGGCTGTCTTCCACTCGTCGCCTTCTTTCATCCTGATATGATGGTAGCCGCTTTTAAGATCTATTTTAGAGAAAATGGAGGCTCCACTGAGCTCATCCAACATGTCCTCGAGCCTGGGGATGGGAAATCTATACTTGACAGTAATTTGGTTAACAGCTCGGCTATCGACACACATCCTCATGGTGCCCTCTTTCTTGGGAACTAATAAGGAGGGTACTGCACAGGGACTCATGGACTCTCTAATGTAACCTTTATCCAAAAGTTCTTGTACTTGGTCCTGCAGTTTCTTGGTTTTTTCGGGGTTCATTCGTTATGCTTGTCTATTAGGCAGTACGGCTCTAGGTAGGAGATCAATTTGGTGTTCAACGCCACGCAAAAGTGGTAGACCTTGGGGCAAGTCTTCTGGGAACACATCTTGGAACTGGTTAAGTAAAGTTTTAATGGCTTGAGGAATAACTCCTAGTTCCATAATTCTATCTCGAAAAAGTACCAAAATCAGGGGATCTCCTCTACGCACAGATGTCTCTATCTCCTTCTTAGTCATGAATAAAGTAGCCTTATCTTTGGCTTCCTTTCTTGCAGCGTCATCTCTAGATATTTGTTCGGGGGTCCTGGGAGCAAACTTAAAGGTCTTTCCTTCAAACTTAAGAAAATAGTAGTTAGTGTAGCCGTCGTGGTTTACTCGTCGGTCAAACTGCCAGGGTCGCCCTAGGAGTAAATGACTTGCACTCATAGGCACAACATCGCAGAGGACCGTGTCCTTCTACTTCCTGAGGGCAAATTCAACTTTCACTTGCTTGGTAACCTTGACATCATCTCTATCATCTAGCCAACGTAACTTGTAGGGGTGGGGGTGAGTGTTGGTCTCTAGACCTAACTTGGTCACTAACTCCGTAGAGGCTACGTTAGCACAACTGCCTCCATCTATAATCAGGGAACATAACTTCTCCTTGATGAAACACCTGCTATGGAAGATGTTCTCACGCTGACAGTCTTCTCCAAAATTCTTAGCGACAAGAACACGTCTTCTTACCATAAGCATGAGTCCTTCAGGGGAGTGGAAAACTTCCTCTTGGGAGTCACTATCCTCTTCATCTTCTTTTATACCTTCTCGCTCGTCTTTGCTCGTAAACTCTCCAGTGTCCTCCTGGAGGATCATCACTCGTCTATTAGGACACTGAGCCATGAAATGACCCAAGCCATGACACTTAAAGCATTTAAGGTCTCGCGATCTAGGGGAATTGGCACTCTCTACTAAGGTCTTGTTGCTTGATTCTTTGGGTGGCCAACTACGTGTAAACAGTTTCTTTCTCTCAGCTTTAGTGAAAGTTTTGTTTGGTTCTGGTTGCGGAGGGGTGATCTCAGGAGTAGTCTTGAGCAAAAATTTTTGGGTGAAACTAGCATTTCTCTTCCTACTAAGTTGTCGCTCTACTTTCATAGCCATTTGTACTATCGCGTCAAAGGATTCTAAGGGATGGAGCTCAATAATGTCTACTATATCTTGTTGCAATTCTCGAATAAATCTTGCAAGTACTTGCTCTTCAGGCTCGTCTATATCTCCCCGAATCCTAAGGGTCTCAAACTCAGTAAGGTACTCTTCAACAGATCGACCTCCTTGTCTCAGGTTTTGGATTTGTAAGAATAGCTCTTGTCGGTATTGGCTAGGTATGAATCTTTTGGTCATAAGGGACTTCATCACTCTCCAAGTGGTGACAGGGTCGTCTCCTATCTTCTGCCTTTGCGATTTAATGTTGGCCCACCAGAGGACCGCGTATCCCGTGAGCTCGACCGAAACTAACTGGATTTTAACCTTATCTGAATATTCATAGTAGTCAAAGACTTTCTCCACTTTATCTATCCAATCTAGGAAGGTGTTACCGTCGCACGCGCCATTGAATGACGGAACATGCAACTTAATGTTCCTAAGATCGTCTAAGTCCTTTCGACGGCTAGACCTAAAATTCTCTTCTTCGTCTAGGGTCCATTCATCATCATCATGATAGTCAAAGTCTTGGAACCTCCTTCTTGGATTAGGTGGCCTCTCACTCATTGGGGAAGGATTCTGGTCGAGAAATCTCCTGGGAGGGTATTTAATTCTCCTAAGGTTATCAGGTCTCATCCTAAGAAGGTCATCTCGAGAGGGTTCTCTAGAGTTAATCTTATTGAGATTGTCCATTATGAATTTCATACCAAGGGTTAAGTCTTTGAGTTGTTGGCTTAGATTACTAACTTCTCCATTAAGTCCATTTAGTTGTCCTTGAAGACTGGACTCTCCCTTTTGATGGGTACGAGTCTCGGGTTGGGGAACGTCTTTACCCCAGTTCGGTTCTTGAGTCATAGTATCGGGGTTTAATTCTCGGTTGAGTGTACTCCTAGTCTTCATGTGACTTCATAAGGTTATAGGGGAAACATATGTTGTTATGCTAGATTGACCCTAAGTGTTAGGAAGGAGGGAAAAATTTAGTGGATCCCGGATGCTTAAACTTGGAATGCAATTTTGGGGGGGGGGGGGGGTAAGTTATCACAGGCAACGCCTCTGACACTGTCGTAGAGCTTTGAGAGAGTTTCGAATCGATATCTTACGGGCAAAAATCTGACACCCGTAGGGAAAGTTATGATCGTTTTAAGTTCAATGGGTCAAACCTAACAAAACAACTAGTGAACTAGGCATAAAATTTTACCAGGGTATTAACACATTTTGATAAACATGTTTTTCCTTTAGTGTTTATATCATGCATGAATTCAGTTATCATTAAACCACACAGTAAGGATATAATAACATAATCATAGATTAGGCAAGTAAACAAAGTATTCTGCCAAGGTGTTAGCAAGCATGGAATGAGGCAACATACAACATAATCAGCACAAAAACAGTATTAAATCACCAGGTACAGAGCAGCAACAGAATGGTTGTTCCGAATAAGGTAATAACACTAGCTGCTACATGGCACACCCATATGCATAATAACATAAACGTACAATACCAGTGGTCTAGCAATAGACACCTACCACCTGCATCTACCCTCTAACAACAGTTAGGCTGTAGGGTGTTCTGTCCTCTCCTGCACCTACCCTCAAACAGCAGCTAAGCTGTAGGGTGTTATGTTTTCACCTGCACCTACCCTCAAATAACAGCCAATCAGTTGAGTAAGACTTATGCAGAAAATACAATACGATTATGAACATACGATTATGAACATACGAATATGAACAGATCAACACATAAGTTTCCGACTTTAAAAACTAAATGGTTTCGAGTTTCTAGTTTTTAAATTTTGTCCAGTAATAACATATCTACGGTAGTGTTCAAGCTTATCCTTATATGTTAAACACAAAATTAATAGAACCAATTTCTGCCTTTTTCAAAACCAACGAACCAGAGAAGAAATGAAAAGTTTGCAGTAAACAAAATGTGTAAGAAGATCAACCCACTCGTTCGCAGACATTCAGGGGAAGCTATCCATGGCTCTGATACCACATGACACGATTCCACTTCGAATGAGTCGTGTTTTACCCACAAACGAAACAGAAACACAAAATGTAAACAGAAAACCGAATGCTGTCCGATGAGTAACCTTTTAAGCTCTCGGCATAACGATCTTCTGAAGGAAGACGGCAGCAAACAGGACTGGTTTTTGGCCACTCTCTTCGTGTATCCTTCTTTAAAAAAGGGAGAGAAGACGAGTGGAACGATGGCTATTCAAGCAACCTTGGGCTTGAAAGCTCAAGAAGATGAACTCCTTCTCAGTTCTTGACCGAACCGAGCCTTACCGTTCACCAAAAGGGCTATTTCTCATATATTCAACAACCTTTACACACACCAATAGTCATGTATTTATAGACCTAGGGTGGCTGAAGGGTAGAATGAGCTTGGGCTTGGACTTCGAAATGGGCCACATGGTTGGTCATTCTTGGTCCACTTGCACACCAGATCACCTTCAAGCTTTGGCCCATTTGTTGCATCAGTGGGCTGCTAAACTCCGGCCCAATTGTTGCTTTTAACCACCATCTAACTTAACATAAATCTAATCTTAATCCCTAAGGATGCATGCAATTATAAAACATTACAGGAAGGCAAATGTTTGCCAACAAAAACAAAAAGGCGAATGTTTGCCGAATAAAATTCAAATACAAATTAATTCCGAGAGAGACAAATCCCTTCTTCAAGTGCTTCCACCTTTAGCTCCCACGATAGCAAGTGCAAGGGTTGATCCTTGTCCTTTGTGCTCGGGTCCCATTCCAAATCCGCGAATAGGCATTCGACACCTGTAATTCCTGCAAAAGAAGTGAACTTGTTAGTGAACAGGTTGGATAGAGCTCATGCCTTGGTCTGTGATTGAGTGACGGCCCTCTGGGGCACATCAATAGGGGGATGATGATGGCAATCCAATGGCTCGGTTTTTGGATGACCGAGATGAGTCTTCAACCCTTGATCCATTGCTGTGATGAATCCACGAAATCCTCTATGAAACTTCAGCTAAAGGCTAGCTCAAAGTTGAGTAAAAATTTCAACATCAAATGGGGGTGGTCCCCTATCAATTTGGGCTTCAATTGGTTTGGTCTTCCTTGGCCATGGAGGGCTCCTACCATGGACTCTCTTCTCCTTTTGATTTAAACCAAACTCAACCATTACTAACCTAATCATACATCTAATCCTATCATACATTTAATCCATGCATGCAAAATATATATAGGGCTAAAATTAGCCAATGTTTACAATAAGGCTAGAGTTTGCCACAAAATTAAATTGCATCAAAATTACATGGATGTAACCGAGGACAAAAAAAATTCCCCCTTGTGCTTGATTTTCCTTAAGTCGTGTTTTCCAAGTGATGACATGTAAGGGTTGATCTGTATCTTGTGCTTTGGGCTCCCAATCCAATCCAATCCATGAAATAATCTTTTATCTGCAAAAGAAATAAGATTGTTAGTAAATTGATTAGGTAAATCTTGTCCTCTAGTTTAGGATTGGGTTAGGGCCTTCCAAGGTGTGTCAACAATGTACATCAAAATACTTGAATATGACTCACCAGTGACAATGGTTTTGAGACTCAAGAAGCCACAATTTTGGAAGATGACTTCAGTTTTTATTAAAAATAAGATAGCTACTATAGCAACTAAGGAAGGGTTAAATACCTCCCCCGATTAGAATTATGGTTTAGTTCACAAAAGTTGGAAGAAGGCTCTAGAAGTGGCTTGTCATTTAGCCACCTCATCGGCCAAGTACACCCTTCTCTCTCCCACGATAAAGTGTGCCTTATTCCCTCCAAATGCAGCTCACTCTCCCTCCAAAAAGTGTTCAACCATTCATGCAATGCAAACATAAAATAAACTAAGGTGTTTGTGAAAAATAAATAACAAGATATGCTCGGTTACAACACTTGTCAGAAGAAAAATAAATTTCTCCTTCAACAATTGGTGTGGCCGAGAGTTTGCTCCCAAGTTAGCACACACAGAGGGTTCTCCAAGTTTAGGGTGCTTGGTTCCCACTTCAAGTATTCAAAATAGTCGTCTTTTGCAAAAAGAACAAACTTTTTAGCAAGATGGTTGGTCGAGGACAAGGCCTTGGCTCGAGATCGTGTCTTTGGTTCTTTTGGCATATCACTTGTCTTCAATGGATTTGGATTCAAGCTAGCAAAGGGAGAGGGGGCCAAGTTGATCTCATGTGAAGTGTTTTATGTTAGGAAGATTGTTGAGCCAAATGTCGTGTCAATGCTCCATGAACTCGGAAGCTTTGACTCCTCATTATGTATCGAACTATCAATCTCCTCAAAACTAGTTAGAAGGAGATTCCTACAAAATGAACAAAGATGTTAGAAAATTTCTTGGTCCGGAACCTTGTGAGGAAGCCCCGTGGCACATAATAAGTGTGTATTTGATTTATTATGATTTTACGAGTGATGTTGCTACATGGTCTTCGCAGGCCACCTTATGACGTGGCTTGATCTTTAAATTGCATTCATCTTTTACTTATTCGTTCAGAATCATAAGGTGTTGCTTGATTTTTGGATTATCATCTTTCTTTTATGATGTGTCAAAGGAGTCATTGTGTGATCATAATTTTTCACTAGAAGTGATTTTTAAATGAAAAGTAGAGTGATGACTTATTTTATATAACACATCAAAATTTTATCCCCAAATTAGTATAAATTAAATATTCAAACCTAAATTGATTCTCTCAATTTCAAGTCAAACCCTAAATTGAATGGATTTCTAATTTGAAATGGTAAGGATTTAAATCAAAATCAATTACTTCCATGAATGCAAATGGAAATTAGCAATTAAATTCCAAATAACTGCCTAAAGAAATTAATCAATAGTAATTTAAGATTCTATCAATTTACAAACAAAGGAAACGATGGCAACTAATTTAATTCTTCCATAATAAATTCGTAAGATTTTACAAGGAAGAGAAAATGGCAAGTAATAATATATATCAATTAAAGATATAATTGAGAATTTAATTATGAATTTCCTAACTTAAAAATAACAAGTTACCAAATATAACCTATTATATTAAACTCTGCAAAACGTAAATTGGGAAATAAATTAAATGTCTTTGACCTACTAAACCAGAAATGAATTTGAACGTAGCCAGGAATTTGAGGAAATTTCGTAGCCACCTTCCTAGGATGGTTTCCTAATTTATGCTCTGCCCAACATTTAAAATCAAACCAAAATTCCATCTTACAATTCTTTCTCCTCCTTCCTCGTACAGGACCAATCTGCTCTTTCTAATAAGAAACAAAACAACTACGCCTCCATAACTCTCTCTTCACTCCACAGTCTCCCTCCATTTCACTTTCAGGGAATCTCCTTCCCAAATAGCTCAAGCCATAAAAAATTATATTTCTAAAGAATCCTTAACAAAACAGTTATATTAATAATAAAATAATTGCTTTAGGTGGCCAAGATCCCACTATTTCACTGACAAAGCCTAATCTTATTCCTTCAAACACCGGTAAGTAAAAGTATAGGTTTTAACGTTTTGGTTGTAAGCTCTACATCACAAATGTACGTTTAAATTATTTTATTTGTCAAATTATGATTTTTATTTGAATACACATGTATAGACATATGACGTAGGAATATAGAAAGATAAAAAAAGTAAGATATAATGTATGTAATTATGAATGCACAAAAATGAATGGAATTGACAAAAAATATGAGATAACTAATGAAAGTTTGAACGTATTAGATAACTAATGAAAATCTAAAAGCATGGTTATATAATGATATGGATGGTGAAACATTATAAGAATAAGTACTGCTAGTTTCTGAAAGCTTGAACACATAGTAATGATGAAAAATGTTGGCGAGCACCACGTGGCCAGTTTGCCAGTGCGCACCTACAGCAAGGCACAACGCACGATAGGCACTGTGCTCAGTCCCTACGTACGCACCATGCGCCCCCATGACACACCTCGCGCATCCTGCGTTCGAGATTCGCACAACTACTCGCCCAAAACAACCCAATAAGAACACCCAGTGCGGCTCTATGCCCAGTGCAGTCTATAACCGCCTATGCGGGCGCAACATGGCCCCACATGCCTTGCACGCCCCACCTTGCGCTCCATTGCCCATTTGCCCTCCAAGCGCCTTGCACGATCAATCACCCCTTCTGTGCCCACCTGCACGCCATACAAGCCCCGCCACGCGTGCATCCGCAACTAACCTTTAGTTTTTATGATTTCTTTAGTTTATTTTATTTTATTTTCTTATTTTACCTATTTAATCATATGAGTTAGACTTTGTTTGAGAGTTATTAATTATTAATGAACATCTTTTTGCTTTTTGAGAGATTCATGAGAATTCATCACTTAAGTTCTTTACGAAGAATTTGATCTTCATCAAATATTGACTTCATAGATCCTTTTCATGAGAATTCTTTCTTAAGTTCTTTATGAAGAATTTATTCAATAAATTTATTCATATTTAATTTTAGAGTCTCATTCTATGTATTAAATTTAGTTAAGATATTTTTAATGCTTTACTCTTAATAAATGATTTTGTTATTTTTAAGAATTTTAGAATTAAAAAATTTAGAGTTTTATAACGATCTAACTTAATTTGAAAATTTTAGGGCTTCAATTGGAAAAAGAAAACGAAAATAAATTTTAAGGTCGTTACAGTTGCTATCATAGCAATAGGTTTTGAAAAAATTCTATAAACTACCATGTATGCTCATCATGCATCTAGAAGATTGTCGATCAACAAGTATTTCTTTAATCATTTTTATTTTGATAAAAAATATTTTGTAAATTTTGTGACTTCATTTTTAGTACAATTAAAATTAATTATTATATATATATATATATAAGAATAGATTCTAAAGTAAAACAAATACTACTGATGTAGACTTATGGCTAACTGTAGCAGAAATAGTGTCGAATGTAATGTTGTTATCGATTCAATGATGGATATGATTGAGAGACAAGCTAAGCAAATCGAATATCTAATGCAGACAACAACTGTCACGGCCCAAACAACAACTGTCACGCCCCAAGTGGCTACTACCATGACGATCTTGAGAGACTTTAAAGATTGGTTCCTTCAACCTTTGATGGAAACTTGGCTGATATTGCAGCTGCTGAGGATTGGATCATGACCATTGAAGATATATTTGAGCATGCAAAGATTGTGAAGGTAAAGAAGGTGGCTTCTGTGCCATCTATGTTTAGTAAGGATGCACGTTATTGGTTGGACTCGGTGAAGGTGATGCATCAAGTCGCCACTATGACACGATAGCGGTTTAAGGAGCTTTTCTATCAGAAGTATTTTGCACATGCTATGAAGGATGCAGAGCTGGAAGAATTTATGTTAGTAAAGTAGACTAGAAGTGTAATCGACTATGTTCACAAGTTCGACCAACTCTTTCACTTCGCTCCACACATGGTCAAGAATAAGGCTTTGAAGGTGAGGCATTGTCGTCATAGGATGATGGCAGAGATATTTAAGGATTTCAATCTCTTCACTTCATGGGACACTCCATTTGTTGTGGTAGTTGAAAAAGCTCTTAAAGCATAAATTGGAGAGTCAAATCTCTAAAGCTCAAGAATATAGGAGAAGGTTTAGCCGTGCAACACAGTTGACAAAGAATAAACTTCCACCATTGCAATTGATTGAATCTAAGTGACAAATGACTGATAGAACTGTTACTGGAGCCTCCAAGTAAGCTGAAGGGCATGCAACTGTTGTAACATGTTTTCTTCTAATATTTGAAGTATTTTTTTTCATAGTAATTGATTCGGGGGCAATCTATTCCTTTATATCCCTTAAACATTCCAAGAAATTAGATAAGGCAATAGAACCTTTAGAGCATAAGTTGGCAGTAGCCACATCTTCTGGTACCATAATGTCTAATGATTCTAATATTCGAGGATGCAATGCTCGTATTGGAGATAAAAAAATTGCAGCAAACCTAATCATTTTTTCAATGCAAGATTATGACATTATACTCGGCATAGATTGACTAACCAGACACTACGAAACTATTGATTGTCATAAGAAGATTTTGAAATTTCAATTGACTAAAGAAGAATTGTTCTTATTTCATGGTGATAAGAAAGGTTCAATGATTCCAGTTATATTAGCTTTGCGTGCACAAAGGTTATTGAATTCTAGATGCTTTGGATTCTTGGCAAACGTTAGGTGCACTCAACCAAAGGAAGCAACAACCTTGGATTAGATGCCAATAGTTCATGAATATTCATGTCTTTCTAGAAGACTTAACAAGTTTGTTACTAGCTAGAGACATAGAATTCAGCATTGATATTCTACCTGAAATTGCGCCAATCTCTAAAACCCTATATAGAATGATACCAAACAAATTGAAAGAGTGGAAGGTGCAACTTGATGAGTTTCTTGAAAACGAAGTTATGCAACCAAGCTTTTTGTCATAGAGAGCACTAGTCTTATTCGTAAAGAAGAAAGACGGATCAATGAGATTGTTCATCGATTATCAAGAACTTAATAGAGTTACCAGAAAGAACACGTATCCATTTCCAATAATTGACAACTTGTTTGATCAGTTAAAGGGAGCTGGAGTTTTGAGTTATGCCATTTGGATTGAAACATGCACCTCTTACATTTATGGATCTAATGAACCAGATATTCATGGAGTTCGTAGATGAATTTCTGATCGTTTTCATTGATGATATCCTTGACACACGAGATACTTATGCTAAGTTCTATAAATGCGAATTCTAGATGGAAAAAGTGACTTTTCTTGGTCATATTATCAAAAAAGAGGGAGTATCAATTGATCTAGTGAAAATAGAAACAGTCAATAAATGGCCACAACCTGAAAATGTAGCAGAAGTACAAAGTTTATTAGGTTTTGCGGGTTAGTATAGGAGGTTTGTTGAAGGATTTTTGAAAATTGTCACACCGCTCACAAGACTAACTAAGAAAGGTGTTTAAGTATCAATGGAATGAAGATTTTGATTAGAACTTCAAAGAATTGAGGAAAAAATTGATTTTAGCTCCAATACTCACTATACCCTCAGAAGCAGAGAAATTTGTTGTTTATAGTGATACCTCAAAATATGGACTTGAATGTGTTCTTATGGAAGAGGGTAAAGTAATAGCATATGCCTCTAGAAAGCTAAATGAGCATGAGTAGAATTACCAATCTCATGATTTAGAGCTTGCTGCAGTGATCTATGCGCTCAAAATTTAGAGACCATTTTTATGGAGAAATATGTGAAATTCATATCAACCATAAAAGTCTAAAGTACTTTTTGATGCAAAAGCACCTATATACGAGGGAGCACAGATGGTTTGAATTGGTGAAAGATTATGACTATGAAATCATATACCACTTTGGAAAGGCAAACATGGCAGCGGATACATTAAGTAGGAGAATCTCTTGAAGTGTTTTTTCACTACAACTCATTCCAAGGAGCTTAGCAGATGAGTTGCAAAAATTTGACTTTGAGATTGTGTCATTTGGATTAATCGAAAGATTATCAACAATGGCACAATAACCAAGCTTGCTCGAGGAACTTAAAGAGAAACAACTTGGAGATGCTTTCATATCTAAGGTAAGCAATCAAATGGAAGCTGGAAATGTTTCTGAATTTTCTATGTCAGATGATGGAATTGTTAAGTTTAAAAGGAGGTGGTGTATACCAAACAATGATGGATTAAAGAGAGCCATATTAGAAAAAGCATACTCAACCCCATACTCGTAACATCCTCAAGCAACAAAAATGTATCGAGATTTAAAGTAACATTATTGGTGGTGTGGACTGAAATTGGATGTAGCCAAATTTTTTTAAGATGTCTTACATGTCAGCAAGTCAAGTAGAACATCAACGACCTGTTAGTACTTTGCAACCACTTATGGTACCTTAGTGGAAATGGGAACATATAACTATGGATTTTGTAGTTGATGTGCCAAGCGGAGCAATCACAAGATCTCGAGCCAAAGAATTATCTAACTTGTTTTCTCATTTTGTAGGGGTCACATTTCATGATCAAGGAGAACTCATTGCACTTGGTGACATGAGAGTGTAACATGGAAGTCGAACCACTCCACAAAGAAGAAACTAGTCCATCACATGAAAGGAGTCTGGATGGCTGAATCAATTATTGACTTGTGACTTATTAAGTTGTTTATTTTTGTGTAAAACCTTTAATGGCTGAACTTGGTTGTAAAAGGGAAGTTAAAAGGAAACTTTTGGAGGGAGGAAAGTTTTTTACCAAAAATGGCTAAGAACTAGGTGCTCGGCTTTTGTGCATAGTCAAGTACCCTTCCCCTTTCTTACTAGCTTTTGTCTAGCTTTGTTTTGAAACCCTAATTTTCTATTAAGGCATGATATTTAAACCATCCTTAAGTCCCCCTTTGAGGGTAATGAATGTTTTGCAGAAAATTTATCTTCAAGCTTAGAGTTAACTCTCTCAAGTGCTTCTTCCTTCTCGGTGTGTAACATCTGCGAGAGAGTGTGTGTGCATAAAGTAATCTCCACCTTTTGTGAGTGTAGGTGGTTATTGCTCTTTGCTACAACCTTTTTTCTTCTTCCCTTGGTGGAATGTAAACCCTAGCAAGGCTATAGAAGCTCTCAAGAACACCTAAAAAAATTATTTCATCCACGAGTTAGTGAAAACAGTTTGAAAACTATTATTTCTCAACCAAGCAGTGAGTGTTCTTCCAAGCCCCATTTTTACATCCTAACGAATCTTAGCACGATTTTTGGAGGGTCTTTTCTTCACTCTTGAAGGATGAAGATGTCTGAAAATTAGGTCTTGCTTGTAAAAGTTCTATGAAAGAATCAAAACTTTGAGGAAACGACCTGAGAAAGAGAAGAAGAAATGAGAAGAATCTACCCAAAGCTTTTTAGGTAATTAATTAAATTTTGAGGACGAAACTTCTTTGAAGAAGGATAGATTGTAACATATCAAAATTTCATCCCCTAATTAGACAAAATTAGGGATTCAAATTTTGTAATTAATCCAATATTGCCCTAATTAGCATTCAATCAAAACTATTTCCTCAATTTTAGCTCAAAATCGTCATAAACTACAGAATATTTTCAAAATTCAAAGGAAAGGAAATTAATCCCAATCAGAAATTATCCCCTTTCTTTAATTCTAAACATATCAACAATTAAAATTCCTAAATGTTAGGAAATAAATCAGCCTTAATAGGTTTCCAATCCTGTAACGCAAGCGAATTAAGACATAATCAAATTCGCCTTTGACTCTGCCCATCTAGGAGGTCATATTCATGTTTCTCTTTTAAAGGAATTTTAAAACTTTTCATATAAATTGAGTGCTCAATGAAGGGGAAATCGCACACCAAGACACACGACTTACTCTAAAGTTCTGAAAACCTGAGAAACAATCAAAGTTTCTTACACTACGACACATGACGAGCTCTCTCGGGCACGAGGACCACCTTCCATCATCAACGTCCAACCAGTGATGAAACACCCGGGATTTCTGTAAATTAATTTTCAGAAATTCGTACTAGTAAACGAAGGAGTTTTGGTCAGAATCAAAAGCGGATATTTTGTACTAGTAGATAAAAGATTATTTCGATTCTAATGTAGAAGAGAAAATTTTAGTAATCTGACCGAAAAAGGACTGAATAGCCGTTTGGTTAAAAAATTAAAGTTTGAGGGCGAGATAATAATTAGTTTATTATTATTATTATTATTTTAATAAAAAAATTATATACAGAAACAGAATGGCTTCACGAAGGAAGCCATTATGCTTCTGTTTTTCCTATCGCCGAGCGAAGGAGTGAGGGAGGGCTGAGTAATGAGCTGGGATTTTGCTGACGACCGAGAAGAGGGGGGGACACCGACGTGCAAAGAACTCCAACAAGCTTAGAGGAGGAGCCGGTTCGGCCCTTTCCTTGTCGAAACCAAAGGTAAACCCTTTGTTTTGGTTTCTGTCAATTGAGTGTGAGGGCTTGGTGGTTTTCGAATTTCTGATTAATTGAGCTCCGTTTCTAGGGTGATTATAAGGTAGAAGTAATGGTGTATTGTCTGAGGGTGATGAGCTCCAAATGTTAAGCAGAACCGAGAAAATTGACCTGTAAATTGGAGTTTCTGGATTCGAAACTCCAACGGTAGTTAGATTATGCTTAGTAGGTTAGAGTGTGATGGATTGTTGAAGAATTGAGTGAGTTTTGTGGGAAGAGCCGAGAATAGAAATTTTGGGCATTTTAGTGTGAAATCCGGTTCTATTTTTGGGAGTTTCAACCTAGCTACGGTTAATTGTTTTAAATTTTGTTTTGGTATGTTAGACTGAGTTATGATTGGAGTGTTTGGCCACTGAAACCGAGTGATTCTGTTAACAGACGCAAAAGTTATGCTCTTTGGAAGTTTAAGCTGATTTTGAGCCGAGTTGGGTTAGTGAGCGATTTTGGCGAGTTCGTGAAGTGTTATGCTAGTATAGTGGTTTTAGTGCGTGAGTAGAGTATTGGGATGAGTTTTGACAGAAAACGGTTTTTGTTGTAGCTTGAGCAAGTTTTTGGTGAAACGAGCACCACGAGAAGCTAGAACGCTAGGTAAGTAGTGCATGCATGTGCTTTGTCCATAAGGGCCTACACTATGGAATGATAGAGTTTGTTACATGTTGATATGTGTGTTTACCATTGTCATGCATCATGTTTTTGAAAATTTGTACGAAAATGAATTTGAGCGTGGTTTTGAATTGTGGAATGTTGTGATATGTGATGGTGAGGATGACACGTGTGTCGGCAGCTTTGGCCTCATTGCTGGGGAGACCGGGACGTTGGCGACGTGGTGGGGTGTAGTGTGGCGTGAGGTTCATGCTCACCCTGGCATGGCTGCTGCAGATGTGAGCGTGTGTGGCAACTGTGACCTCGTTGCTGGGGAGGCTGGGACGGGGGTGTCGCGTTAGGGTGTAGCATGGCGCGAGGTTCACCCTCACCCTGATGTGGTTGCTATGTGGTGTCACGGATGTGTAGCTTGGGGGACTCATTGCTGGGGAGTCTGGGACGGTGGCGACGTGTCAGGGTGTAATGTTGCACTAGGTTCATTTTCACCCTGGTTCGGCTGAACTATGCGTCACAGACGACGATAACATGAGCGTGAGAGTAGAGACTACATGTGATAGGATTGTATTGCTTATTTTACTTCTCATACCACTTTACTTACTGAGCGTTAAGGTGCAGAGATTCTTGCTGGTGAGTTACAAAACCCCAGGCAAGATGAGTAGGTAGTTGGCAGCATGCTACCATGTGCCGACAGGTGGAGTTTGTCAGGGCGACCCGTCCCGTGGAGCAAGGCTAGAGGATAGTTCTTTTTGGGTTGTGTTTTGCGAGGTATAAGTCAAGTGTATAGTTTTTTTTTAGGTGTAGGTGGGTTTGAACATTTATAGTCGGGATTGGTGTACAGTTGGGTTTTTGAAACTACTTGAGAAATTTTGTCTTAGAAATACAGGTCTTTACTTGTGGTTTTAATTGTGAAAGTTTTCGCCCACCGTTTTCCTTCGAACTGGTGTTATTTTTTTGACTACTGATGCAAAGTGTCGACCAAAGTTCATAGGTGTCGACCTTTTAGTGTAAAATGTTATGTAATTGTTGACTGTGGGGTTCGACCTGTGCGGACAAAGAGAAATGAAGTGTCGACCGGTGTCTGTAGGTGTTGATCAGTTAGTGTAAAATCAGTGAGAGTGTCGACTGCAGGGTTCGACTTGTTCGAGCAGAGAGAAATGAAGTATCGACCGGTGTCTGTAAGTGTCGACCGGTTAGTGTAAAATCAGTGAGAGTGTCGACTGCGGGGTTCAACCTGTGCGGGCAGAGAGGATTGAAGTGTCGACTGCCGAAGGCAGGTGTCGACCGCTTTTTGTTACGTGCGTAGAAGTGTCGACCATGAAGTTTGACCGGGACAGGCAAATAGTATTAAGGTGTCGACCGATGTTTATAGGTGTTGATCGATACCTCTTTTTAGAATGATTTGAAAAGTGAAGTGTCATTTAACCCGATTTTTGATTGAGTCTTCTGCTGCGATAAGTTTAAATGTTTTCAGAGAGCGCTGATTTAAGTCAAGAAACAAAAGTTTTAAATTTTACACGAATTCTATCGAAGTTAGAAGTAAATGTACAGTTGGCGACCCGAGTCCGGGGATACTCGGGGGCGCCGCAGGGGTGGTGATAGAGAAGTGTGAGCCAGAGACCGCGTGGGTTTCCAGGGCGTTACAGTTATGGCATCAGAGCTTTTACCCAACTAGAAGTGTGGTCGACGAGGATGTCGGGCCCCTTGGAGGAGGAGTGAGATTATGAAGGCAATACGGCTTGTCACAATTCTCCCACTGCTTGGGGAAAAGGTAGAGGGGATGGTTAATAGGTGGTAAGAGGGTATGGTACGAGTGTCAGAACCACAGGGTCGACGTCGTTCGATGGATATCCTAATATCACTAGTTGCTACATGGGAGTACTCCACCAAATATAAGTATTTCTTAGAACCCTAGTAGTTTCGTTTAGACTCACTAGATATTGTGGTGTACAGGTTTAGTGTTATGGTTAAAGAGACGCGTAGAGCTGTAGGTGATATGGATGACGCCGTTAGGCAGCTTATTGAGTTGGTCAACCGCTAGTCTCAGCAGTTAGAGCGGTTTATGAGTAGAGAGGACCAGAGCCAGTCTAGTGCCCAAACTTCGACAGATCGTGGGGGTGACAGGTTGCACAAGCTCAAACCCCCAGTATTCGATGGATCATCTTCGGACCTACTCAGTGCTGAGGAGTGGATTCAAAGAATGGAAGACATGATGGACTATGCCAAGGTGGATAATCAAGACAGGGTATCCAATGCGGCATTCCATCTGGCCAAGGATGCCTGCTATCGATGGGATACGGTGACAGCCACGAGAGATGTGAAGGTCATAACTTGGGAAGAGTTTAAGGCGATATTCTTTGGTAAGTATTTTAGCCACTCGATCAGGACCCAGAAGATGGTTGAGTTCACCCAGTTGAGACAGATGGATACTGTGGCCGAGTATGTGAGACAGTTTGAGGCACTGTCTCGGTTTGCCAGACATTTGGTGAGCCTAGATGAGAACAAGGTACACCAATTCGTGCAGGGATTGAAGCTAGACGTATATATGGGCATGTGGATAATAGGAACGCGAGGGGTGCCATATAAGGATGATGTGGCCAAGGCCTTGGACATCAAGGAAGTTGGAATGAAGCCTCCCAGCTACATAGGGTCGCCAAGGAGCAACCCGGGCAATTTTTCAGGGAGTTACTGCCCCAACAGAGTGGGGAAAGGTCGTCTCAATAGAAGGGGCTGAAGAGGGCTAGTGATAGCCCGAGCAGTCAAGGGAGCAACAAGCGGCCATAGGAGTCGGAGCAGTTCCCTATATGCCCTAAGTGTCAGAGGAATCGGCAAGCGCAAGATAGGTGTGGGGCGATGCTACAACTGTGGTGAGGTGGGCCACCTGTTCAGAGGTGTCAGAAGCCGCGACAAAATTGGTGTTTCTATTGCAATGAAGTGGAGCATTTTGCTAGTAGTTGCCCGAATTTGATTAAGGCTCCAGCGAGAGTGGCGCCGAGGGTCTTTGCCCTTATTGAGCTAGATGATGCCGCCCAGCCGTCGATGATCTCAAGTAATATTTTATTTTGGGTATGGCGGCTTACCCTCTTGTCATACGGGTGCCACACATTCATTCGTATCTACTGCCTTCATGGTCAAGGCAAATTTACTGTCCAGCTCTTCTAGGCAGTTTTATAGTGCGTTGTTGCCGTCGGGGAAGCGCCTATGCTTGGATCAGGTGATACAAGGTGATAGTGTGACAGTGAGAAGATTCCTTCTGACTTGAGAATGTGAAGGTTAGATTATGGGGTTATAGTTGATCCAACTAAGGTGTTGAAACGTGGGTACAATACTATATTCAAGGTGGCACGTTGGGTAACCCTTATTATGAAACAACCAGGGGAGCGGTAATTGAGAGAGTGAAAATATATATGGCTGTATTAGTAGATTTAGACTAGTTGGAAAGGGATCGAGAAATCTATGAATAAGTTAGGAGTTTAATTGCATAATTTCTGGTACTCTTAGTTAAAGGTGTATGGATGGAATGATGATTGTTTGATACTCTAAATGGGGAATATTTTTAGGAGTTCAGTCGACACCTATGCATACAAGTTGACACTTTACACCAATAGCTTTAACTGAAAATTTTCCATAAAAAGAACGTACTGAATTTCAACTCAATGTTTAAAAATTAGAACCTACACTTCCCACTCAATTCTAAAATCAACTATATACATTAAAATGACTACTAAAATTTTGAAATCCATCTATACATCAAAACGACTCAAAACAACTCAAAATCTGTAAATACACGCACATGGTCAAAACGCCCTAATAGCCGGCCGGATCGTCCGACGAACGCACGTTTCTAAATTCATGCTAGTCCTACCCATGCTCTGAATACTCACCAACTATCGCCTCGTCATTTACATTACAGAACGCACCCATAAAACTAATGCTAAGTAAGAAGTGCATATAAAACGTAAACACTGAAAACAATCCATATCCTATCGTATGCAATTTCTACAGTTTCGTCTCTACTTTCGTTTTCGTCTCTTTCTTACACATTCTTTATCTTACAACTGGGTTCTTCTTTACGTGATAGATCAAGGTGACACACCTCGTGGTGCACCTCACAGAACAAGGCTAGCCTCGATTTAGAAAAGTGACACACCTCGCAGTCAAACTCACGAGACAAGGCCACTCACGTAAAGCAGTGGAGGTAGTGACACACTTCACGGTTCACTTCACGGGATAAAGCCACTCAACCCCACCTTCATTATCTTCTTACATATCTTTTCATTTCATTCTTCACATTTCACATCCTACTGTTTCATTTTGTAAAAGCATGGAAATTTATTTTATTTTCGTTTCGTTTCGTTCTCGTACTTTAAAACCATGATGCATAATCTACTAAAACATAAAATAAACATGCATACAACATAACAAACTGTGATGTATGCCCGAAAGTACAAACACTTACATACACTACTTACTTGGCGTGCTTAGCAAAACACTCGTAAATCGTACGCTAAACTGAGAAAACAAGAGAACCTATAAAAATCATACATTCATTAATTCTAACTTCGTCCAATTCATGAAATGCTAACACAGAAGTCGTAAACTCATACAAATAACTCATCAAATACTCGTCCGATTTTGACGATTCGAAGTGCTACAGATTTCTTAGAACGTCTAGTTTCCAACGGTGTAATCCATTTCCTAATCCAACATCCACATCTTGGCCAAATTTGGCCAAAGAGAAACCGTTCTGTCAACCCGAGTTTTCAGTTATTCAAACGCCCAATTCTTTACATAAAAACCTATAACTTAATCTTTCCTCAACCTTAAACACCAATGAATGAATAAAAATAGACTATATCCTCAAAATTTTGTACATCCCAGTTAGTGTTTACCAAATTATCCAATAACTCTCTCTAACTTCACTATTAACGCTCAAAACAGGTAAATAGGTAACTATTTACTAAAAACTTATGTTAAATTTGGAGATTGAAGGAGAAGCTGAGAGAAATCATCGTTGGAAGGAAGATCGCCGAAAGAGGAAGAACCGAGGGGGGTGGGGGTAAGAAAACATCAGGGGGTGTTTTATTTTTTTATTTTTATATTATTTAATATAACTAATCTTTATTACCTTTTCACCCTTAACCTTTAGTCGTTTAACTAAACGGTTATTCGATACGTTTTCGGTTAGATTTTTATAAAATTCTCATGTCCATTAACCTCAAAATAATCTTTTACTTAACAGTATTAATTTTTCACTCTCGATTCTGACTAAAACTCAACAGTTTACCGGTATGTAAATCCAAATATCATTTTAATGAAAATTTTGGGTGTTACATTCCACCCTCCTTAAGAAAATTTTGTCTTCAAAATTTGTTACCTGAACAGTTCTTGATATCGACTCATCACGTTCTGCTGCCGTTCATAGGTTGCTTTTTCCACATTGTGATTACGCTATAATACCTTCATTAGTGGAATCTTCTTGTTGCGTAAAACCCTCACTGCATAATCTAAAATATTCACTGGTTTTTTCTCATAGGTTAATGTTGACTGAATTTCTATGTTCTGCTGCTCCCCAACATGAGAATGATCTCGCATACATTTCTTTAGCATAGAAACATGGAATACATCGTGGATTCCATCAATCGAGACTGGTAACTGTAACTGGAAAACTGCATTTCCTATTCTTTTCGTAATAGAAAATGGTTCAATATATCTAGGATTCAACTTGCCTATCTTTCTGAATCTTACAACTCTTTTGAATGGCAAAATTTTCAGAAAGAATTCATCATTTATTTCAAATTCTAGCTTTCTCCTTCGTCGATCTGCATAACTCTTATGTCGGCTCTGAGCTGTCAAGATCCGTTGCGTAATAAAAGCAATCATTTCTGTTGTTTGTTGCAGAATATCTGGACCAATCAATTGTGTCTCATATTCAACTCCTTCTGAGTGAAAATATAATTTAAACTTTTGTGATCTGAATATATTTAACACAACTGTGCATACAGATATTGCCTCCAAATCTTCAGCGTGAAAATTACCGCGGCTAACTCCAAGTCATGTGTCAGATAATTCTGCTCGTACATTTTCAGTTGCCTAGAGGCATACGCTATCATCTTCCCTTCCTGCATCAACACACCCCCAAAACCTATTTTGGAAGCGTCACAGTAAATGCTAAACTTCCCGTCTTCAAGAGTCAATATCGTAGCAATGGCCAATCTCTACTTTAAAGTTTGAAAACTATGCTAGCAATCTTCGAACCACAAGTACTTCAAATTTTACCTCATCAAACAGGTCAGAGGCGTTGCAATCTTCAGAAATCTGTCAATGAATCTCCTATAATAACCTACTAACCCGAGAAAACTTTGTATCTTAGTAACACTCTTCGATTGTGGCCACTCTTTAATCTGAACATTCGCTGGATCAACAGATATACCATCAAGATGACATGACCAAGAAAATAGATCCTATCCAGCTAAAACTCGCACTTAGAAACTTCGCATAAAGTTGGCGTTGCTTCAAATTCTCCAACACCAACCTTAAGTGTTCTTTATAATCCTGCTCATTACGAAAATACACCAATATATTGTCGATAAACAGTATGACAAATTTATCGAGATAATCATGGAATACCTTGTTCATTAGATCCATGAAAGCTGCTGTAGCATTCGTCAATCCGAAGGACATCACTAGGAACTCATAATGTCCGTATCTTGTCTGAAAAGTAGTCTTCGGAATATCCTCTTACTTGATCTTCAGCTTATAATAGCCTCATCTCAAGTCGATCTTAGGAAAGACTCATGTACCCTGCAGTTGGTCGAACATGTCGGCTATCCTTTGCAGAGGATACTTGTTCTTAACAAAAAGGATTGGCATACCGCACGGTGAAAAGCTAGGGCGTATAAATCTTTTTTCCACCAACTACTCCAATTGCTTCTTTAACTCTTTCTGTTCTGTTGGTGCTAATCTATAAGGGTTCTTCGATACGGGCTCGGCTCCTTGATATACATCTATAGAGAACTCTATTTTTCGATCCAGAGGCAAACTAGGTAAATCATCTAGAAAAACTTCTGGAAGGTCTTGAACAATTAAAATGTCTTGAGGCTTTGATTCTCTAGAAATTTTCCTATCAATAATACTGGCGAGAAAACTAAAAGATCCACCCATTAGAACTTGACAAGCACCAATTGTAACACCCAGGATTTTCTGTAATATAATTTGTGAAAATTCGTATTGATAAACGGCTGAGTTTTGGTCAGAATCGAGAGAGGAAAATTTGTACTAGTAGATAAAAGATTAGTTCGAGACGAATGGAGAAGAGAAAATTTTTGAAATACGTCCGGAAACGGACGGAATAATAGCTTAACTAAAAGTTTAAAGTGTGAGCATGAAAAGGTAATTAGAATTATATTATTTTTATAAAAAAAATAATAATATAAAGAAACAGAGAGGAGAGGGATTCGTAAACCCCTTTCCCCCCTTCAGTTTCCTCTTCCTCCCCACCGCACGGTCCTACGTGTTCTTCCTTCTAGCTGGCATCGATCTTCTCTGATTCTCTATCAACCTTCAGATATACGGTAAGTTTTAGTTAGTTTTGAGTGGATAATTAGTACTTTAGTTGTTTTGAGCAGTAAAACTAAGGTTAGAGAGAGTATTTATTAGTTTTAGTGAAACCCTAGGTGGTAGGTATGAAATTTCAGGATTTAGTCGAGTGTTAGTTGTGTATTGGTGTTTAAGTTGGAAGAAATAGTAGATTATAGGTTTTACGGAAAGTATTGAGCGTTGGATAACCGAATAACTCGAGTTACGGAACAGGTTTTGTTCTGCCACATTCAGCTAAGCTGTAGGTGTTTGATTAGTAATTGAAATAGACCGTTAGGAACTAGATGTTCTAAGGTATCCGTAGCACTTTGAATCATATAAATCGGACGAGTATTGGATAAGTTATGCGTTTATGAATTTGGTAAGAAATTGTGTGGGATTCGGACTTAGATGGATTAGGTGTTAATGCTTTGATTTTCCTTAAGGGTTTTATGAATTGCAAGGAAAGTAGAATTGATGAATGTGTAGTTTTATAGGTTCTCTAGTTTAGCGAGCAGTCTACAAAATGCGAGTTGCTAAGTACGCCAGGTAAGTAGTGTAGTAGGGGTTTTTGCCTTCGGGCCCACATCACAGATCGGTAGGTTGCATGCACGTTTATTTTATGTTATGCTTTAGTTGATTATGTATTCATGGTTTTAAAATACGAGAACAAAACGAAAATGGATTTCTATGTTTTTACGAAGTGAAATAGTAGGATGTGATTAAACGAATTAAATGAGAAGATACGTAAGAAGATAAGAAAGGTGGGGTTGAGTGGTCTTGTCCCCAGAGGTGGACCGCGAGGTGTATCACTATTCCCTCGCTTTACGTAGTGGCCTTGTCTTGAGAGGTGTACTGCGAGTTGAGTCACTTTACTATACTGAGGTTGACCTTGTCCTATGAGAGGGATCGCGAGATGTGTCACCTTGGTCTAGCACGTAAATAAGAACCTAGTAGTAATAAGATAAAAAAGATGTAAGATAGAGACGAAAACGAAAGTAGAGACGAAACTGTAGAAATTGCATATGTTAGGATGTGCTTGTTTACAGTATTATGTTTTTATGTATTACTTACTTGCATTAGGCTAGTAGATGAGTTCTGTGATGTAGGTGACGAAACGATAGCTGGTGAGTAATCAGAGCGAGCCCAGGATTAGGAGGCAGGTGGAGGAAGACGCGCGTGGACGATCCTGCCGGTTGTTAGGGCATTTTGACACGGTGTTCATAGGTACGGGTTTGGGGGTCAAGTCAGAGTCATTTTGAGTCGTTTTGAATAGTAGACAGATTTCAAACTTTAGTAATCATTTTTTTAATATAAATAATGATTTTGAGTTGATGGAAAAGTACACATTGGAGTATTTTTAGCGTTGAGTCGAAGTTCGATTGATTTTGTGAAGTTTTAAGGTTTTAAGCAGAGTTCTGGGAAGGAAGTGTCGACCGATAGACTTAGTAGTCGATCAAACCTGGCAAGTGCGACCGCGATGGTCAACCTACGGAGACAACCATATCAGGTGTTGACCTGTGTGTGAAAGTGTCGACCGGTTAATGTAAAGATGATAGAAGTGTCGGCCGCAAAGTTCGACCAATGGAAACAGAGAGGATGAAAGTGTCGACCTGTAAAAACAAGTGTCGACCGCTCTCTGTGATGAGCGTAGAAGTGTCGACCACAGGGTTCGACCTGTGCGGGCAAAGAAGAATGGCGTGTCGACCTGTGTTCACAGATGTCGACCGGTTAGCGTGATGAGCATAGAGGTATTGACCGCTAGGGTCAACCGATTAAAACATAGGCAAATGAAGTGATAATCGGTGCTTACAGGTCGACCGAAAATGTCTTTTAATGTTTTAAAAATTTGACATTTTATTTGAAATGATTTTAGTCAAAGACTTCCGCTGCGACGATTTTCAAACGCTTTTAAAATGGTCGTTTTAAGTTGAGGAACGAATGTTTTAAATTTTTACTTAAATTTTCCGAGGATAGTCGTGTATGGGTAGTAGTAGTAGAGGGAGCGGACTGAAAATCGGCGAGTGAGTTTTCGGGTTGCTATAGTAATGGTATCAGAACAGTGAGTAGTAGTAGTTAGGGTGCCAGGAACCGTGAGGGTTTTCTGGTCGTTACACCGATAGGCGCCGTCACGGATATCTTCCTGGTATTATTCATGTCCTGAAAAGTGTGCTTCTCATCACATTGGGTTTGAAAACGCACTGTTCCTATCCTGCAGTCAATCTTAGCATAGTGCTTGAACAGTAAATCCATTCCCAAAATCACATCGTATCTGGTTATGCCCATAATAATAAGATTGGCTAATAAATTTTTACTTCCCACGGACACTACACTATCCCGTACGACTTGATTAGGATGCATACCTCCACCAGAAGGCAACATTACTTCATAGCTACAAACGATTGCGTCGCACAAGAGTCAATCAAGGTATATGCAGGTATAGTATTTATCAATATAGTACCTGACACTACGACTGGTTGGTCGTCATCTCCCAACTCAATCATGGCGAATATCCTCGGTGTTGTGCGTGTCGGACACTTCTTCAAAGCAGGGCAATCTCTATTGACATGGCCCACCTTGTTACATTTGAAACACTGAGTAACCCTGGGCTTCAGGCAATCTCTGTCTAGGTGTTCGGCTTCATTACAATTGTAGCATTTTCCCAAGTTCAATCTGCATTCACCCGGGTGGTACTTCGAACACTTAGGGCACTAGTGGTACTGTAATGACCCTTGAGGCCTTTTGCTACTACCCTGACTACTCGAACTCTCGTTAAACCTCTTATTGCCTTTCTGGTGTTGCTGCTGAGGAACACCTCTACTTTGTTGTGTGATAATCTCCTTGAAAAATCTTCTGGAAGCTTTTCTCTGCTTAACGCACTTCATTTCAGCTTCCTCCACTTCTACTGCCTTAGCCACAATCTTCGAATATGGCACTTCCTGAGTTCCAGCTATCTTTACTCATTTGTATATTTCTTGCTTTAATCCCTTTACAAACTGAAACACTTTATTCTCATTCCTGCTTATCAAATTGCTGGCAAATCGGGACAATGACTCAAATTGCCGATTGTACTCAGTTACGGATCCAGTTTGCTTTAACTATAGGAACTCCATTATCTTGGTTGCCTGAGCTGTGTTGTTGAAATACTTCTCATAAAATGTGTCTTTGAACTTCTCCCACGTCATGTGTTGTACAGCAGTGGTGGTCTCCACAGTCTCCCACCAAAATCGAGCATCTTTCGCTAAATGAAACGTGGCCAACGAAATCTTATCTTCCTTTTCTACCTTCTCATATTTGAACATACTCTCCATTGTACGGACCCATTCCTATGCAGCCATTGGATCCGATGACTGTCTTCAAATGTCGGTGATCGCAACGTCCGAAATCTATCTCCCGATTGGTCATGAACAAAGCTAGAGACAGAGCTAGAGCCAACACTTCCTTGAACTTTTCGATTTAGCAAAATCCCTAGTTACTGAGATTGCCGGTTGACCAATCAAGTCAATTGTCTGATCGTCATCGAATCATCCTCATTCTTTGAATCGGTAATCTCTCTCGGTGTTCTCGAACGTCCTGTCGTCTAGATGTTTTGACTAATTTCCTGGACGAAGGTTAATCACTCTCATAAGCATTTAATAACTAAAGCTAAACTTAAATACTTACAGTTGCCGAAGCACGTCATGCGGCGATTGGCACTGTTAAGTAATCATTTGAACGGTTTGACCAATGGCTCTAATACCAACACTGTAATGCCCCAAAAATCTACTATTTTCTGGTTCGCTCTGATACCAACACTGTTGCGCTGTGGAAAATCCACTGGTTTTCGGCTCACTCTGATACCAACTTTGTAACGCCTCGAAATCGTCCCCGGACCCGAGTCGCTAACCATACTATTACTCATAAAATCGAATGGAAATTCATGTAAAATTTAAAACTTTGTTCCCCAACTTAAAATGACAAATTTGAAAACATTCAAAAACATCGCAGCGGAAGAGTCTAACCAAAATCAATTTAAGTAAAATTTCAAGTTTTAGAACAAAAGAGGGATTTTGGTCGACCTCGGTAATCTTCAGTCGACACTTGACCCGTTCTGCACGCAAGGTTCGACACCTATATACATAGGTCGGCACCTCGGTTGCCTCAGTTTGCACAGGTCGACACCTAGTTACACCGGTCGACACCTTAATCTTCTCTGTTTGCCCCGGTCGAACCTTGCGGTCGACGCATCTATACTCACTTCACTAACGGGCCGACACCTGCTTTCAGAGGTCTACACTTTAATCCTCTCTGTTTGCACCGGTCGAATCTTGTGGTTGACACTTTTACCATTTTTACACTAACCGGTCGACACCTACACACATAGGTTGACACATGGTTTGGTTATGTCTTCATAGGTCGATCTTCGCAGTCGACATTAACCTAGTTCGGTCGACACCTATGGATACAGGTCGACACTTTACACCAGTAGCCTTAATTAAAAATTTTTCATAAAAAAAACGTACTGAATTTCAACTCAATGTTTAAAAACTAAAACCTACACTTGCCACTCAATTCTAAAATCAACTATATACATCAAAATGACTACTAAAAGTTTCAAATTCATCCATACATCAAAACGACTCAAAATCCCTACATACACCCACATGGTCAAAACGGCCTAATAGCTGACTTGATCGTCCCACAAGCGCACTCCTCCAACTGCCTCCTAGTGCTAGGCATGCTATTAATACTCACCAACTATCGCCTCGTCAGCTATATCACAGAACTCACCTATTAGCGTAATGCTAAGTAAAAAGTGCATATAAAACGTAAACACTTAAAACAATACATACCCTATCATATTCCGTTTCTACAGTTTCGTCTGTACTTACGTTTTCGTCTCTTTCTTACACATTCTTTATATTGCTACTGGGTTCTTCTTTACGTGTTAGAATAAGATGAAACACCTCGGGTTCCACCTCACAGAACAAGGTCAATCTCGATCTAGAAAAGTGACACACCTCGCGATCCACCTCACGGGATAAGGCCACTCACATAAAGCGGGGAAAGTAGTGACAAACCTCGCGGTCCACCTCATGGGACAAAGCCACTCAACCCTACCTTCATTATCTTTCTTACGTACCTTTTCATTTCATTATTCACATTTCACATCCTACTAATTCATTTCGTAAAAGCATGAAAATTCATTTTTGTTTCGTTCTCATACTTTAAAACTATGATGCATAATCTACTAAAATATAAAATAAACATGCATACAACTTAACGAACTGTAATGTAGGCCTGAAGGTAAAAACACCTACGATACTACTTACTTAGCGTGCTTAGCAAAATACTCGTAAATCGTACGCTAAACCAAGAAACAGGAAAACCTATAAAAACCACACATTCATTAATTCTAACTTCGTCCAATTCATGAAATTCTAACACGGAAGTCATAAACTCGTACAAAATCGCAAATTCCTAGCTAAACCCGAAATCTGACTCAATTTTCGACCAAATTCGAAAATTCACAACTCATTAAATACTTGTCCGATTTTGACGATTCAAAGTGCTACAGACTCCTTAAGACGTCTAGTTTCTAATGGTCTAATACATTTCCTAACCCAACATCCACAGCTTAGCCAAATTTGGCTAAAGAGAAACCATTCTGTAAACCTGAGTTTTCGGTTATTCAACGCCAAATTCTTTCTATAAAAGCTTATAACCTAATCTTTATTTAAGTTTAAACATCAATGAACGAATAAAAATTGACTATATCCTCAAAATTTCGTACATACCACTTAGGGTTTATCAAAATATTCAATAACTCTCACTAACTTCACTTTTATTGCTCAAAACAGCTAAAAGGGCTAATTATTTACTAAAAACTTAAGTTAAATTTGAAGATTAAAAGAGAAGCAGAGAGGAATCGTTGCTGGGCGTCGCTGGAAGGAAGATCGCCGAAGGATGAAGAACAGGCGGGATGGGGAAGAAAACACTGAGGGGTTGTTTTATTTGTTTATTTTTATATTATTTAATATAATTAATCGTAATTATCTTTTCGCCCTCAACTTTTAATCGTTTAACTTAACGGTTATTCGGTCTGTTTTCGGTTGAATTTTTATAAATTTCTCTTGTCTATTAGCCTCAAAATAATCTTTTACTTAACAGTATAAATTTTCGTTCTCGATTCCGTCTAAAACTCCGCCGTTTACTAATACGCAAATCTAAAAATTATTTTAATGAAAACTCTAGTTGTTACATTCTCTAGACGACGAGCTTTGGTCATTATGCAACTCAGAAGATGATGAGTGTGAAAGTAAACCGGTACATGTAACTTGTTCATTGGATCTTTTTTGGAGAAAAATATAATTCTTTGAAAGTAATTAGAGATGAAATTGTCGGATATTCTTGGAAGAATGGATATGGGGTAAAATTTGTTAAAAGTAATTTTCAGCAACTGACGGTGGCCTGTCAGGAGGAATATTGTTGGCGAATACACGCTCTGAAGATGCAATGTAAACTTACATTTCAAATAAAAAGTTTCAATGATATACACACATGTTCACAAAAGGTAGAAAGCCAACATGTTTCAACCAATTGAGGGCCAAATCAATACTTTGACACGCTCAAAAGTTAAACTATAAAAACCAAAAAATTTATTTTATTAAGAATTTTCATGTTAATTTTTTTTCATTTTTAATGGTTAATGTGTTATGGGTTAAGTCGTTTTGTCTTGTTGTGGCTATGTTAGAATTTTTGGTCAATTAGTCAAAATAGAGAATTTTAGAAACTACCGTGTGGTTAAGTTTGAAGAAATTAATGATAGATAATTTGAAATTTACCTTAAGTAAGAAATTACATAATGTTCAGAGTTGCGTAAAAAGATAATTTTACATATTTTAATTAATATAAATGATATTTATATTAAATAAAATATAATTTTTATTTATCAAAATTATTTTTTTACTAATGGAGGAATGGTTCCTTCCTCCCCATTTTCTTCTATGAGGCCACTAAGGGAAAAGAGAGGGGGAGAGAGTGGTTCATTTTTATTATGAAATCTTTGCGTTATAAGGCTAGAGAAGTGTTAGCTAGGCACCGCGCAACAACTTTCATGACGAAGTTTTGAAAGTTGGTAAGTTTTTTCTTTCTGTTTTAAGGTTTGAAAGTTTGGATTTTATTGGGTTTGGATTTAAGCTTGAAAACTTGAATCCATTAGTTGTTTTTGGTTTATTTGAGTAGATTTAGGGTTTATGTAAGTTTCTTTATCAATTGGATGTTAAAGACGGCAAACGACAGCGATATTCATGACCTCCCATTACTAAAAATCAGCTAAGTGTCGACTGTTGTGCTAGAGGAACAGTAATTGTTGAGGTAGGAGTTTGATATTTTTTGCATTGCATTGCATTGCATCATTGTAAACTTATTTTGGTGAATTTTGACATATAGAAAACCTTATAGGGTCTGGGCGCCAGCACGTCAATCTTTTTATACATATATAAGTACGATTTACACGTTTACCATTGATGCACAATATTTTATATTTTTGTGATATTCATATTTGGGAGGATAGAATCTCTTGATACTGTGGGCAATTTTGGTGTCAAACTATCAAGAGGATATCCTAGTACATCTTCTACTACATGAAGGTTATCTTGTTTGCATGATTACGAAAATTGGTAATAGGGTGGTGATGACATGTTCTTTAGATTTCGAATTCCTAAATCTTATCAGCTTATGTTTATTTATTTCGAATTATGAGTATCGTTGTATTGAGCTTGCTTTGCCGGCTACATAGGTAACGTTGATATTTCTTTAGATCGCAGTTACTTTCCACCTTCCTCTTAGCTCATGAGGTACTGCTGGACTTTCATTCGTCACCTTTCTATGTTAGTGTGTCTGACAGATACTTGTGTGACACCTCCTTTTTCAATGAGGTGATTTTTCTGTGAAAAGTACGATGATGACATATTTTTATATAGTTGTCTTTGTATACAACAATTTTTTGATTTATAGCCACATCGGTGGCTCATGGAGCTTGATTTTTTAAAATGATGGAATTGGTTTTCATAGAACGATGTTTGAAACCACTTGACACTTAATCGTGTTTTGAAATTAAAGGTTAAAGAAGCTTTCATTGAATTGCATTTAGTATAATTTTTCTACTATATTACTCCATCACCTCAACCACCCCATCCTTTTCCAAGTAAAAAGAAGAACAGTGAGTAGGTGAAGTTTAAAAAGGGTTTCCCTTTATTTGTTCTTTGTTGGAGTGTTTTACTAATTTTCTTGTGAGAACATATCTTACTTTAGGTATGTATAAGATCAAATGATTTTGATTTGAATATTTAGACCTTACTAAACTTGTTATTTCATTATCACACTATTATATTGTAATCACTATTTAGATTTCTAGACTCTAAATTATATTCAAGTCTTCCGTTGCGAACCAAACCTTGGGTTGGGCGATAGAGTCGTCTTACCTGACGTTCTATGAGCCACGCCTTCGGGTCATGAAGTTCCTTCCTTTATTGATGGTCAAGAAGAATTTTAATGTAATCATTACATCAAGTCTTGCTACAAGGGAAAGGAATGGAGCCCAAAGACTCAACGAAGAGAAGGGCGACGAGCAATTTAAACAATTATAGTCGTACAAAAATTCGTAGGTCAAATCCGAACATCATCTTTGTCTTTAGCTTAGATATAATGATTCTACATTGAAACCAATTTTTCAAAGAAACAACATGTGTCTGGCCACATGCAATAGAGGTTTGTTTCAGTGTGGTAGACTTATTGATGTGCCAAGAGAAGTCATCACTTGATCACGAGTCAAATCCTTGGCTTTAGCCAAACCTTTAACTAGAGTATGTTATTTTTGTAAGCAACATTTGACTACCTAATGATGGAACCAAATGATCAAGACATGGAGAAGTTATTCCACTTGCTAATGTTGGAGCATTCCTCAGCCACTCCAACATTAGAAGAAGGAATTTGTGTTCCTGGAGACAATTAATATAATTTGATCATAGTTTCTTTCCTTAAAACTTTAGCTAGTTAATGTATTAGTTAGCATGTAATGAATGAACACATGAAAGAAGGAAGAGTTGCTACACTTTGGAAGAAGAGGGGCCATTTGAAAATGACCTTTAGAGAGAGAAAGAATTTGCCCAAAATGGCAAGACCATGGTGTACTCGACTATGCCATGTGGCTGAGTACTCTCCCTCTTTTTTCTTTCCTTTCTTTGACTAGTTACCAAATCCTAATTTGGTAAGAAGAGATATGGTATTTAAACCATCCGTAAGGCATCCTCTTAGGACTTTCGAAATGAAAATTGCATAATAGCTTTCAACTTATTAGAGTTCTCGACTTTTGAAATAAAAATTGTAGAATAAATTTTGGCTCATTATAGTTCTTCATTTTGTGGCAGCCCGCCATGTGAAGGCAAATAGGGTCCTGTGGGGACTTGCCCATATCAGTGGAGGTGCTTAATCTCACATTGCTTGGTAAAGTAAAAAATGTATGGTTTATAAGTAGAGTTCATCTCCCTACCTAGTACAACGCGTTTTAGGGCTGACCCTAAAAACGAATTCTGTTAGGGCTCTGGTTCAAAGCAGAAAATATTATATTTGGAGGACCAAGAGACGTTACACATGGTATCAAAGCCACTGCCCAACTAGAAGTGTTGCCGACAAGTACATCGGGCCCCAAAGTAGGGGAGATTGTGGTAGTCCGCCATGTAAAGGCAAGGAGGGTCTAGTGGGGTCCTGGCCATATAATTGGGGGTGCACAATTGCACATTGCTTAGGAGAATGAAAAATAAATGGTTTATAAGTAGTTCTATTCTCTACCTAGTACAACGCATTTTGGGACTGACCCCAAAAACAAGTTCGTGCGAGCTCTAGTCCTAAGCGGACAATATTGTACTGGGAGGACAGATGGACGTTACATATTTCTCATCTTTGGTGAGTCACATCCGAGAGTTGAGCAATTTTTGTGTTTCCATTTTGTGAGAGCCAAAGTGGTTACATTTCTTTCGTAACCTTCCTCCTCCCTTTCTTGGCATAGAGATTCATCATCAAGGTTGTATCCAACTCTCATTCAAAGCTCGTTGAAGTGCCTTTCGTCAAAAGAGATGCCAAAACCCGAGAGGTGCTGTCATTACCTCATCAGATCAACCAGCAGTCTTTTGCCCATAACTTTTCAACCACATCAAGTTAGCCTCTAATTTTCGGAGGAGAGTTCAGTAACATACGTGGTAGGAGGGTGTTAAAATTTCATATCATTTGTAGATAAATCATGGATTTGGTGCATATTGGAATTTGGAGTGATCTCGGCCAAAAACTGAATTAGTGCTCTTTTTCAACCAAACCGATCTTGTCAGTCTTAACCTTTAAGTTGAATCACGTCACCTATCATCTAATTGGATGGTTATCCTTTGAAGGGCTCGTGTTCATGAAAATTACTTACAGTTGTAAGAATTAATGGTAACGATAGAATTTATCATGTTGCTATTGCATTAGTGGAAGCAGAATGTAGAGATTCATAGACCTGGTTTTTAGCGTATTAAAGGCGGATATAGAGACTAAGTTGGGTCATTGATAGACATGTATTTTTTTGTATAATTATATGTTGTGTATTTGTATAATGTTTTTTTGATTTTGCATTTGCTAAAATTGTCGGAGTTTGTGCCCACTGTGACAAAGGTATTGCCATTAGTCTAATACTACTTCTGTCTTAGACATATATATACAAATTTCAAAAAAGACTTTCCAAGGGAAGTTGTACATAGATGCATTATGAAATTTATCTAGATCTACCACATTTGCTCAATTTAGGAAAGAAATGAAAAATTTATTCTCGATTGGCCAAGCAACACACCATTATCGTTGACTATTAATCTGAGATTTTGGACGACACATGTGTTTTCTTCGATCCTGAAATGCGTTATAGTCTTGAATAATTTGAGTGAATATTTCAATGCACTCATTATACGTGTAAGAGACACATCGATTCTAACCATGCTCGAGATAATTAGAAATAACATGATCTTTTGGATTGTAAAAAAATCAAAAGATGGTTAAGTCAACAGAAATCCTATGTCCCCGGATCAAGAAGAAGCTTGCGAAGTTACAACTTACAACTTTAAATTGGAGTTCAATTTTGATAGGAGTAGCTCGATTTGAGATCAACAATGTTAACACACAATACGTTGTGATTTGGATAAATATTTGTGCAATTGTTACAAGTGGTAACTTATTGGAATTATGCACATCTATACACTTTCATGTTTGCATCATTAGGCTTTCAATAAAAGATTATGTTCATAAATACTATTAATGAGAAACTTACATCAACATATACTCTCACTTCATTCAGCCTGTTAGTAGCCAACACATGTGACCTATAACAAAAATGGTTGAAATTATGTCGTTGGTAACAAAGCGCCAACGAGATAGGTCGAGGAAGTGAGAGGTGTCGATGAGCCACAAACCCAATCAATCAGCAAGAAAAGCATAACAATGACATTTGTAAATATCGTGGTGCGGGGAACAATTCCCACACTTGTCGGGGTATATGATAGTGCATTTTATCATATAGTAGTAATTTTGTAATGTAATAGTACATTTTGTAACAGTGCATTTTGTAACATATTTTTACAAAAAAATTGGGAAGAATTTCCTTTGTTTTTTCGCTCCCGCTTAGCTATTATCAACAAACAACTCTTGTATAACAAGCATATCCAGACAGAGACATACAGATATTATGAAATAACTTAAAGTAGAACAAATGTAAAACAAAAAACTAAACAATTCAAATCCAAAAGTATGTTGATTCAATTACATGAGTACATGAAATGAAAAACTATAAAATCTAAACATCGGTGGAAGATGCAGCATAAGAGGATGGAGGAGCATGAGAAGCATCCCTAAGCCTAGGCTAGACAGTGTCAGTGACTTTTGCTTCTTCTTCATATTCTTCACATAGCTCTTGAATCGTCGCAAGTTTGTCGAGCTCACTACTTGAATCGCCAGAATATTTTGAATTTGTTGGGTCATCTTTTCAACAATCAAAACAAGTCTGTTCCACCTCTCCACGAATATGGACACATTGCGAGAGAAGAGATCATGAGGTGGATGAGATGGAGCATCCTCCATCTAAACATTCTAAGAAGTAGATGGGAGATAAGGATCTGATGAGGTAGAGGCTTGTTGATTTCCCTTGAACACCCATTCACCTCAAACTTCAACAATTCCCATATGAAATAAAGTGCAATTATCAAATATATCTCATGGTTTTCCTTTTTTCACTAGCTCGTCAGACGATAATACAATCTTAAAATGTTCAATGATTGTCTAAATCAACATTTTATAAGTCTTATTTTTGTTGCAGGTGATGTCAATCTCTGCCATATGACTCAGAATTACATACCTCAGATTGAATCTCTTCCTATTATACATCTTCTTTATTAGACAGAAATGTATCCAGCTCATAAGATCTTAGTGTCCATCACGGGGAAGAGTTGTGTGAGATATCAACTGGTCAATAACCGTAACTTTGACATTCAAATTCTTTTATTATAGTTTGTAAGACCCACTAATGTCCAGATTTTGATGAATCTTCCTATGCAACTCCAATCTTTCCCCATTTGTAATAAATTTGGCATCCCAAGAAGCATGATACTACTCTTTACTACGCTCATTTATTTTTTTTAAAAAAAAAACAATCAATTCATTTACAATTGTCGGCTTTAACACAAATTCTTGATCGAGAATGTATGACTTCACCCCAAAAGGATGTCTGGTACTAATTATACTAGTATAAAATAACCCAATAAGCTTGTTACAATAATCCTCAAATTCGCACAATGCAGATAATCCAATTTGCAAAAATAATTTCCTAATTCTCAACGATGAAAAAATTGAAAAGAAAACTCTCCTTGAGTAAATAACAGAGCACCCTACCATATCCATCTCATAATTATTTTGATATATATGACTTCTAAATTCTTGAGAAAAATACTTACTCGATCGTCAAACAACTTGTGTCAGAACAACTTGTGACGGAGCACCCTTTGTAACATCTTGGATTTCTGAAATTTAATTTTCAGAAATTCGTATCAGTAAACAACAAAGTTCTAGTCGGAATTAAAGGCAAAAAATTTAGCTAGTTAGGCAGAAGATTATTTTAGGGCTAACAAACAAGATAGATTTATAAGATTTCGACCGAAAACAAACCGAATAACAATTGAACTAAACGATTAAAGATTGAGAGCGAAAAGGTAATTAGATTTGTTATATTAAATAATATAAAAATAAAAATAAAAGAGAAAGGGAAGAGAGAACCCTCTCCCTTTGGTTTCTCCCCTCCCTCCTCGCACAGGAGCCCTCCTCCTTCCCTCCATGTTTCTCCTTTCGCCGACGATTCTCAGTTCTTCTTCGTTTTCTCAAATCTACGGTAAGTTTTGCTTAGTTTTTAGTAGATAATTTTTTTTATCTATTTTGAGTGTTAAAGATGAAGTGAAAGTAAGTATTGGATGGTTTTAGTGAAAACCTATGAGGGAGTTGTAGAAAATTGAAGTTAGAGTTGATTTCTACCAGCATGTTGGTGTTTAAACTAGAAATAAGAGTAGATTACGGAGTTTTATGGGAAATATCGAGCGTTTGGATAGCCGAATACACGAATTATGGAACGGTTTTCAGTTCGGGCACATTCAGCCAAGCTATAGGTGTTGGATTAAGAGTTTGTTTAGACCATTAGAAATTAGACGTCCTCAGAAGCCCGTAACATTTCTAATCATCCAAATCGGACAAGTATTAGAGAAGTTATGCATTTTCGAAATTGGTCGGAAATTGTGTAGGACTTTGGGTTTAGTTAGATTAGTTGTGAGAGTGTTGTTTCCCCTTAGAGTTTTATGAGTTGCACGAAGGAAAAATTAATAGATGTGTGGTTTTATAGGTTTTCCAGTTTAGCAAGCTATCTACGAGGGAGGAATTGCTAGGACGCCAGGTAAGTAATGTAGTAGAAGTTTTGCCTTCGGGCCTACATCACAGTTCAGTAGGATGCATTGCACGTTTACTTTATGTTATACTTTCATGATTGTGCATCATTGTTTTAAATTAGGAGAACGAGACGAAAATGAATTTTCATGTTTTTACGAAGTGAAACAGTAAGATGTGATGAGATGAACGAAATGAGAGGATACGTAAGAAGATAAGAAAGGTGGGGTTGAGTGGTCTTGTCCCCAGAGGTAGATCGCGAGGTGTATCACTTTTCCTCCTCTTTACGTGGTGGCCTTGTCCTCAGAGGTGGACCGCGAGGTGTGTCACCTTAATCTAGCACGTAAAGAAAAACCCAGTAGTGAAAAAGATAAAGAATATGTAAGAAAGAGACGAAAACGAAAGTAGAGACGAAACTGTAGAAACTGCATATGTTAGGATGTATTTGTTTTCAGTGTTTAAGTTTTATGTACATTACTTACTTAGCATTACGCTAATAGTTGAATTCTGTGATGTAGGTGGTGACAACATTGTCGGTGAGTACTCAGAGCATACTCAGGATTAGGAGGCGGTTGGAGGAATACGCACGTAGACAATCTGGCTGGCTGTTAGGGCACTTTTGACACGGTGTTTATAGTTACGGGTGTAGAGGTCGAGTCGGAGTCGTTTTGAGTCATTTTGAATGGTAAATGGATTTCAAATGTTCGGTAGTAGTTTTGATATATATAGCGATTTTGAGTTGATCAAAAATAGATGGTTTTTGCGAATTTTAGTGTTGAGTTGAAATGGATCGTGTTGGAGGAAAATTCGAGATTTACTGAGGTTCTGGGGAGTAAGTGTCGACCGATAGGTTTAGTGGTCGACCAGACCCTATAAGTGTCGACCGCGAAGGTCTACCTGCGTGGGCAGAGCCAAAGTAAGTGTCGACCTACGATTGTAGGTGTCGACCAGTAGTGTAAAAATGGCAGCGGTGTCGACCGCGAGGGTCGACCCATGCGTACAGAGAGTATCACGGTTTTTTCAATGTCGACCGACGAAAGGACCCGAGAAAAATGTAGTGGCGACCGGCGTTGCCAGCGTCGATCGATGAAAAAAACCCGAAACAACCCAAGTGTCGACAGATGTTTACAAGTGTCGACCGGTTTCTATGTTTTATTTTTTTTTTATAAAATGAAGTTTCATTTAAACTGATTTTAATCGAGTTATCCGCTGCGATGGTGTTTAATATATTTTCAAAAATGTCGTTTTAAGTCGAGGAACAAAAGTTTTAAATTTTATTAGAATTTCTTTCGAGTGTAGTGAGTGAATAGTAGAACAGTGTGAACCGGAAAACGGGTAGGGTTTCCGAGGCATTACAGAGATGGTATCAGAGCAGTGAATAAAGTGGAAACGAGTAGGTTTTTCTGGGCATTACAGTTATGGTATCAGAGCAGTAAATGAACCGGAAACAGGTAGGTTTTTCCAGGGTGTTACACCCTTTCTTTTGAGAATGAGCTTTGGAGCCGTTTTGTGACGACTTTGATAAAAAATTGGCAGAGAAAGTCACTAGAAGAGAAAAAAAAATTGCCAGAAAGAGAGTTGGCCGCTATAAACTTGCCTAGGGTATGCAAAATCGCTTAATTGTTTTGGCCAAATAGTGGAATGCAGTAAGAATATGATTCGAAGATCAATTTTGTCGTGAGAAAAGGATTGGGGTTTGATGGATGAAAGGGTTTTTTGTGCAAAGGAGATAGAGGACTCTCATTCGCTTATGAAGTGTCAAGCAACGGGAGCCTGCCATTAAAGAGTAGGATCCCGCTCTTACGAATGTTCTCTAGAGTGGGATCCTAGTCTTTTTTCTTTCTTTGGAGTAGGATCCCACAACAAGAGCTTGTTATTTAATACTGGGATCTCACTCTTAAAAAAGGCTATCTGGAGCGAGATCCTGTTCTTTTCCCTTTCTCTAGAACGGAATCCTGCAGCAAGAGTTCACTGCCTAAGAGCAAAAGTCTGCTGTCTGAGTTTTTAACGGAAAATTAGATGTGCAACTCCCGTCGAGGGTTGTTTTGTTAATAGAACATAGTTTAAAGGCGATTTTATTAAAAAATATAGTTTAAAAACGAATTTGTTTATGATCTCATAGTTTAAGAATTTTTTTGTTAACCATCTTAAATTTTATAATAAGGTAACAAGAAAAAAAATATTAAGAATTCGATGACTTAAATTGAAACACAAACATGTATGTTTGTAAATAGTTAGAATAAAATTAATTTATTAGACTTTATAAAAGCTCATTTCGTAGTATCTTTTTTTTTTTCTAGACCAGATAGAAGCACCTCCTAAGACAAAGTTGAAAGCAAGATGATATGAGGTTACAAGCTTACCACAACAAATGTTTAGAGTATATTTCTATTACTCAGTTCTGTATTTTATTTTAGTATGGCTCAAAGTATGTATTTTATACGTCAGTATGTTAACTATATATTACATTCGCCTTGTAGATTTATGGTTAGATGATAAATTTAGTTCTTCCGGGATTTTACAAGTCTTTATGTTTGAATGCATAATTTATGTGCGATAATTCTTGTTGTACGATACCGAGAAAGCGCCCTTGAGTGTTGCATTATGGCTAGTTAGAAAAATTAAACATACGGTAGCTCCCACTTTGGGAATCTAGAAGTCACGACCGCGACCTGGTCTCGAGGTGTTCAGGACAGGATGTAACAATGATTGATCCTCTTATCCATTCCATTACATCATTCTTTTCCCTCGGGTACTCAGACAAGTGGACCATTATAATTCTTTTTCAACTTTGTGGCCTCTTTCTAGCCAAGCGCAGGCTTAAGTTAGTTTCTGAAGGGAGGTGTTACTACAATCATCAGCAAAAGAAAAATATTAAAAAACAAGATTTAATTTCTTATTTACATCGAGAAACTTAAATAGGGCTTCTCTCTCTCCCCCCAAGGATTCTCTTTGCCGTGGAAAAATTAAGGGGTTATGACCACCTTTATTTTATTGGTATCAGAGAATATAGGCACTGATAGTTGGCAACAAAGCAACCAGCTTTCCAAAAATTCTCTTCGGTCTGCAGAGAGAGAGAGAGAGAGAGAGCGAGCCCAAAGGGGAGGAATGCAACGCACTTCCACACATTCACATATCGAGGAAGCTTCTAACTTTACGACTACAAAGTTAAAGAGCGTTGAATGAAAAAGCCAGTAGTAAATGACGAACTTTCTATAGCTTTGTCATGCACTCTACTTCATCCGATTTCAATATTTCGATTTCTACTATAACAGGTAATTTATGCAATGAAGTTCGTTTTTAATCAACTAACGTTGAACCTCGAAATCTGTGCAGGTCTTGCAAATCATGTGGCAAAAGATCAACCCAAGTAGACTTTGATCACTGTCTCTCTCCATCTCTCCCTAGGTGAAAATGTGGTATACACTTTCTGGGTGTCACTTATGAACACTTGTGAAATACTAAATAGATCTGATTTCACGAAAGACACCATAGATATTGTCAGGCAATGACGCCAAGAACACATAGCTCGGATCCAACATATAGACCGATACTCAGGGTAAAATACAAGTTACTTCATCGATAGTAATTCCTACGAGTCAATATACATCACTTTTAATCTACTTTGAATTGATAAAACCCTTATTCATGTACTATATCCATCCTCCGTTTTTATCCAAAAATAAATAAACAAGTAATCGGAAGCCATAGTAGCTTCTTCAGTTTGTGTCTGAGAAATAAACATAGTTCATATATTGGTATGCCATGTAAAATTGAATTTACGGGGGAGAGAGAGCAAGAGAGAGCATGTCAGCGAAACAATGGCAAAATTCCCCACTGGTGGAGAAACCCCTCACCCGTGGTGACCTCAAGGACTAACAATACAACTACTGCAAGCATAGCTGCTCTTCCGTTCCAGGTTTCAGCACTTTTAGTCCATCCCCATTCCCATACCGTGACAGGTGGCGGTAGCTCCCTCCGCTGTGAATCATATGTGGCTAATAGCTCCTCTACACTGCCAAGTGGAACTAACGACTGACATGATCAAAAGATGTTATCAGAATACATAATGACATATTAGAAATCATAACAAAGCAAGCGGATTTGTAAAGCTGTATTAAAACAATTGAAAGTGCTACTGGAAGCACCAGTTATCTCCACAAAATTTGAGAAAATACAAATTACATAACCTTGTTTTCGACAAGTTTACATTTTAGGATCTTTGCTTCAAAGTTTAGGAAATGATAATTTATTTAAACTCGCATTACATCAAATGGTTTATATCCGATGTATTTCGACATTTTTTTCAACTTACATATTACACAGGAAAGTATTTTTTCTTTGCAATAAAAATATACTACTGCTGCTCCAGTAATCAAATCACGACTGTCTACTATCCAAGAACTACAAGTTATATTTATCCAAAACAAAAACCAAAACTAATAGCAGAACAGTCTTGGATGAATACAATTACACAATCGCAATACCTGTCGAGCTTCAAGATTTGAGACTGCCATAGCTCCAACATATGGAAGACTTTCAATCACTGCATCTGCTAAATCTGAGATAAACGTGGGTTCACATCCTAATGCAGGCACACGTCCCCAATTTTCTATTCCAGATTTTAAAGCCAATTCTTTGTATTCAACATCTATTTCCTCCAGGGTCTCAATATGCTCACTGACAAAGCTGTAACCATACTGGAAGTTCATCAGCAAGTACTTTCTTTCATGCCAAAGGCAGGATTATAATATAAATTTTGAATAAATGAATTACCTAATTGGTACAGCCAGAAGACTATTGACTCCTTTTTGCCCAAGCTCAATTATAGTCTCATCTGTATAGGGTTTTAGCCATTCTACAGGTCCAACTCTGCTCTGTTGAAACATTCAATAATTCAGTAAGTCATAATACTAACAGTATCATCTTAACACACGCAACACAAAACATTTGTACTTACTGGGCGAACAGAGTTATCAGTGAGTTAAAGGAAATATAGAAGTCCTTGAAGGAATTATTTTGTTTTTCTTGAAACAGGTTTCATGCACTAAAGAGAAACACTCCAGCTGAAGCTAAGATCGAGATATAGTTTACACAATCAGTACGATACATGTGAAAGTCAGGAATTCCACATTTACTACAATCAATGTTTTTTGCTTACACAAAACAAATCTGGGCAAGAAGCTCAAATTATATCTGGATCTTTTGCACAAAGTATAACTAAAATATTAGTTGAGTTAAACTAGGATCCCCTATCGTCATATAAATTTGCCTCATAGAAGAACAAAACTTCTGCTATGGGAAGAATATAAAATCCCTAATTGGGTTAATTTACATAAATATAGATTTTACACTAAAATGAAAGAATAGAAACTTAATGTACTAACAGAACATCTTCCTAAATGAGTTCATGATGTTATTACATCTGGATGTGCGTCTGTGCCTATTCCATAAACTTTCCATACTGAGATGACTCCACCCGCAATAAGTTGTGATCCTATCTTTTAAAAACATTATCTTCCAATTCTAACTATACCAAGAATTTTGTACTCATTTATGTCTCTTTTAAGTTTGTGCTCTCAACACAGGAACAGAGGTACCTAAAGTCTTGTTGATTAACCAAATAGAAAGAAGAACTTGTCCAGTAGAACTCTAGATTTAGAATCCAAAAAAGTAAAAATTGTTTTGCTTCAATTTCAATCTCATACTAATCAGGCCAAAACGGCAGCAAAGGCTAATGCTCCTCTGATTCCTGTCTATAGCATTCAGTATGACAGATGAAATGACCTTCAATCTGAAGAGAGACTTTCCTGAATTCCTTGTTTTGGCCAGGGTATTCAGACAAATTTGCAGATATTGAATCCATGGGAGAAGAAATAGACTGGAACTTTTCTTTTATTAGATCATTTAAAGATGAAGATTGAAAAAATTGCTAGTTGCTCCAAATAATTCATAAGTGACCTCGAAAGAGAAGCATTTAAGACTCAAATGTTTGGAATCCTAGCAACGATGGCACCTTCTCTGGGAGATCTTTCTATAAAATGCTTCTCGGTAGGATCCTAGATTCCTCTCTTTGGAGATAGGTTTGAAAATCTAGAGCCTCTTGGTGGGATCCTAGATCCCTCCTCTGTTTGGTTAGCTTGTAGGAGGCCTTTCTCTTGAAGGATAATTTTTAGAAGAGTTTCGTTTCCGAAAATATGTGCTTTGGGTATATAGAAAAGGAGGAAATAAATCACCTTCTTCAATGTGAAGTTGTGTATACTTTATGGATTTGAGAGAGTGATTTGGCTTTATTGGGAATGCCCAAAGGGTCAAGAGCCTTAAGTTGGATGCCTAAGTGTTGGTGGCGTGAGCAAGAAAGGGGTGAGCAAGTAAGCCTTATAGTGTTCGTGACACTATAAGGCGCTTCAAGCTGAAATTGGGAACAAGCTATGGAAATAGAGATGAAAACCTTCAAAAAAATCAGATGCAGGAGATCGAACTAACCTAGAGGCAAAAAATCATTAGTTGTTAATGGCTTTCACTGATAAATATAAAGCACATAGATCCTTAGAAAGGTACCAGGCGAGATTGGAGACTACAGGCCACACTCAAACTTGTGGTGTTGATTATGTGGAGCATTTGCTCCACTAGCTAAAATGAAAATATGGTTCAAATACTGTTTATATTTAGCAGTTAATCTAGAATGAAAACTTGAACAATTTGACGTGATGAATGTTTTTTTAAATAGATAACTCAAGTGAAAGATAGATATATAATTACAGGAAAAATAAGCATACTAAAGAAGGCACTTTAAGGTCTACCGCAACTAGCTTAGAGTTTAGTTAGGAAAACTCCCAAAAGCGAAGAAGTAGATGAACTATAAACAAAGTCAAGGGGTTCATACTGTTTTTATTAAACATTCTTCTTCAGGGAGTCGTTTCATTATTTGTATATGTTGATGATATTATAGTGAACGTAAAGATCTAGCAAACAGAATAAATGTAACAACCCGTAATTTTACTATAACAATTTCGGATTTTTGCTAGTGTGATAGACGGCTGAGTTCTAGTCGGAATTGAGAACGAAAAATTTATGCAGTTAGGTGAAAGATGATGTTGGGATTAATGAACAATAGAAATTTGTGAAATTCCGGCCGAGCACGGGCCGATAGTCGTTTAACTACATGATTAAAATGTGAAGGTTATATATATATATATATATATATTGAAAGAAAAGGAAGCAGAAAACTCCTCCCTTCCCCTCGACAGATTCTTCCCCTGTTCTTCCCACCCCGCATGTGAGTTTCTCTTCCTCTCCTTAGGCGATCGTTCTTCCAGCCGTTAAGCCGATAGTGCTCTCCATTCTTTCTATTTTTCAGCAATTCCAAATAAGTTGTGTAGTTATAGTGTAGTTTTGAGGTTGAAGTTAGAGTTGAGAAGGAATTTATGAATAGAAATTTAGGGTTCATGGTTTGAGGATGCTTACTGGGTTGTTACCGATTTTTGTGAGATTATTAATGGTAAATACGAAGGAATGGTGAGTAAGTAAGCGAGCTTGGACGAAAAGCCGTGAATGTAGGATCTTAAGCACTAAAACGGAACTGATTTCAAATTTTCGGCTTAACTACGAGTGTTGGTTTAGAAACCCTTTTTGGTGCATTAAACTAGGTTATGAGTGGAGCATTTAGCCGCTGCAATCGACTGATTCTAACAACCGACGCAAAAGTTGTGCGCGTTGGAAGTTAGGTTTATTTTTTGCGAGAATTCGGATTAGTGAGCCGTTTTGGTCGGGCTATGTTGGATTGAGTTATTAGTCGTAATTTTAGTACGTGGAATGAGTTGTGAGATGAGTTTTTAATGTGAATTGGTTATGTGATAGGTTGACCCCGAGGAAGTGTTAGAAGCGAGCACCACGGAAAGCTAGTACGCCAGGTAAGTAGTGTTTGCATGTGCATTGCCCTTACGGGCCTACACCATAGGACGGTAGGGTGGTATTGTGTGTTTTGATTTTTTTGTTCAGCCATACATCATGTTTTGAAAAGCATAACGAAAATGAATTTGAGCATGGTTTTATGTGCGTGTTAAGAGTGACGCGTGGTTGTGAGAATGATGTATGCATGGACAGCTTTGACTCCGTTGCTAGAGGAACCGGGACGGTGGCGGCGTGTCAAGGGGTGGTGTGGCGAGTGCATCCAGCCTCATCCTGGCATAGCTGCTGCGTTGTGTATGTGATGGTAGGCAACTATGGCCCTGTTGCTGGAGGAACCGGAACGTTGCCGACATGCTAGGGGTGGTGTGGCGAGTGCGTCCAGCCTCATTTTGGAATGGTTGCGGTATATGGAGTGACACGTGGGTACGGTTTGAGGGTCTCGTTGCTGGAGGAACCGGGATGATGGCGACGTGCCAGGTGTAGAGAGAGAACCCAGCCTAACTGTCACACCCCCAAATTCGCACCTAGAATTTTCGCCTTCTCGGTGGGATGTGTGGCGCCAAGTCCCCAACATGACCAGCCTTCCTCATTCGGTGCTTGCGGAATGAAATGCACAAAGAGACAAGTGTTTACGGAAGCAAAACCTCCCAACCTTCTTTCTATTCAAAATACAAAGACTAGCACACTCACTCAAGACATACCACAATAGCTCAAGAAACTCCTTTATCGGATGGCTTTAGTTTGGTGTCTCAAGAGGTTTATATACACCACATGTCCGAGCCATGACTTAAATTGGACATCAATGCATAGCCCGTACTTAATGCCCCTCGGATGCTCATCTTCAATGTCGGACGCGCGTGCCGAATGCCTGCTGCGTGCAGCATTGATGCCCGCCGCGTGCCATCAATGTCTACCGCGTGCGCCAAGGCTCGGTCGCCAGCCTACCCAGCGCACCCTGTCTGAAGATAGCATCCTGCGCCCAGCGCCAGCACCTACCTGGCACGCCGTGTCCGTCCCGCATGCCTACCGTGTCCCGCGCGTGCTCTAACGCCCCGCGCCAACGGCTAGCTACCGAGGTGTAACGCCTAACCAACTGCTATGTCCGCGCGCCAACGGCAGGGCGAGACCTCGTCTGTGTGCGAGAGCAGAACGCCCCAGACACAAGCACAGCGCACACGCAGAACGGACCACGCGGTGCTCGGGAGGCGCGCACGCAGCGCTCGGCTGGCAAACAGCAGACGCGCGCGGCGCGCGCATTTTAGGAGACGTTTAGGCACTGTGCATTGATGATCGATTTTAATGATATGGCTGGGTCATTTTGTGTATATAAGCCTCATGAGGCACCAAGACAAAGGTATCCGATAAAGGAGTTCCTTGAGCTATTGTGGTGTGCCTTGAGAGAGTGTCCTAGTTTTATATTTTGAATAGAAAGAAGATTGGGAGGATTTATGTCGAGGAAGACAAGCCTCGGGTGAACCCCATTCAGCTCATCAATGCCCTCACAAGCGAAGAGGCGGGGCCTTCTCACAAAGGGCTGATGTATGTCGAGGTTACCATCCAAGGGAGAAAGGTATGTGCAATGTTGGATACAGGTGAAACCAACAATTTCATCTCGGACAAGAAAGCACGGGAGCTTGGCTTGGAGATGGCGCGGAGCGCAAATAAAATCAAAGCTGTCAATTCGGGTGCACAGCCGATCAAAGGTACAACACAACCTTTGATGCGTGTAGGGGAGTGGCGATAGGAATGCTCACTCATGGTGGTTCCCCTAGACGATTTTGAGCTCATTCTGGGAATGGAGTTCTTCCGACAAGCCAAGGCGATGGTTCTGCCGCATCTTGGCATTCTGATGATCTAAGATGACTCCGCACCATGCATGGTGAAGAGTGAAACAAGAGGAGGTAATATATTACTAACATCTTTGCAAATGAAGGCGGGCCTAAGGAGAGGCGAGACCACCTTTCTGGCAACCTTGTGGGAAGTCAAAGGCGACAAGGTTAGTAATGTGCCAACAGAGGTTCTTCGGGTACTCGAGGAGTACCGAAACGTGATGCCACACGAGTTGCCAAAGAAGCTACCACCGAGGCGGGGAGTAGATCACAAAATAGAACTTGAACTAGGGGCGGTTCCACCGGCACAGGCGCCATACAGGATGGCACCCTTTGAGTTGGCGGAGCTGAGAAAATAGCTGGATGAGTTGTTGGAGGCAGGTTACATCCAACCATCCAAGGCACCGTATGGTGCACCGATACTGTTTCAGCGCAAGAAGGATGGAGCGCTACGGATGTGTGTCGACTACCGGGCATTGAACAAGTTGACTATCAAAAATAAGTATCCTATTCCTCACGCGAGTGACTTGTTCGACAGATTGGCGAAGGCATCTTACTTCACCAAGCTAGACTTACGATCAGGCTATTGGCAGGTGCGCATTGCACGCGGCGATGAAGCAAAGACGACCATGGTATCACGCTATCGGTCATGAGTTTTTGGTGATGCCTTTCGGGCTAACCAATGCACCAACCACCTTTTGCAACCTGATGAACGAGATACTCTATGACTTTTTGGATCATCATGTAATAGTGTACTTGGATGATATTGTCATATATTCGGAGTCACTAGAGGAGCACATACAACACTTACGGAAAGTGCTAGAGAGGTTGCGGCGACACTCTTCATATGTCAAGAAGAAGAAATGCGAATTTGGCGTGTAGGAGATCAACTTCCTCAGCCATTACATCAAGCGGGGCTCAATACGCTATGGATAGTCACAAGGTGGCCGCAATCGATGGATAGATTATGCCGACAAAGGTAACCGAGCTACGATATTTCTTGGGTCTAGCTAACTATTACCGAAGGTTTATTGCGGACACAGACTTATTGCGGAATGAACAAGCTTGGCAATGGACGAATGCATGCCAAGAAGCTTTCGTGCGGCTAAAGGAGGCGGTTTCCTCCGAACCCGTACTAAAGTTGCCGAATTTTGCAGCACCATTTGAGGTGCATATAGATGCTTCGGATCGAGCAATTGGCGGGGTCTTTACACAAGAGGGTCACCCGATGTCGTACGAGAGTCGCAAGCTCAAGGGGGCAGAAGAGAGGTACTCCGCCCACGAGAAGGAGATGGTGGCAGTTATTCATTGCCTTATGACATGGAGGCACTATCTCTTGGGGAATCGATTTGTGGTCGTGACCAACAACGTGGCCAATACCTATTTCACACTCAAAAGAAGCTATCGTCAAAGCAAGCAAAGTGGTAGGAGTTCTTGGCCGAGTACGACTTCACATGGATGCACAAGCCAAGCACCGAGAATAGGGTGGCCGATGCGCTTAGCCGGAAGACATGTGAGGAGATAGTAGCGGCGCTAACCGAGGTACGTTCTAACTTTTTGGAAGAGATTAGAGCAGCGGTAAAAGACGATCAAAACTATATCCGGATGACAAAGCAAGTCGAAGAGGGCTTGATTCGGAGATATTGGCTTGAAGACGGCCTGTTGAGAGGCCGAGGCAACTGTATATTTGTTCCAAGTGCAGGCGGGATGCGCTAGCAGATCTTGAGGGAGATCCACGACACTTGGTGGGCGGGCCATCTAGGCGTGGAGCGCATGGAGGCACTTTTGAGCCGTAGCTATGTATGGCCCAAAATGAAGGAACATGTGGAGCTGCACGTGGAGACTTGTCTTATTTGCCAAGAGGACAAGACAGAGAGAAAGAAGCAAGCGGGGCTTATTTAACCTCTCCCCATTCCGGAGAACCCATGGCACTCGATTTCTATGTACTTTAGCACGGGCCTACTGTCTATCGGGAGGATGGGCACAATTATGGTCGTTGTAGATCGGTTCTCTAAATATGCAGTATTCATGGGAGTTCCGAAGGGATGTTCAGCGCCGAGCACTTTCTAAAAGGCGTGGTGAAATATTTTGGCCTCCCCCGTGAGATCATAAACGACCGGGATCCGAGATTCACGGGTAAATTTTAGACGGCCCTGTTCAAACATTTGGGGACAGAGCTCAAATTCTCCACCGCAAACCATCCTCAAACTGATGGCCAGACAGAGTGCATCAACGTATTGCTCAAGGAGTTCTTGCGGCACTATGTATCAGCGACACAACAGAATTGGCTCGAACTACTTGAGTCGGCCCAATTCTCTTATAATCTTCACAAGTCTTCATCGACCGAGATGAGCCCGGTGGAGCTAACGCTCGGCTTTCAGCCTAGCACACCGTTGGCCCAGGGGGAAGGACGGGGTTATTACCCAGCGGCATATCACTTTGCGCTGGACCGAAAGGAGCTGCTCGAGCAGGCCCAAAACAGCCTTGCCAAGGCTCAACACCGAATGAGGAAATATGTCGATACAAAGAGTAGGATGTTAGAGTTTAAAGAAGAAGACAGGGTTTTCTTAAAGCTAACTCCACAACTATAGAAGAAGGTCACGGACCGGCGATTTCACAAGGGGCTACTTCCAAGGTACGAGGGGCCATTCGTGGTTCACTAAGCGGGTTGGGTCGGTTGCCTACCGATTGCAACTCCTCGAGAGGCTCAGACTACATCCGACCTTCTATGTAAGTTTTCTTAAACTTTATTATCAGGCGGATCGGCCACAAGGGCACAGGGCACCGCCCGGGGGTGCGGGTGGAGTTTGCTAGGAAGATAGCAAAAAGTCTTAACCATGGGACCATGAAGGGCAGCAAGAAGGATGAGCGGCGGAAATTCTTAGTGCAATGGGAGAATGAAGAGGAAGCCACATGGGAGAGAGATATCAACCTATGGCAATTCGAGGAACAGATGTCCGACTACCTAGCTTGGGTGTCGACGAGGCCGTCGACTTCATTTGGCAGGGGTGGATTGTCGCGCCCCATTTCCCATGATGCATAAAGGCAAGGGCCAAGGGCCCAAAGGAGAGTAGAAGTCAGGCTACTCCTCAGGCGCGAGACAGCAAGAGGGGCACGGCCCATACGAGCGCGCGGCAGCCGAAGGCACGCGACCTATGTTGGGCACGCATCAGTTGGGCGCGCGGCCCACTAAGTCGCACACGGTGCGCACCCATTTGGCAAACATGGGCTGGAGGGTGAATCCGTGCAGTCATGCGAGAAAATGCTGAAATGGCTAAGTGTTGGACAAGGCATTTAGTGTGCGGCAGTTACACGCACACGGGGTGCACGCGGCACTTGGCTGGCGCACGCGGTGCGCACAGCCGGGGCGTTACGCACCAATAAGTCGCTGGAGTTATGAGGCGGGCGGCAGCGCGCGAGGCGTTACCCAATGGCTAGCTGACGCAGCACGGGGTTTACAGCAAGCGCGCATGGGCGTTATACGCGGTGCAGAGTAAGCGCACGGCAGTTTCACGCGACATGCAGTAAATGGGCACTGGCGTTACACACGGACAGCACACGGATTGCACACGGTGTGGGGTACTAGGTCGAGACACGGCAGGGCGAGACTACATCTGGGCACAAGAGCAGAACGCACCAGACACAAGCAGGGCGCGCACGCGGAATGGACCACGCGGCGCGCGGTAGGCGCACACACGGCGCGCGGCTGGTAGGCTGCAAACGAGCGCGGCGCGTGGCTGGCAGGTTGCAGACGCCCGCGGCGCGCGCATTTAAGGAGGCATTAAGGCATTGTGCATTTATGGCCGATTTTAATGATATGGCTGGGCTATTTTGTGCATATAAGCCTCATGAGACACCAAGCCAAAGGTATCCAATAAAGCAGTTCCTTGAGCTATGTGGTGTGTCTTGAGTGAGTGTCCTAGTATTTGTATTTTGAATAGAAAGAAGGTTGGAAGGTTTTGCTCTCGTAAACACTTGTCTCTTTGTGCAATTCATTCCGCAAGCATCAAACGAGCAAGGCTGGTCAAGTCGGGGACTTGACGCCGCACATCCAACCGAGAAGGGCGAAAATTCAAAGTGCAAATTTGGGGGTGTGACAGGTACCATTGCCGAATACGTGAGATAGTTTGAGGCGTTATCTCGGTTTGCTAGTCACCTAGTGAGCCTGAACGAGAACAAAGTACAACAATTTGTACAGGGCCTGAAGCCAGACGTATACATGGACATGCAGATAGCTGGAATACGAGGGGTGTCTTACGAGGACGTAGTGGCGAAGGCCTTAGACATTAAGGAGGCCAAGACGAAACTTCCCAATTATAGAGCTGCCAAAGGAGCAGCCCAGGATATTTTCCAGAGAGTTGTTGCCTCAACCAAGCGGAGAGGAGTCGTATTTGCAGAAGGGCCTGAAGAGGGATAGCGACAGCTCTACCAGCCAGGAAAGCAACAAATGGCCTCAGGGACCGGGGGAGTTTCCGGTGTGCCCAAAGTGTCAGAGGAGTCATCCTGACGAGTGTAGAATAGGTGCGGGGAGATGCTACAACTGTGGCGAGGCGGGCCACATGTCTAGAGATTGTCAGAAGCCGCGACAGAATCGGTGCTTCAACTGCAACGAAGTGGGGCATTTTGCTAGAAGTTGCCTGAATTTGAGCAATGCCCCAGCGAGAGTGGCACCAAGAGTCTTCGCTCTCATTGAGCCAGATGATGCCGCCCAGCCATCGGTGATCTCAGATAATATTCTTATTTCGGGCATGGCGACTTATACTATAGTCGATACGGGTGCTACGCATTCGATTGTATCTACTGCCTTCGTGGTCAAGGCAAATCTACTACCCAGCTATTCTGGGCAGTTCTATGATGTATTGTTGCCGTCGGGGCAGTGTCTATGCTCACACCAGGTGGTACAAGGTGATATTTTGACAGTGGAAAAAAAACGGTTGTACGTTGATCTGATCATACTCGACATGACGGGGTATGAGGCTGTTTTGGAGATGGATTGGCTGTCTAGACATTATGCCACGATACATTGCAGGACCAGAGAGATCCACTTTCGGTCCCCAAGTGGAGAGAGTTGCTCCTTCAAGGCGGGAAAAGGTTTGAGTAGGATTTTTGATGTGTCGTCTATGAGAGCCCAACAGTTGTTACGAGGTGGATGCATGGGCTTCTTGGCTAGTGTCAGGGACGCGCATTTTCAGGGCGAGACTCAACTCCAGGACATCCTCATCGTACAAGATTTTCCGAGGGTATTTCTTGAGGATTTGTCAGGTCTGCCCCCTGACAGAGAAATTGAGTTAGTTATCGACGTGTACCCTGAGGCTGAACCACTGTGTAAGAACCCGTACAGACTAGTGCCTACTGAGTTGAAAGAGTTAAGGGCACAATTAGAAGAGTTGACGGATAAAGGTTTCATACGCCCTAGTTTTTCGCCGTGGGATGCGCCGGTGCTTTTCGTTAAAAAGAAGGACGGATCCCTACGCATATATGTTGATACAGGGAACTGAATAAGTCTACAGTGAAGAATAAGTACCTGTTGCCAAGGATAGATGACTTGTTTGATCAGCTTCAAGATGCACGAGTGTTCTCTAAAATTGATTCGAGATCCGGTTACTATCAGTTGAAGGTTAGGAAGAAAGACGTCCAGAAGACAGCTTTCCGAACGCGGTACAAGCACTATAAGTTTTTAGTGATGTCGTTCGAACAGACTAACGCCCCAACCACCTTTATGGACCTGATGAACCAAGTATTAATGGAGCAATTGGATAGATTCGTAATAGTATTCATTGATGACATCTTGATATACTCTCGGAGTGAAGATGAGTACAGAGAGCACTTGAGGATCGTACTGACGACTCTGGGGCACCACCGACTATATGCTAAGTTCTTTAAGTGCGAATTTTGGCTAGATAGAATCAAATTTTTAGGGCACGTCATCTCTCGTGATGATATTTCAGTAGATCCGTCGTAGGTTCAGTCTGTGAAGAAATAACCACGACCGACCAGTGCCAGCGAGATATGCAGTTTTCTGGGATTGACGGGATATTATCGGAGATTTATTGAGGAATTCTCCAAGGTCGCAGCCCCTTTGACTTGATTGACCAGGAATAACGTGACGTATAGTTGGTCTGATGAGTGCAAGGACAGCTTCCAGGCGTTGAAGCAGAGGCTGACTACATCCCCTTTGTTAGTACTACCGGTAGAGGGGGAGAAGTTCAGCATTTATTCCGACGCCTCCGGGGTAGGCTTGGGCTGCGTGTTGATGCAGTGTGAAATGGTGATTGTTTATGCTTCCAAGCAATTGAAGCCCTACGAGCAGAATTATCCCACGCATAACTTGGAGTTTGCAGCGGTGGTCTTCGCACTTAAGATCTGCAGGCATTATTTATATGGACAATGCGAAATCTTCTCGGACCACCAGAGTTTGAAGTACATCTTCACACAGAAGAAGCTAAACTTGAGACAAAGAAGGTGGCTCCAGCTGGTTAAAGACTACGACCTGGAAATCAAGTATCATTCCGGGAAAACGAACGTGGTAGCTGACGCCCTGAGCCGAGTGTCAACTTCGATGTCTGCTATGATTTTAGCGATGCCTACAGAGCTGAGGACTGAGGTGCAAGAGTTCAGCCTAGAAGTGGTTTCTGATTTGGCAACCACACTGTCGACGATGTCATTGAGGCTGACCATCCTGGACAAAATTAAGCGGGCCCAAGAGACTGATCCTAAGTGCAGTGGACTGAAGGCAGGTATGAAGGTCAATGCTAACACTGAGCTTAGCTATTCGGAAAATGGGATTCTGAAGTTTCGGGATAGGTGATACGTCTCGAAAAATGAGGAGCTGAGGAGGGAGATATTGTCCGAACCCTACTCGTCTTCTTTCTCTGTGCATCCCGGAAGTACTAAAATGTACAGACATTTAAAACAACACTATTGGTGGCCTAATATGAAGCGATAGGTAGCCAAGCACATTAAGACCTGCGTGGTATGTCAGCAGGTAAAGGCAGAGCATTAGAGACCGTCGGGTACGTTTCAGCCACTACCTATACCTGAGTGGAAATGGGATCGGGTCACTATAGATTTTGTGGTCGGACTGCCAAAGACTGCTAAGGGCCACGATGCAATTTGAGTGATTGTCGACAGACTAACAAAGTCGTCTCACTTTTTACTGGTGAGAATGACTTACTCGATGGATCAATTCGTTCAGCCGTACATGTAGCAGATAGTCAGATTACATGGGGTCTCAGTGTCGGTAGTGTCAGATCGAGACTCCAGGTTTGCGTCTACGTTTTGGAAGAGTCTGCATAATGCCTTGGGTACCAAGTTGGAATTTAGCACAACCTTTCACCCTCAGACTGACGGGCAATCAGAGCAAACCATACAGATACTGTAAGATATGCTCAGAGCCTATGTGTTGGAGTTTTAGGTGGCTTGGAACAAGTTCTTGCCGTTGGTCGAATTCTCATATAATAACAACTACCAGTCTATTATTGGTATGTCGCCGTACGAAACTTTGTATGGAAGAAAATGCAGGTCGCCATTGTACTGGGACGAGGTTGGAGAAACAAGACTGATAGACCCAAAGATACTAAAACAGACGGTCGACAAGATTGCTATTATAAAGAAGAGGATCGAGGCAGCTCAGAGTCGGCAAAAGAGCTATGCAGATCAGAGGCGGCGAGAACTGGAGTTTGGCGTGGGCGCTGAGGTATTTCTGAAGATCTCCCCGTTCAAGGGAGTGGTCAGCTTCGAGAAACGACGAAAACTCAACCCTCGTTATGTTGGACCATTCTCTATTGTGGAAAGGATTGAGAGTACTGCCTACAAGCTTCAGTTGCCCCCTTCGATGGATGTCATACATGATGTTTTCTATGTCTCGATGCTAAATAAGTGTATGTGGAATCCTTCCCAGGTGGTGCCACTACAGGATGTAAAGGTCCAGCCGACGATGTCCTACGAGAAAAAACTGGTAAGGATACTAGGATCGGCTACGAAGGTGTTGCGCAACAAGAAGATTCCCTTGGTCAAAATTTTGTGGCGCAATCACAACGTGGAGGAGATCATTTAGGAACAGCGGCAGGATATAGAGCGCCAGTAAGTTATTCGGTACGTAAATTTTGGAGATAAAATTCTTTTTAACGAAGGAGGGATGTAACAACCCGTAATTTTGCTATAATAATTTCATATTTTTGCCAGTGCAATAGACGGCTGAGTTCTAATTAGAATTAAGAGCGGAAAATTTGTGTGGTTAGATGAAATATGATGTTGGGATTAATGAACAATAGAAATTTGTGAAATTACAGCCGAGCACAGGCCGATAGTCGTTTAACTAGATGATTAAAATGTGAGGATGAAAAGGTAATTAGAATTAATTATATTACTATTTATATATATTTTGAAAGAGAAGAATGCAAAAAACCCCTCCCTTACCCTCGGCAGATTCTTCCATCTTCTTCCCACCCCGCGTGTGAGTTTCTGTTCCTCTCTTTTGGCAATCGTTCTTCCAGCCATTCAGTCGATAGTGCTCTCCATTCCTTCTCCTTTTCAACGATTCCAAATAAGTTGTGTAGTTATAGTGTAGTTTTGGGATTGAAGTTAGAGTTGATGAGGGATTTATAGATAGAAATTTAGGGTTCATGGTTTGGGGATGCTTACTGGGTTGTTACCGATTGTTGTGGGATTATTAATGGTGAATACGAAGGAAAGGTGAAGAAGTAGGAGAACTTGGACGAGAAGCCGTGAATGTAGGATCTTAAGCACTAAAATGGAATTGGTTTCGAATTTTCGGCTTAACTACGAGCGTTGGTTTAGAAACCCTTTTTGGTTCATTAAACTAGGTTATGAGTGGAGCGTTCAGCCGCTGGAATCGAGTGATTCTAACAAGCGACGCAAAAGTTATGCGCATTGGAAATTAAGTTTATTTTTTACCGGAATTCGGATTAGCGAGCCGTTTTGGTCGGGCTGTGGTGGATTGAGTTATTAGACGTAATTTTAGTACGTAGAATGAGTTGTGAAATGAGTTTTTAATGTGAATTAGTTATGTGATAGGTTGAGCCCGAGGAAGTGTTAGAAGCGAGCACTACGGAAAGGTAGGATGTCAGGTAAGTAGTGTTTGCATGTGTCTTGCCCTTACCGGCTTACACCATGGGACGGTAGGGTGGTATTGTGTTTTGCATGTTTTTGTTCAATCATGCATCATATTTTGAAAAGCGTGATGAAGATGAATTTGAGCATGGTTTTATGTGCGAGCGTGAAGAGCGACGCGTGGTGGTGAGAATAATGTGTGTGTGGGCAACTTTGGCCCCGTTGCTGAAGCAACCTGGATGGTGGCGACGTGCCAGGAGGTGGTGTGACGAGTGCGTCTAGCCTCACCCTGGGATGGTTGCTGCGGTGTGTGTGGTGGTGGGCAACTATGGTCCCGTTGTTGGAGGAACCGGAACAATGGCGACAAGCCAGGGGGTAGTGTGATGAGTGCGTCGAGCTTCACCCTGGAATGGTTGCAGTATGTAGAGTGACGTGTGTGTATGGTTTGAGGGCCTCGTTACTGGAGGAACAGGGACAATGGCGACGTGCCAGGGTGTGAGGTGGAGAAAGAGAATCCAGCCTCACAATGGTGCGGCCGTACCATGCGGCACCGGTTGTGACAACACGAGCAAGAGTGTAGAAACTGCATGTGATAGGATTGCATTATCGGTTTTTACGTTTCATATTGCACTACTTACTGAGCATTACGCTTATGTTGTATGTTATGTGGCATAGGTGCAAAGATTCCTGTTGGTGAGTTACGAGAGCTCAAGCAAGATAAGTAGGCGGTTGGACGTGCTACCATGTGCCGGTAGGTGGAGTTCATCAAGGCAGCCCGACTCGTGGAGTAAGGCTGGATGGTAGGTTTTGGGAATTGTATTTTGTGAAATCCAAGTCAAGTGTATAGAATTTGTAAGTATAGGTTGATTTGTACGTTAATAGTCGGGATTGGTGTATAGTCACGTTTTAAAACTACTTGTGAAATTTTGTCTTAAAAATACAGGTCTTTACCTTGTGATTTTCATTGTGGAAGTTTTCTTCGTTTGTTTTCTTTGAACTGGTGTTTTCTTTAGGCTGCTGGTGTAAGGTGTCGACCGGTATGCTTAGGTGTCGAATGAACTAAACAAATGTCGACTGCGAGGGTCGATATACGAGGGACAGAGAGAAAAAAAGTGTCGACCGGTGTCTTTAGATGTCGACCGATTAATGTAAAAATGATGAAAGTGTCGACTGCGGGGTTCGACCTGTGCGGGCAGAGAATAGTAAAGTGTCGACCCGTATCTGTAGGTGTCGACTGGTTAGTGTGAAATCAGTGAGAGCGTCGACCGCAGAGTTCGACTTGTGCGGTCAGAAAGAATTGAAAGTGTCGACCGCTTCTTGTTATGTGCGTGGATATGTCGACGGCGAATATCGACCGGGGCAGGCAGAGAAAATTAAAGTGTCGACCGGCATTTACAGGTGTCAACCGGTTTTTTTGTTTTATGTTTTAAAAAGTGAAGTTTTATTTAAACTGATTTTAATCGAGTCTTCCGCTGCGACGTTTTTAAACATTTTCAAGGATGTCGTTTTAAGTTGAGTAACCAAAGTTCTAAAATTTTGTAAGAAATTTATAGAGAAAATGAGTAAATGTACGGTCGCCGACCCGAGTCCGGGAACGACTTGGGACGTTACAGATATGGTATCAGATTAATGAACGAACGGGAAACGAATAAGTTTTCGGGACGTTACAATGAAACTGAAAGCGTGCCCTGCCAGAGAATTTCAAAATAACTAGGGAGATCAAAGTACTTTTTGAGAACTAACTGTAGAGGCTTTCAGCTATGCAGATTGATAGTAAATAAAAGTCTATAACTGATTAATGTACATTGATCTGCAGGATCTTAGTAATATGGACCAGCAAAAAGCAAAAGATGGAAGCAAATCATAAAAACTAAGGCAGAATTTCTAGTCATGACTCATGGGATTTCTGAACTACTTTAGTTAAGGATCATTCTCAACTATCTTAATATTGAATTCACCAATATCATGTAACTATGTTTTAAATAATAAGTCAGCTACTAAAACTGCGCATAATCTAGTTTAATAAGATCTTACAAAACATATAGACATACATAAAGACTTTATTAAGGACAAATTAGACAACAAACCTTTTTGTATTTCCTTGTTTCTTCAAATAGACAACTTATAGATGTAATGACTAGAAGACTTACAAATTTAATGTTTCAAGAGATTGTTAGCAAGATGGGCATAATCGACCCTAGCCTACCAGTGTGATGGGGAATATTGAATATTTTATTTTGTCTTTTCTGCATGATACTAATTCATATGAAAATATTAGCTTTAAATATTATAATACAATTAGTTTAGGAAAGTTTCTGATTTAGAGGGATCTCTTTGAATATTTAGTTCCTTTTCAATCTTCCAAGATAATACGAGTAGTGTGTAATCTTTACCTTGATGTATAAATCTACCAAAAAGAAAAACACGCGCATCTTCGTCAAAATTCGGCACCTCCGCAAACTAAACTTCGTAGTTTTTATTATTTTCCTAGTCCAAGATACATTAGTCAGATTGAAGTCGAGTTCCTTTGTGATCACCTTTTGTGACTATGTTACTCTTCAACTATTTTCAAGTCAAGTAGATAAATTTCTATATTTCTCTAATGTTTGCCTAAACTTTTGATCACACTATCATACACCACTTATTTCTCCAAGCGCCATCATAACGCATACCTGCATTGCACAAGCAGAACCTAGTTTTGATTAAAACAAATTCTTTATACTGTTCATTAATGTAAGATAGTAATAATAGTTCGTCAATACTAGCAACAAGTAAAAAATCTATGGTATAGCTGAACAGACATTACTATTAAATTATACAAAAGCATCATAAGGAAGCGTGGAAGTACCTGATATGCTAGAGTGTATGAATTAGTAATTTTTCTTTTTTCTAATTCTTCCATTATAAGTTCAACGCATTCCTCCATCTCTGCTTTGTATGGATCTCCAGCCTCCTCCACATATGCAAGTGGAACCCCATGTGCACTAAAAAATATCATAACCTATGATGCACATTTGCGATTACAACACTTGATTTACAAGAAAGGTGCAATAATATTTGAAGTACATAAACATAGAACTATACACATAAGCTAATTCATTAACCAACTTCCTGGTTTTGTAACTGGAGATCCTCCAGCTATTTAGCCCATACGTCAAGGGTAAATAGTCTAAAGTTGGCAATGAAGCTATCATAAATAATATTTTCATCATGTAAAGACAGGATACCTTTTCAGGGCAGGCAAAGTTTTTTAGTTCCTTTTCAATCAAATTTCCCATGGCTTTAATGTAACCTTCCCGCTGGTACCATGAAGGAATAACCGTGTGTTGCATATTAACTAAATATTCATCCTCCCTGTAGAACAATGAATTATTTCGTAAGATAAATGTTACGGCCAATTTTTAGATCAACATACCAGAATAAAGTACTAAGTATTCACCGGAACAAATTCTCCAACAGCCGAAGGCTTGAACCACTTGTAGATATTGAAAATTGGGGATAAAGAGGAAGAACAACAAGCTTTGTGATCCCATCTCTTTTTATCTACAATGTTGAACGGTAGAAGAATATCAACAGCCAGAATAAAAATACCATGGCCCATGATAAAATTCCCAATGAACTGTATAACCAAAATAATTAGAATCAATATTATGAACTTCAAATGACCGAACGAACAAACAAAATGATTATTTAAAGGTAGTTACTGATAAGGATCATCATCAAACTGCCCTGTCTGACCAGCAATACAAAGCCAATAACACCTAGTAGGGATCTTTTTCGGTTTGGAGTTCCATTAGAGGACAGGAGCAATATCCACCGATGAAACTCAATCAGGTGACTTTGATGACAAGAATTGCAAGTATCCTAATATTTACCTCGTTAAAGTGGATTTGATTTTGTATTGAATTAACAATTACTTTTTTTGGATATTAATTTTTTTATTTTCATTTCAAGTTTGTATATAAATGTATGTACAATAGGAATGAAATGTATGAAGAATTTTGTTAACATTGTATGAGACCAATAAATTTTTTTACTGTTTTTACTGTTATTTTCTTTCTGCCCTAACAAGCAAAACCTTGTTCAACACTAACCCTTGCTGACTGTCGCTGCTTCGTTGCTGATCGTCACGCCTCAGACCTCTGTTGTTTGTCGTTTCTATTCATCGTGCCTTAGACCTCCGTTGTTTGTGGTTTCTATTCATCGTGCCTTAGACCTTCGTTGTTTGTCGCTCCTGTTTGTCGCCGGTTTTCTGATTCGTCGCCGATTGTCTGCTCATCGTCAATCGTCTCAGTTTGGTCGAGTTTTTCATTTTCCATAGTGAGCAAAATGTCAAAGGAGACGCAATCGACCATTCCAAGTCGTGTTAGCCCTCGCCTCTAGGTTTCCTTGACGGGTTCTCTACCTTTACGTTTCGCTCTCTATTGTTTTTTTACTGAGGTGAATTGCTTGGAGGAACAGATTGGACCTATTTAGAGACCAGCTTATTGGTTTTCTTAGCACCTCTATTTGGGCCATTATTTTCAATACATGGAAGAAACTAAAATTTGTTCCGTTCCTTGTGTGATTCTTGTGATGTTAAAAATCACGGATAATAAGTTCAATAGTTCTAATTACTTAGATTGGTGTAAAACAATTCGTATTTATTTGAAGAGTATTATCAAATATAATCATCTTACCAAAGACCCACCTTCAGACGATTAAAGACAAATATGAATGACAGAAGATGCTCGTCTTTTCTTACAAATTCGAAATTCTATCAACAATGAGATAATTAGTTTAATTAATCATTGTGAATTTGTTAAATAATTGATGGAATATTTAGAATTTTTGTTTTCCGAAAAAGACAATATTTCTCAAATTTACAAAGTGTGTAAGACTTTTTACTGCACCAGAACCGTCTGTTCTCGTTTCTGATGAATTTGCTAAGTTTTCCCAACATCACAAATTTTTAAAGTCGTCCTCTTCTTCAATTACAGTCATTGCTGTGTCAGGTAATCCAAACACATGTCTCATTTCATCGTCCTCAAACTAGATCATTTGATTTAGGCACTACAGATCACATGACAAGTAACTCTAATCTCTTTATTACTTGTCAATCACAAACGCTCTCTTCTAAAGTTACTTTAGCTTATGGCTCCATTTATTCCGTTATTGGGTCTGGTACAATTAAACTCACTTCATTGATCTCTTTGTCCAATGTAATAAACTTGCTTAAGTTCTCTTTGAGCAAATTAACTCGTTCTCTCAATTGTTATACTTTGTTTTTTCTTGACCATTGCCTCTTCCAAGATCTTACGACAAAGCAGATTATTGATAAAGGACATGAATCTGAAGGTTTCTAAAATATTAACACGTAGTTGCATCGGTCTATTGTCTGTACTGTAATATTAACTCCTTTTGAAATACATTGTCAAATAGGACATCTCTCTCTTTATGCGTTGAAGAAATTATATCCTAAATTCAGTAATTTATCTTCTTTAGATTGTGAGTCATGTTTATTCACTAAATATCATCGTATGTCATCTGTCCGAAAATAAATAAGCAAGTTAGTTTTCTGTTTAAGTTGGTTCATTCGGATGTTTGGGGTCCATGTCTTGTTACGTCTCAGTTTGGTTTTAAATATTATTACTTTTGTTGATGATTATTCTTGCGTAACCTGACTTTATTTAATAAAATCTCGTTTTAAATTATTTTCTCATTTTTATCCCTTGTGTGCTAAGGTTAAAATTCAGTTTAATATTTTGTGCATACCTTGAGAAGTGATAATGCTAAAGAATATCTTTCTAATTCTTTTTGGTCATACATGATTCAGAATGATATTTTTAATCAAACTTCGTGTGCTGACATGACATCATGGCATGGCAAAAAGAAAAAACAGACACTTTCTTGAAACATCAAGAACTCTTTTATTTTAGATGCATGTTCTAAAATCATTTTGGGCAAATGTCATCTCCACAGGAGCAATATCCACCGATGAAACTCAATCAGGTGTCTTTGATGACAAGAATTGGATGCAAGTGTGAAGATATAAATATTAAGATTGATACTTTACTAATTAAAATAGATTTGATTTTGTATTGAATTAGGAATTAGTTTCCTTAGATATTAGTTTGTTTATTTATATTTCAAGTTTGTGTATAAATGTATTTAACATATGAATAAAAGGTATGAAGAATTTTGTTAACCAAAAGAAATATCAATTTTATTGTTCATAGTTTCTCTTTATATTGTAGTTAGGAGTTTGAGTCTTTTAGGTGTTTTCTTTTTAAGATTGAAGTATAGATCATAGTTTAGCCCACACAGTTGTAGTTATTTTCTTTTCAATACAATCTTAATTACCCATAAAGAAAATCTAAAAGACAACAACATGTGCAACAGCAGTGTGATTCGTGTGGAAACTAGCTTAATCTTTTTAGGATACTATGGTAACACATTGTAATCCTATAATAGGATTCCTTTGGTACAACTACTAGATCTTAGGAAACTGCCACTGACCTTAAGAAGATTGAATTAGATTTGACTTAATTTATATTAGGTGATTTTGTGAATAAATTAGACATGTATTGTGTTAAACTAAAACAAGTGTGAATCAATCTTCTTCACAATGTGCAAGCGAGAAGATTCTTCAACTCAATTACCTCAGGCTTTAGAATAAATATAGGAATGGGAACAATTTTGTCTTCCTCAGTCACTCCTTGTGGTTATCAAGTGTGGAGGATGGGAAAAAAGTGAACACGTATCGTAAACAGCAGGATGGCTTCTATTTGTTTTATGTGGGGTGTTTGACCGGATAGGAACAGAGGATTTGCACTGATACAAATGATTTAATGTTTTTATGCGTAAATAAAGATGGAAATTTTTTGTGTTCAGTCTTTCTTTAGAGAGGTTTCTGTTGAATGTCACTTCTTTCTCAAGTTCTTCAATGGAACTCTAGATTTTTGTACTAATGTTTCTTTTTCATATACTTCTAAAACAAAGTTCCATAATACAAAATGGATTGCGGATTATACTATCAAACATCAGCAGCATATTCTACCAAAATAATAGCAAAGGAAAATAACAATCGATGTTCACAAATTAATGAATAGATACACAAATGGATCAAACCTGTTGAATAGCTTCTTCAGTGAATGGATGCCAGTATCTCATACCAACATAAACGTTGGCAGGAACATTCTTCCCCCATAATGCTTTCCCCAACTCTTTTGCCTAAAAATAATAATCAACAATAGAACCTCAAAATAACTAGAAACTTACAGGATATTAAATCAGAATGTATGTTCAGATCAAAATGGCAAGTCTACATTGTTAATATTTCAATGACACTTTTTTCATGGACAGATTTTTGCACGGAGGTTTAATATTATCAATGAGGTCAAGACTTCCACTTTTCAAAAGAACAAGAAGTACAGAGCATCAAAATGACGATAAACTTTAAGGACACTTAATTCTGAATGTGTGTTCAGACTAAAATAATCAGCCCTGCATTGTAATATTACAAAAAAAACTTCTTTTTAATTGGAATATTCTCCAAAAACATCTTATATTATTAACGAGGTCAAGACTTCTATTTTTTATCCTAAAGAGGTTCCTTGGTTTTTTTTTTCAGAAGATTTTTTTAATGGTTTCTTTAGCCAACAAAATCTTTGATTCCCTCATCTCAGATAATGCAATGACCCAAAAATTAGGATGCACCAACTTTTGCATGGCCATAGAACACCAAAAATAATATTTTCTTTTTGTTTCTGCAGGAGGGTTGGAAGCAAAAAAAAAAGTTATAAATTACATAGAAAGAATGTCCATGTATCTAGGTCCAAGTCGAGAATTATTGGAAACATTTCAACCGTCATCTTGATAAACCCTAATTCATCTATGCTCACAGAGTATGAAAGTTTTGTTTTCTGAATAATTCAATAAAACTTCAGCTTTTTTATTTTCTACATTATTTTTCTATGTGTGCAGCGAGCATTCCAACTTTGAAATCATGTCTTATGATTTATGCATAAAATATTATGCTCCTTTAATCAAATGGCATACATGATATTAGAATGATCCAAATTAATGTTATCCATAATATCATACCTGTGCATCAGTTATTTTTCGAAGGGGAGAACCACCACCGATTGAGGCATAGCCTTCCTTGCTCTTGGGTGCTCTGAGGATAGATATAAATTGTGCCAGTGGCTTTTGGAGGAACCGGAATAACCTTGGCAATCGTATAATGTCCTATCCAAAAAAAAGGCAATTGATAGCGACCACTTTAGCGGGATAAGTACAGATATTAAAATATGGAAATTCAACTAATTATATAGCTAATTGAACTTCATACTCAGTCCATCCTTCAAGAAATTAAGGTCAACACTAAATAGTCAATTTGAATTCATGCTCATTCCCTTGATTCAAGAAACTCAGATCAACAAACAATCAAAATCTAAACTATCTACAATATAGACCTATCTTGTTAGGTTTTTTAAAATTCTTTTATCAACCCCATGGAAGGTCTGTCCGATTTGTCTCACCACAGTAAAGAACATGGCCTTTGACTCTGCTAGACATTCTAGGCCTTTTGGAAGACAGGGACTGTAATTACCTGAAATGGCAAAGTATACAACCAGATTGGGTTTGATTAATTACATTCCCGGCAATTAAGTATAATTATCCTAATTAAATTATAATTTTGTTATCAATTTGAGTAAGACATTTAGTGTGATAATTAGCATGTGTTAAGTAAAGATGCTACTTGGAGACTCATTTAAGTTGGTGATAATTACAAACTTGAGAAAAGGAGTAAAATTCAAATTTAGACACATTTAACACGAGGTGTATGGAAGTTGACGGTGGCAACTGCAACCTAAAAGTGACCTTCCCACTATGAATAATGATCATGAATGGTTCATAATCGGGAGCCAACTTCTCATTTGGTAGTTGTGCCGAGAAAGCAAAGCAATAAGAATGAAGTTTCAGATCTACTGCATCCCAACTTTGAATTCAAAATCTCGTCACTTCCTATCAGCTCTAGCCTTCATCCAATGTTGAGCTTGACTTAGTTGACTTCATAATTCATCAAGGAAAAAATCTTGATAGCATAGCTAGCTGTCAACAAATGCATTGACTGACAAAGATTACTCATACCGCATCGCGACCACATGAAATGCAAAAAGAGATTGTATTGGTGGCAGTGTGAAAAAAAGGATTGTATCAATAGTCATCCCAACTATACCACTGTTTCTGATGCTCACCTGCTAAACAACGAAGATAAGTTTCAAAGCAATAATTGAATACCTCTATTTTGACTGTTGCTCTGAGGATCATAAGCGATCTGGAGTTTAAGGCTTGTTCCTTGCAGCCAGAACAATTCTTTTCAAAAATTGCTAATGAACACATTGTCTCGTTCATAAATAATAGAGCAAAGAACACATTTACTTTGCAAAATATTGCAGCGACAAACAATGTTGTAAAAGGAAGCCGTAAACCTAAAAATGCCAGAATTTGCTCAAACGACCCATGACCACCACAATAGTGCCCCAACCATTGAAACAAGGAACCTTCAATGAAGTCCATAGAAACATCATCCTAGTGCTGTTTGGAATGGGTGAGGGTTGTAATGATCCATCTAGGACGACTGTAAAATATTTATTTTGTTGGCAACTGACATTTTTAAATGTTTTTTTTTCACATAGTCTGAACTATTTGTTTGTAGGTTTTAAGAAACCCATAGTGACCCCCTATTGCATTTCATGGAACTCCTTTAAGAGCGTGGTAACAAACCGTAAATTTCATGATAAAAGCTGTCTATCATGATACAGGAGTCAGTAATACACCATGGCATATCCTCATGAAGATGTATGACAAGCATTGAGTCTCGGCAAATCGATCCTAATTTGTCATCTATTTGAACTTCTAACTTAACGTCATCGAGCACAAGTACTTTTGGTGGAGATTGGGCACCCAAGTCATCTTGTGAAAAGACATTGAGGCATTATGTTCTATGGCAAATCATTTGTTGTTCAAAGAAGAACTTAAGGCTATGTCGGTGAGTTCGAACAACGATGTGTTTCCCAACAAGTGAAAAAATCATTTCTAAATTGCAAATACAATCCTCATTAGCTCGCACTCATATACTAAACTTTTCCATGCACCCAGCAAATTGACCCCACTAAATTAAGCAACTAATCAGTGATATTGCATGAGCAATACACCCAGACCATACCCTCATGCATATAGTCTTCCACGAAGGGTTCAGTAGAATTGAGAAGAGCTAGCATTAGAGTAATTGTTCATGGCCGTTTTAATGCTTGAAATGCAGTTTCTGACTCAAAATTCCAGCCGAAATTATCCTTCTTCAATTGTTTTGCTAATGGCCACATGGTTTTTTGATAGCCCGCCACAAAACGTCTATAATAGCCTGTTAGACCTAAGAATACCAAGATCTCCTTCTGGTTTTGTGAACTAGGCAACTCTAGCATAGCTAAGACTTTAGTAGGATCAATGGTTACCCTATGACCCAAAATGACATGTCCTGGGTACTCTATCATGTCTAAGCAAACTTGCAATTCTTCGTATTAGCAAAAGGGTAGTGATTGGCCAAAATGAAGTGAGTGATGAAGGTGTTGGGCATTGTAGTCCATTGTAAAGCTATAGACCAATATGTCATTGAAGAATACTAGTATAAATTTTCACAAAAATGACGAAACACCTCATTCATTAAGGAGCTGAAGCAATTTCTTTGTTCATAGTGTGATAGTCCACGCAAAAGCATCAACTTTCATCTTTCTTCTTGACCAATAAAACTTGGCCAGAGAAAGGATTGATCCTCTGTTGAATAATGTTTGAGAGCATATCTTGGACTAACCTTTCAATATTGTTCTGTTGGACGTGTGGGTACCGTATGGGTGCACATTCACTAAGCCCGCTCCTGATCGTAGTGTGATAGCATGGTCTCTCTTTCAGTGTGGGGGTAACTTTTGTGGGTTAACCAAATATGGTTGCAAATTGGTGGAGAATGGAAGCAATAGTAGGTGGTAATGTCATTGGATCGATTGGTACGCTTGTACTTAGGTGTCACAAATATTAATCATGTGCCCTTCGCCATTGTCCCTCATGGTCCAAACCATAGTTTTCTCTAACTCTATATACTCTCCTAATTCCCTTTTATTCTAAAGCAATTTAACTTAAAATAAGTTTAACTTCTAAACTTTACTAAACCTCTAAACTTTGCATGATATCAAATTATAGATAGTAAATAAGTTTGAATTAGTTAAAAGACTAGTATGTCCTTTTAAAGATTCCTCCTCTAATAAAACCTTATTGGAGGCCAATTAGTGGGAAAATTCTTCTCAACCATGAGAGAAGGATGTCTCAGCACGACCATTCACTAGACTTAAAACTAAGAGGTCTAATTCGTCATATGCTAAGCTTATTTTTGTAGGTGGAGATAACTAGGAATTGAATGATAGCACTAATAGCACCACAACAAGGCACCATTAGAACTAGACATCCTCTAGCATGAAAATATGAAAAAAAAAAAAAAAAAAAAAAAAACACCTGGAGATGACACATAAACAAACCAAATGTAAGGTGAAACCGAGAAGCCAACAAATATGTTTACATGAACAGTTCACACTCAAGACATCAAATCATTGGACAAATGCATGAATTGAAGATTGAGGAAGCTAGGACCTTAAGATCACACATCTAGAAGAGCTTGAGAAGAGATTTTGAAGTATACAAGTGTATACATTCATATGCACTTGATGATCTACAAGGAGGGTACCACGGAGACTAGGGTGCAGGCTAAAAAGATGATAGTGGACTCTAATTGATTTGTTGCTTAATTTAGCAATTTTAGTTTGTTACCAATTTCAGTAACTTTTCTATAATGAGGTAAATGACCATTACATCTCACCCTGATGTTTTTAATCCTATTTATTCAGGTTAGATGTGATTTCACTATTAGAACATATTTCTGAGTTTGTTTAAAGCAGTGTGCTTGTTTTCTTGTGGACAAATTTTGTTGTCCATTCTTTCTTTAATCAATGAATTGTGATTTGTTAATTGATTCAAACTTGATCACTAAATTTTATCTTAGTGTTTTGAGAGCCATGGGAATTTTGTTAACTTTCATAAAGTTAATACAAAGGAGATGCTCAAGTGTAGTGTAGTTACTTACCAATCATATGTTAAATTTTTCAACTACTGTCTTGTTTTTTCCTTATTAAATTCTACAGGTTCCTATGAGATTGATAATTAGATCTAGAATGTGAGTGGCTTTTTTTCTAACAGTGATAGAAAAGAGAGCTTCAGGCTTTATTCTACAAGAACATGGATTTGATATTGATTTGTGATCAGTTGCATATTGTGATCTAAATTATGGAGAAATCAAGGAATTTTTATTGAAGGAAGACAACTGACGTTTTTTTGTAACCCAAGGTCGTGACTATATCATAAAGTTGGGTTTTTAATCAACCATTCTTATTCAAAGCTGAAAATTACTTCTTTTGGGGGAAAATTGTGACTAGTTTGACGAGATCATCCAATTTATCCACAACATGTTAGTGGGCTGAAAGCTATACAAAAGTGTTTTCAAGTAAATAAAAGATACTTGAAAAAAATAAAATTGTTTATCAAGTTGGAATGAAACAGGCACATGTTAGGAAGAACAGACCTCCAGTTTCTATCCTTTATTATAGGTGTAAAGGAGAAAACTAATGTATTGTATTAGGGGTAATTTAGGTAATATTTTATGGGTAGTTTTTAATTTGAATTAAGAAATAAATGGTGAACGGGAAATTAATTCTTGCGTCTATTATCTAAGAAGCTCTAATTTGGAAAGAGGAGGGAGAGCAGACCCTTGCATTTCTGATTGCTCTATGTAATTCCTATTTTATGAACGAAAGGTGTGGTGAATGTGTGTGCGTTTTAGTCTTTTCTTGCGTGATTTTCAAGAGTTTGTCGTAATTCCTAACAATTTTAAAGAAAATAAGGCCACTGTTACCACAAGCATGTATTTTTCTTTTAAAAGCAAAGCATACAAATGAACAAAAAGAGTATAGTTCATAGGATTTAACTTATCTAGTAAAGAAAATTGGAAGATCATATGAAAGAAAGCCAAATAAGTTCATGAGTATAGAATTGGAAGAAACCATGGTTTCCAATCCACCAGTTAACGATTTTATCAATATGAAAAAATTACCAGACACTATTTCTACACTTCCAGAGAACAAAAGAGAAATTTTAAAGAGCATGTTAATCATTCAAGGGGCATTTAAAGGTAGATTATGTTACCGGATCAGCAAAAAGGTTAAACAAGAAAGGCTGCACATCTTCAAGAGACTCGGGACCTCCAAGGTTCAGCAACAAAACACCAATCTTATCATCCCCAACTATCGGTAGAGGAGACATATCTTGAGTTTTTGTAGTGGCCAATACTCCCACGGGCACCAGATACTTGGCAAAAGACTGCTTAGAAAATAGAGGTTTTGACTCGGACACTGAGAAATACCTAGAAAATAAACCATTTTTTGAACTATTAAGATTACTGCAAGCCTCAGCATTGATCCCACACAAACGGGACACCCTCTGAGAGGTAGAAATCGTCCGTGGCACTGCCCTGCACCTGCAAAGATTACAGAAGCATTTTTAACACATTCGCTACATCAACTCTATTTTACCATAAAACTTCTTTTCACAATGTCAACGTACTGCAATTATATGGAGCTTACAGAAAAGTAAAGACAAAATAGTCTTTCACGAAATTTCTAATCAATGACTTTCATATGGGTAAAGAAATTAAAAAAATACATGCACATGTATGCGCAATGGAACAATATTAAGTAAAACCCAAATAGAAGAAAGAAAGGACTCCAATTACCAGAAATTGCACTGAATGTTTGCATAAACCTCAGAAAAGAAATTCTCTTATTCATACGAAAAATCAAACGGGTAGAGACAATTGTCAAATAAAAGAGAGTCATCAAGATCAATCAAGTCCGCTTTTGATAATATTTTGAATATTACTAAGTTCCTAAAGTTATACGAATTTCTATGTTCAAAACACGGCATTACACTAGATCCCGGGAACATTGCAAGGTATTCACAGAAACGTAGTAGCAAATGGGGATTCCCATTTAAGAGATTAAGATGTGAGCATCATCGTACGGGAAGGGAAACGCACACGAGTCAACAAACACCAGAGGAAAAAGTAAAAACAAGAAGACAAATTTGACAAGTGACCAAGATATACCAGGCTTCCATTCCATTAAGAAAAAATAAATATATAAACCCAATTAGTAGGAATGCCTACGGTGGTAATTTGCAATTCCGAGAAGCAGAGGTGAGGCACGGGCCACGAAATGGAGGAGATGAAGAGGAAGAAGGCGGGGCTTGAATTGCAGCATCCATAAGTTGATGGGTGCAGAAATAGTTCTTTAACCACTCTTATCGGCAGAGTATACTCCAAATCCACCAGGTAAAAAACTCAATAGGTAATCCAGAATAGCCAGGAAATGCACAACTCAAGAGCGAAGAGAAAAGTTAGCCTGAGCTCTCACAGAGGACTGTGAAACTATGGTGGGAAAAAGAGGCAGAGAAACAGAAGTGTGTAGAATTGTGGATGTTAGGTAGGATGTCGAAAGCCAAAGGGTTGTTTGGTTCGGGTTCTATGTTTATCTGCCGCTAAAAGCTTAAAATCGCGCATATGGTATTGGTCATGAACAAGCTCGTGAGGGAGTGGAGTGGGAGACTTGAGAGTGACTGATGAGACTTTAAATGGACTTGAACTTTATCCTCTTCGTTTATCTCAATCCAAAATTTTACCGGCCACCATTTTGTTTTCACCTCTCTCTTTTTCTCCCCAGTATTCCCAAATTATACCCAAATGATTGAAGGATGAAATTTTTTGTTTTCCTTGCTATACTTCAATCCAGAATTATTGACAATAAATTGGCGAGTAGTAGATACACAGCGAAGAAGCTCCTTTGTTCAGTTTCCTTTCAATTTACGTGGGTCTTGCGGTGAGAGTAAGTCATCGATCTCTTGAAACAGATAAAGGTTTGGTTTTATTGGTAAATTTTTGTCCAACAAATAAATCTTATCATAACATCTCATAAATAAATAGATAGTGTCAGGACGATTCCACCAATCGGGCCCGGACAGATTAGAGAATTTCTAAAGTGAAAAAGAATCGAACGTCGAAAGAATACTCTCATTGGCACTTACCTCGCAAATGCATAATAGATTATTATAAGTTAATGAAACATACTTTTTTAACTTGATATCTTAAATTAACATGTTTTGTTTAAAATTATTATTATTATATATTTTTTTATAAAATATAAAACATTCATTGCACGAAAAAATTAATATTTATTTTATACATTAAAATTTATACAAAGTAGGTCACTACATGTGATTTTTTTAAAAAATTTAAACAAAAAAAATCCAAACATTTCACCCAAACAAAAAAAATCATATACCTTGATGGTTCACCTATTTCTCTTTGCAAACATTATATTGTTTTATGTTTTTCCTCTCGGTAAGCGTTTTCAATATCTTAAAAATATGAATTATTCACATAATGATCTTTTAGCCCAGTAAATAAATTTAACACATAGAATAACTAATTTAAACTCTATTAACACCATATACGGTCAATCACCATCTTCCACTACAATAATTTTTTGAAAATCATATGAATCATATTCTTTTGAAAGCCATGCAAATGCTGTAAAATTATGTATCCTCGAAATCAATCTTTTGAAATCATTCAACCCTTGTTTGAAATCATTTTCATCAAATAAATCCATTGCAAATAGAATAAACTTTGCATGACTACATCATCTTTTCAAGAAAACTTCAATGCATCTTTTAACAACTAAATGTTTATATTAAAATAAAATACATTCTAATTCCAACATGTATAACCATCACACAACTCTACACGTTCTCAGGCTTTTTTCAGCAGAGCTGTAGTACCCTATGCATTGCTTTCTCTCGAGATTTAGGAATTTTCAACTCAAAAAAGACATTAAGTTAATCTCTTTCTCATTTTCATAGTGATACACATAGTACACTAAGAACCAAGTTCAACCATTGGGTTCATATTTTACCAAGATTGTCAACTTTCTTTTTTTCTCAAATGCATGTTTTGACATATTTTATAAAGTCAATGTCATGCACATTTAAAATTGTGTAACTCGCCCATGCAAATCATTTTGAAAATCAGCATATCACATTGATTTAAAATAATGTTTTCAAAATATTCTTTTTTAACATTACAATACAATTTAAAAACATAAATCTTTTTATAAAACATCATTTATTTTACATCAAAACAACATTCATTTAATCAATTCAATCCACAATTAAAATTCTAAATCTAACAAGAACTAAGGATATGATTTAAATCTATGTCCACTTAAACAATGCAATAAATGTTAAATTAACTATTCTAAATATAATATTTACTTACCTATCGAAGGTTTTTCCTCTCCCGCGAAATTTCTACCTAATAAACTTATTTTTATTCCTATAGAATCGTCTTCTCAAGCTAAGTAATTTTTCTTTGAGAAACAAATCCAAAATTTCACTTTTTTTCTTTTTTTCTCATTTTTCTCTCTTCTTTATCTTTTTCTCTTGAATTGAATACTTTGCACAAAAATGACTGATTCTTTAGCCTTCTATACCATTTTCTAGAGAGATCTTAGGGTAAATTTACTATTTTATCTTTTTTTTGTCAATGTACAAGTATTATTTTACCATTTCATGCATAATAAATTACAAAATTACTATGATTACTTACGTTTAAGTTTACTTAGCAGAAACTAATTAATTTTGATCAGTTTAAAGTTAATCAACATGATGAGCATAATTAATTTAATCAACATGATTAGCATAATTAATCATGATTAATTAGTCTACTCATACTTAATTAACTTAATTAATCACTTAACGAACAACTTACCCAACATATGTTGACTGTCATATGTCGTAACTCCATTAGTTGTTCAATGTTATTACATGGATAAATGCTACTAAATGTTGGAAACATTTTTTCTTCATTAACTTTTCTCAAATTCCACTCTAAGGTGTAATTTAAAATCATTTATCAAAAACAATGCAGTTTAAAACGTAAACTGCATTCATGAGATTAAAAAGTAAATAACTTTTGCTACACACACTCAAATTCTTTTTTTTCAAAACCATTATTTTTCTATACATGTCTAGTTTAAGACCGTTAAATTTCATAGCAATCAAATTATTACAGCAAAAGTTATTACACTTACAATCAAGTGTGTTTCTACAAAACAGTTTCATTCATAGCATTATTAAGGATTTTGTATAATTTCTTCAATACAACTTCCATAACCTGTATTCATATATCATCCATGATAAATATCAACAATACTGTAACATCTAGAATTTTCGTTAAAATAATATTCAGAATTTCGCATTGGTAAACGGCGGAGTTTTAGTCGGAATCGAGAGCGGAGAATTTGTACTAGTAGGTAAAAGATTATTTCGAGACTATTAGAGAATAGAAATTTATAAAAAATTTAACCAAAAATAAACTGAATAACCATTTGGTAAAAAGATTTAACAATAAAGACAATATAGTAATTAGGTATTTATTATTATTATTATTATTATTATTATTTATATATATATATACACACACACACACAAAAGAAAGGGAAAAGGAAGGGTAAACACCCATGTCCCCCTTCAGTTTTTCTTCCTCCCCACCGCGCGAAAACCCTTCTCTGCGTCCTCCCTTCCAGCGACGCCCAGGAGCCGACATTTTCTCTCAGTTTTCTTCTTTTATTTTTCAAATTCAAGGTAAGCTTTTAGTAGATAGCTAGTCTTTTAGCCGTTTTGATCATTAAAAGTGAAGTTAGAAAGAGTATTGGATAGTTTTGGTAAAACCCTAGGAGGGAGATACGAATTTTGAGATTATAGTCGATTTTTATTCATGTATTGGTGTTTAAGCTGGAAGTAAGTTTAGATTATAAGTTTTATGGCAAAAATTGGGTGTTTGCATAGTCGAAAAACTCGAGTTATGGAACGGTTTCCGTTCGGTCACATTTGACCAAGCTGTAGATGTTGGATTGAGAAACGGATGAAACCGTTAGGAACAAGACGTCTTATACGATTCGTAGCATTTTGAATCGTCAAAATCAAACGAGTATTGATTTAGTTATGAATTTCTGAAGGTTGGTCGGAAATAGAGCCGAGTTGGGTTAGTGAGCCGTTTTGGTCGGCCCTTGATGGATTGAGTTAGTAGTCGTAATTTTAGTACGTAGAATGAGTTGTGAAATGAAATTTAATGTGATAGGTTAAACCCGAGAATTGATAGAGATCGATCACCACAGAAGCTCAAGTAGCCAGATAAGTAGTGTTTGCATGTGAATTGCCTTTATGGGCCTATACCATAGGACGGTAGGAATGATTGTATGTGTTGTGTGTATTTCGCATGTTTTATTCAGTCATGCATCATGTTTTGAAAAGTGTAACAAAAATGAATTTGAGCATGGTTTTAAGTACGAAAGTAAGGTGTGATTTGTAAATGGTGAGGAAAATGATTACATGGCATCGAAGGAAATGAATCGCCTTTCGACGCAGATAGATAATCGACTTGAGAAACTTGATCTGCTTCCCAATTCTATAAGAAGGTCGTTAACATGAGATACGTGTGCGACTTGTGGGCCCCATTGCTGGTTGAGCTGGGACAGTGGCGACGTGTCAGGAATGGTGTGGCTTAAGGGTCAACTTCCTGGGACGGCTGTACGACGTAGCCTCAAAGAAAGTGATTCGTCCTTCGACGCAGTATGAGAATCGACTTGGAAAACCTGATCTGCTTACCAACTCAATATGAGGATCGTGTGATGCGCGTTATCGTGTGACAACATGAGTGAGAAAAAATAGAGACTGCATGTGTTAGGATTGTATTGATGGTTCTTCATGGTTCATTTTCGCACTACTTACTAAGCCTTTGGCTGACATGTGTTTTGTGGTGTAGGTGTTGAAGATACAGCGGGTGAGTTTACCAAGCCTACCCAAGAGTAGCGGATAGTTGGCGACGTGCTACCATGTACTGACGGGTGGACTTTGTTAGGGCGACCCGACCTGTGGAGAGTGTTTTTGAGGAAATAGTGAGTTTTGAAGGATGTACTTTTGTGGAATTCGTGTCAAATGTATAAGATTTATGTATAGATTTTGATGTATAGGTGGGTTTAGAACGTTAATAGTCATGATGATGTATAGTCGTATTTTGAAACTACTAGGGAGATTATGATTTGAAAATTCAGGTTTTATTTCGTGGTTTAATTGATCGAAGCTTTTCATAGTTCGTTTTCTTTTGAGTTGCGATTTTTCTTTAGGCTACTGGTGCAAGGTGTCGACCGGTATGCCTATGTGTCGACCGAACTAGGCAAATGTCGACCACGAGGGTCGACCTACGGAGACAGAACCAAACTAGGTGTAGATCTGTGTCTTTAGGTGTCGACCGGTTAGTGTAAAAATAGTGGGAGTGTTGACCACGAGGTTCGACCGGTGCAGGCAGAAGGGATTAAGGTGTCGACCTGTGAAGACTGGTGTCGACCAATCTGTGAGATGAACGTAGAGGTGTCGACCGTGAGGTTCGACCGAGACGGACAGAGAGGATCAGGGTGTCAACCGCTACAAGCAAGTGTCGACCTGTGCAAACAGAGGCGACTGAGGTGCCGACCTATGTATATAGGTGTCGACCCTTGGGTGCATAACGGGTCAAGTGTCAACCTGTGGTTACAGGGGTCGACTAGTTTTTTATTTTTCTATTTTAAAACTTAACGCAACAAAAAAATAAATCTGTTTTTTTTTTATGAAGAGTCCTCGTTGCTAGTGTCGTTTTGCGTTGCATAAGTCTTTATAAAATGTTTTCAAACAATTTTAATTAAATTTTGATACAAATTGGGTAAGAGGGAGAGACGAGTTGTTCAGTATGGTATCAGAGCGAACCGAAAACTAGAGGAGGTTTTCGAGGCGTTGTTGTCAGGGTGTGACAAATACATTATTGAAAATGTAATATTGAAGGTTCAAACCATTACAGATAGTTGATTTAGTTTTTTATATGTAAATTTTTATGAAACAAATTAAAGATACATATGTAAAAATAAATCAGAGTAAAGTCTAAAATGGATTCTGAACTTAAGTTTAGTACAACTACTTTAAACTAATTCTTCGAATGATATAACTTTCGAACTATGCCAGACAATCGAATACTGATCATGGATCCAAATTGTATGAAGAAATGCAATTACATTCACGAATCAAGCCATTACACATTGCCGTTGAATCTCATTAAACTCATATCTCAAGATGAGATTTTAATTTAATATAAGCCAATGATATTGTGATATGAAATTTATATGCAAATTTTGTCTTTCAATTTTTATATCACAAATGTCAAACCAAATTATCTATTTTAAAACGAGTTTATCTTAGATACATAACCTGCACAAGTGTTTATTTCATCACACATCATTCACAATATTATTTATTGTGTAAGGTTACACATATTACAAACATATTTACCGTGGAAATGCCATCTAAGAATCCCAGTAGGTACTCATACCTACCCTATTACTCTATGATTCTTGAGCTTCTATTTCGCCTATGATTTCTTTTTTGTTCATCGTCCTCAAAATCCAAGTAATAAGAGAGAAACAACGTAGCAATGTTTCATAAAATTCAATAAATAAATCATCACGTTAGAGGTACACCAAAATATGAACAAAACACATGATCCAGATAATTAAAACCATGCCATGTACGATAAACATACATCAAGTCATTTCTAACATGTAAGACTCATAATAAAACATATTGTATGTGATATAGTAAAATATCGTGATCATCTATCAATATGCTAATATTTGTCCAAACATACACACATAGCCTCACACACTACTAGATTTTCGTGGGCTTTTACCAATAAGGATGTAGGGCCAAGACATTCTTCTCATGAGTTTTACTTGCTCAAAGTGTCGATACCTACTGTGTCTAGGAGTCGACATTTTTGCTTAAGGTGTTGACCCATGTGTGTGTCTTGTGTGGAGCAAGGGACGACCCTTGCTTGGAAGGTGTTGCCCTTGCAGTGCTTGTCGCACCCCGTACTGATTTTATTTGGGGAATGTCAATGTTTGAGTTCGAATATCGATCCTTTTATATGGGTTCCCAGTTTCGGTTTAGGACTTCTCTAGTTCTATCCCTCGTGTTCTGATTTGAGATTTCGATGTTGGTTTGTTATAGGTTCCGATAATGTCCCTATTTTCAACATCTTGGATTCAATGCTTTGTTCCTGGTGCTTATTTTTAATAGCATGCATTGTCTTGTTGGTAAGGTTGTAGTCTTCTTTGAGGTAGGAGTTTCTATATTGTATCGCATTTGTATTGCATGACTTTCAAAATTTTATTTTGGTGGATTGACACCTATGAAAACTCAGACAGAGCCTGGTCACCAGTACGTAACTTTTTACGTTTATGTACATCTATTTTATATGTTTAAATTTCAAGTGCATGGAATTTTTTATTAATTTGTTATATTTGTGTGCCCAATTAGGCTGATTGTTTTGATTGGGCAGGTCTAGCCATTATGGTATCAATCTCATGTTGTTTTAGGTTGCACCAGCCAGACAACAGAAATAACTGGAGTCAAACCATGTACAACTTGTGCTGCGTGAAGGTTGTTTGTTTTTACATAACACAATTGGTGATGATGCATGGGTTTCGAATCCTTAAACCTGGTTAGGGTGTTAAGGTTTTACAAGCGGTGTCACTACTTGGTCTTTGGATCGCCGATCACTCTTTTGTTTTGTTATGATTAATTGGTATCGTCGCTAAACTTATTCGTCAGCCACTCTTTGATTCTAGGGTTATGTCGTCGCTGAACTTGTTTGCTGGGAACCTGGGTGTTGTGACTAAGGGTGGGCACGGGCCGGTTCCGTTCAGTCCAAGCTCAGACTGAAACCGACCCGAGTCTTCGAGTTTTTTTTTCCCGATGATCGAAACTAATCCTGGGAGGGACCGGGACTGGATCGAAAATTTGGTCTTGTACTGGTCTCTCCCACCCTATTTAAAAAAAAACATTATACAGTTAGCAAATAGATATTTGCTTCCACTTTTTGAACCCTATTTATATTCAATCGTCGTTCGTCGTTCTCCTGCACGTTGAGCAGCAAAATCCGAGCCGTGATGAGTGTGATTTTGGCCGGCAAATGAGGAGGGGGAATTGCAGCTGAAGCCAATAAAAAACAAGCACAGTCAATAGGTGACGTTCTCGAAGCGAAGAAGTGGACTGATGAAAAAGGCTCGGGAGCTTGCTATTCTCTGTGAGGCAGATATCGACATGATGGTCTTCTCCAGCAGAGGCAAGGTTTATGAGTCCTCGAGCAGGGAGCATGGAGAACGGAGCACGACAATCGGGAGTTAGGGGGAACGTCAAAACGGGAGTCGAGAGTCGCGATTCGGGATCAGGTGTCGTTTGTCGGACCGTCGGTGTTCAGCTGAGCAAAAGAACAGAAGTCATTGCCGAGTCGGGAGGGACTCTAGCTGGTCTCTGGATTATGGAACGGAAGATTGAAGAGGGAAGAGTGAAGCTAAAGCCCAATACCTGATTTTTTTTAACCTTCGGTTCGGTCCCAGTTTTTCGGGAATTTTGGCTATGGACCGAGGACCAGACCGAGAACAGGTGGGATTCTGGAGTTTGGATCGAGAACCGGACCGTGGTCTAGAGATTTGGAAAGAAACCTGACAAAAACTGGTGGTCAAGTTTGGTTCTCGGTCCTTGGGCCAGTTCTGCTCACCCCTAGTTGTGACTAGATCTTTGGATTGCCGTCACTTTTTAACTTCTTTCTGGCTCGTGAAGTGTTGCTGAAAATTTGGGTCGTCGCTTTCTGTGATAGTGTGTCGTGTGAGTCCTTGAATGACCTTCCTTTTTCATTAGAATTATTTCAAACAAAACTGGTGGGGCTTAGTTTATGTATAGCTACCTATATGCATAGCAATATTTTTTTACGTGCCCCACCCATGACTTGCTGAGCCAATTTTAAACATGGTAAAGAATGATTTAGTGATTTGAAAGTCATTGGCAGGTTTAATGTAAACTCATACACAACATTATATCTTTATAAAATGTTATATGGTTTTGAAAGTAAATAATAAATCAATTTTATACATTCATTTGAGCATAGTATATGGTTCTTTTTTGAGATAGTATAAGATGAATGATACGCTACGGGCTCTTATCGGACGATCACAAGCCAAGGTACGTAAATGATCCAATTTTGCATCTAACCGGTTTGTCAATTTTGCAGGTGAAAGTCATCTAAAAGCACGAATTTGGAGCAACAACACATGTCTTGAAGAAGGAGACACATGGCCAAGAAATGTCACACACGTACCAAAAGTAGAGACGCACACGTCCAGGATTATCTCAAATTGAAGGGGAGATTTGTCTTCCTTTAGACAAATTAATTACAAAGGAGTCCACAAGGCTTGAGGGCATTTTTGGAAATTAACACAAATGAATTAAAGAAGGCAGTCAAACGCCTACATGGATAGAATGCTCTAACGGCTCTCTTTTCACCAAACAGCTACTTTTATATTTCCTTTCTAGTCTCGTTGCTTTCCTTTTTGAAACCAGAAACTCAATTCTTATACCTCTATTTAAGCTTGAACTGTAACTTTGTAAACGGTCTTGGGATCATGAAAATTGTTGAAGTTTTATCTTCATTTTAGAGAGGTTCATCGAACCTACTCTCTGTTCATTGCACAGCATCTGAATTGTCGGAGTCTCCCTTTAGTGTGTCATATCTGAATGGGTTCTCCGTCGTTGTCTATCGAGTTCAGTGCGTAATATATGAACTGGGTTCTTCCGGTGCGTCATATCCGAAAGTAATGTCTTCTAACGATGTGTAATATCCGTTCGGGATTTGTCAATCGTTCCTTCATGCCCCACTTCCACTCCATTGTGGCCTTCTGAAGAGAGCAGACAGGTTTTCTTCAAGCTCGACAATTCCTTGATCCTGCTCAACGAGAAATTTGCAGGACTCAGATCGTATCAATGAATATGTTTCCCCTTAATCTCATTGTTTTTACTGAAGATAAAATATTCTAAGATGAATATGCTGCCCCATGATCTATGCATTATAAGATAAATACCTTAGTTACATTAATAGTAACCATTTTTCTCTATTTGTCCTTTGTAAATTACAATCTTTCCCTTCCTTATAAGCAAATTTACAAAAATACCACATTAATTAAAACTAAACTATATTAATTATGTAATTATTCGGTGCCACTCGTCAAAGATTTATTGGTCAATAATTTTTATCACACCAATAACAAAACTACATCTGCACAAAACATTTTCCCTCTCCTCAAGTCAGAGCACAATTCCCACTGTAGACCTTTCAAAGTCTACTATGAGGTTTGGTGTCGGTCTGTAATTTGCATTAAATTTTTGTTTTAATTTCAATTGACGCAATTTTACATTTGATTTGTAATTTAGGGTTTTTAGTTCAATACCCTAAATTGATTTTGTAATTTTACTCGCATTAAGTTTCTTAAGTCATCTCACTTAATGACTTCAAATGCAATAGTGTATTTTCTAAGTTTTGTTTTCTTTAGACTTGATTATTACTTTTATTCACAATTAATTACTCCAATTATAATTATTATAATTAATATAAATCCATATTATTACACTTTCACTAATGTGGTTTAGCTATTTGGGTGAAGAAAATATTTGACCAATAAGAAATGGTGTCACTTGCTTAGTTGAAACATTATTGATGATTAAAACCTTATTGATGATTAGAACATAATCAAGCTTGTTAATTTTATAGTTTTTACGGCATTGAAAGTTACATTGGCAGTTTTTTTGAAAGACAAATCTTCCATAATTGGAAACTATCAATTAAATTTAATTACATTAGATAAAAATAAAATAGACATATAAGAAAATAGAAAAGAAATTAGAAGAGGGGGAGAACGCCATCTGACAGAACATTCATTTGAACAGAAATTATTTTTTGTTGACTTTTTGGACAAACTTCCTACTCAAGAGTTGTCCGCGGTATTGAGTCAAACATGTTATAAGTTTTGGCCCGTGAAACTGTGAAGTCGGTAAGAAAAATGAGAACTTTTTAGAATTAAAAGCCTATAGATTGATGATTTCGTGTTGAGATGAGTTTTTACCGTAATAATTGATATCGATGCGTGTAATCTGGCTCTGATTGTAGTAGTGGCATAAATTTATTGGCATGAAATTGTTGTTTGATTGGAAAAATGGCTAGAAAATAGTGTCCCTGCAATGGAGTCATGACAACACCATTAACGCCCCACCGTTTTGCTCTAGATTACCACGACATGTCCATTCAAAGCTACAAATGGTTGGATGACACGTTGACCCATAATGTTCATGGGATTAATGTTTTGGCGTTTTGAGGAAAAGACCACGATGTTATTTGTTTAACGCGATGACATTTTCACAAGATGTATACTTCATTATTCTCGAATGAATGCCTTGGCATCGAGGTGGATTTATGCAAGAGAGTATGTCACTATGTTATTAGGCATGTATGCCACAACATTACTCGGAGTGTGCCGTGACACTTTCAAGGTTTTGAAATTTTTTAAATAATTTTCTAATTATTTCATTTTAATAATATATTATAATGTTGTACGATTACATTATGACCCAACCTTATGTTATTGCATGAATAAATTGAAAAGATAATAGAATGAAAAATCATTGCAAGATTAACATTTAATGCTTGAAACTGCAGCGTTTGTGTGAAGATGAGACATGCATTATCTATATGAGACTAAAAAAATATGTGATCAGTGGACATCAAAACCTTATCATTATTTTGATGAGGTGTTGAATATATGTGTTCATGAAGCAGATAATAGATCAACTAAATATATTTCTTGGATGCAAAACTTTAAATTCTCCGTAAAGTCTAGTGTTGTGCAATGCAACTCCGTAAAGTCTAGTGTTGTGTGTTGGATCACGTAATAGAGTGATGATCTATAAATTATTTTTTGACATATTGACAGATATTAAAATGTTACTATGGTTAATAAATGGTGATAAATAATAGGGTAAAATTCAATTTCAACTCTGTAATACGAGGTTAATTTACAAAAATTCTCAACTAAAAAGTCTATCCAGTCAAAACCTCGAACTATAAAAAAAAAAGTTCGAAAAAGACCTTAGCAGAAGATCGATAGCCCCCTGAATCCAACTTTTCACGTAATGCGGCAGGTGAATCAAAAATCGCGGTCCATCGCATGACCATTTTCGAAATAATTTGGGGGGCCGATCTCAAATCGTGGCCCCCCGCCGTTTTGTACGCAGGGGCTCAACTAATTTTGTACCCTCCCGCAATGCACATACGTTGCACGTGCGCCTTGACCTCGGCCCCCGCGTCAACTTGGGGGCCTTGCAGCACTCCTCAACATGTGCTTTGCACATGCCAAAAACTTGGGGGGGCCGAGAATGTTACTTGGCCCCTTGCGTCGTAAAAAAATTTTAACGTGGGGGGTCACACCTTGATATTGACCCCCTGTATTTCAACGCGACCCCCTGCATTTTGAACACGGCCCCGCGTTTAGAACATGCAGGGGGTCGAGTTCAAAATGCGGGGGGCTGCATTCCTTTTAGTATAAATAAAATCGGCCCCCCTTTTCACATTCCGCGTCTGAAAATCGAGAGAAAGGGGGCCGAAATTTTGCTTTTGTCGCCGAAATCGTCGTCTTTGTTGCCGTAAAGCTCAAAATTAGAACCTCATCCTCCAGAACCCCAACTACTGTCTCAAAAATCTGAAAGCCGAGGCTCGGTTGCCAAAAATCTGAAACCCTAGTTTCATAATTGCCAAAAATTTGAAAATCGAGTCTTCTAATCACTGAAAATCCCAAATCTAATCTTTCTAATCGCCAAAAATCTTAAAACCAGAGCCTCTAATTGCCAAAAATCCCAAATCCGAGGACACTTTCCTAAGAATCCAAGGCCCATTTGTTAAATGACCCTGAAAATTTCATTCAAATGTCCCTACCCCGTGACACAAGCTGGTCTGTCAAATCGGCCACTGGCAAACCGACCACCAGCAAACTAGCCTCCGGATGAAGTGCCATAACCACCGTGATGCGAACCTCAGATCAAAAGAATCTAGGACCCGACAACAACGCAAAATAGTTTAAGGAATGCCTTTCCGATTCAAGAATAAAGAAGGAAGTAAGACCCCAATCGAAGAATTCGATGGAATCGTAGCTATCAAAACATGAGATTGACCCGAGCCACACCTATTGGTTGAGCCAAAGGTATCAAAATAGGATCTTGAGACAAAGCAAACTCGTTGGTAAGAACCAAAGCTATCAAGCGAGATTCTTCTAACTTAACTTGAAGAAAATCGTTCTCTTTGCAAAGAACCAAAGAGAAATCCTCTTTAAAAAAACTCAATTTTTAATTCAACTTTCCCTTTCAAATTAAAATTGTTTTGCCATTAAATAGACTACACATTAAAATTAAATTAAATAAAAAATAAAAATAAAATATCTAATAAAATCTTGGGATAATGATTCTTTGCTTGATCAGATGTCATCTCATGTTTAAATTTTGTTTGAATATGATTTGAGTAAATTTGGCCGGATAAGATATCTGCTACGTGATTTGTTTGCTTTTGCATGTGACTTTTTAATCATCGTGTGAGCATGTATCCGACACATGCCTTTTTAATTCTTACATGCGCATGTGCATCGCATGTGCCTTTTAATTCTTGCATATGCATGTGCGTCGCACCCTCCCTTTTAATTATTACGTGTGCATGTGCGCCGCACCCTCTCCAAATCTTCATGTATCTTTGGTCTCCCTTAGTTCAACTTGATTATCTTTAATCCTCGATACATTCAATAATTTGAGATCAAGTTGTCATGGCTCCTCTCTCCCTTGAATCTCTAAAATCAATCCTTGCAAGGCCTCAGCCATCTTCTTAGCTCTGGATTGCGTCGTTGGGCCGTCAATGTTCTCAATTAGATCGTTGCTCTTGGACTTGGGCTTGGACTCAACTCAGATCACATCATCAATCAACCCATGTGGATCTTTATATCTTTCCAATCTATGTAAATTTTTATCTCTTTCTAGTTTGCGTGGATCTTTACCCTTCCCTCTCCAATCCATGAGGATTTGTGGGGCCAAACTACATGCCTTATAGCTCTTCTTTTGCCAATTTCGTGGAGGCTACTTCCATGGTACGAATCTCTTCATTTTCATAGCTTTTTACTCATGTTGTGATGACTCTTTTTCTCAGGTTTCCACGACTAAACCATATGAAGTTTTGTTCGTTGGACCTCTTTTATCTTCTAATAAATCATGGTCATTAACTTTGAAATTTGTCACTCCTCGGTTCACATCATTCCCTCCCCCTTTGAAAAGATTCGTCCTCGAATCTCCTGCATCATATAAGAGCAAGTCAGTAAAATTAAAAGATATGCTTACATTACCGTATTCACTTGGTAGATCGATCTTGTAAGTTATGCCATTGATGCACTCTAGAACATGGAAAAGTCCATTTCTTCGAGGTTGTAACTTATTTTTCCATTTATTCGGAAATCTTTTTTTTTGTAGAGTTGCCAAACCGAATCTCTGGGTTCAAAAATAAATCTTACCATTACATGAAATTTCTTAATAAATTCATTATTTTTACCTTCATGCACAAAAACAAACTTATTAGTAAACAAAGTTAATAAATTTAAAAGATTTAATGAATTAAAATCATCAATAATATCAAACGGTGAATAATATCTAATAGAATTAAAATATTTTAAAATGCTAAAATCAACTTGGTTTGTGTGCGAAGTAATCAATAACAAATTTATCAATAAAATATTTCGACATATTATTTATCAACTTTATAAATATAATAAGTGAAATATATAAATCATATGACCTTACCAACTACTCACACCTATTTGATGTTTCCGGTCGACTTGAAACTAGGGTACGAGATCTTTTTGCTTTTCAATGTCTCTCAACGAAGAAATTTCTCTTTAGAATTCCATGACAATTTCATGTTTATTTTTCTGCAAAAGAAAATAAACAACACTTGGAAGAAAATTTGGTAAGTTATTAGATGATAAATAAATATCTTTATATAAAAGCAAAAATCATCTCTCGCTTATCCTCGCTTTTGTTCATCAACACGATTTGTTTCTTACTCGACTTTTGTTCTCTCTTCCTGTAACAGCACGACAGCAACACCCCGAAACCCCTATGGTTTCTGGTTTGCTATAATACCATCACTGTCGTTGTAGCGCCTGAAACCCACTAGTTTTCAGTTTGCTCTGATACCATAACCTGTAACACCCCAAAATCGTGCTTGAATCCGGGTCGCTAACCGTACTCTTACTGTAACACCCTGAGAAACCTCGCGTTCCCGGTGCGCTACAGTGCATCTACACACTACACACACTAACACTTGACATAACTCACTCAATTTAATACCCTTTCGTTTTCAAATTATTTTCAAAAGAACATTTGTGAGTATGAAAACTTTTCGACTCGATTCGAAAACAACTCGCGTCCCGAAGGGGGAACACGAAATGCTCAACATAAAAACTACGTAGCAGAAGAGAAAACCATTTAAAATAGTTTAAGATAAGACGGTAAGACTCGAAATCCTAGGAAAGAATCCAACGCATCTCTCGAACTACACAATCCGGTGCCGCGCATTCACGTCCCCACTTCGACACCCCGCGCGCACCCTTGCGGTGCCGCATGTGCCAACTCAACGTCACTGTGTCTCGCACACGCTCACAGCGCCGCGTGCCCTACGCACCCTGCCGCTGTACAACATGTCCGCGTGCACGCCCTCACCCGGCGCCGCACGACCCGTTAATATCCACAGGGCTGCGGGCCTCGCGTACCTGCGATCACGCTGCACTCCCACGCTCATCTACATTTCTCTAGCATTTACTGTACACACCTCAACTTATTCCATATCCTTTCGACTCTCAACCCCTCTCCCGAAATTTTGGCTGAGTAACATCTAAAAACTGGCTATCTCAAAAATTTAAAACCCTGCCACAGTTCACCAAAAACTAACAGTATTTATCTATTCACCATCCAGAGAAATCACCATAACAAAATCAGAGTATGAAGACAATGAAAATCCATCAAATGCAAATGAAGAAAATTAACAGTTTAGAGCAATATTATACTCTAACATATAGAAATACATACGCGTCCCCAAAACACTACAACCATTCTATATAATCCTTTACAACCGACGTCTATACAAACTCCTCTATCTGCATAAATACCCAATAAAAATAATAACCCAATGCATCTCACCGTCACCTACCACCACCACGGGTCGGGTCGCCCTAACAAAATCTGCCATTCGGTGCCCAGTCGCACGCCGCCAACCATCCTATGACTCAGGACTAGGCTCTCGAGGCTCACCAACAATATCGTCAGCACCTACACCACATAACACACAACATAAGCCTAACGCTCAGTAAGTAATGCGATATGAAAGTAAAGCCGACAATGCAATCCTATCACATGCAGTCTCTACACTCACACTCATGTTGTCACACCTGTGACGCGTAGAGCAACCGCATTAGGGTAAGGAGGAACCTCATGACACCCTACACCCTAACACGTCGCCACCGTCCCGGACTCCCCAGCAACGAGCCCCACAAGCTACACACACGCATCACAGGGTAAGGGTGTACCTCGCGCCACACTACACCCTGACACGTTGCCCCCGTCCCAGCCTCCCTAGCACGGGGCCACAGTTGCCACACACATACGTTTCGCGACAGCTCAGCCGGCTCACTCCTCGAGTGGAATCCACGACTGGTGTTGCACCGGCCCACACACTTCTAGGATCCGCGGTACCACTAGTCATCACCCTCACCGTCAACACATTGACGCCGCATGACGGACCAGCCGGCCCACTCCTCGAGCAGCATTCGTGACTGGTGAAGCGCCGGCCAGCACACTAGCATGATACGCGGTACCACCGCCACACGTCTCACCACATACTCAAAACATGCTCAAAACCATTTTCGTCCACGTTTTTAAAATATGATGCATGACAAACAATATGCACGCACACCACAATCAATCACATAAACCCTAAAGTTCTACAGTGTAGGCCCGTTTGGGCAAAACACATGCATGCACTACTTACCTGGCGTCCTAAGTTCGCTCGACGCACAGCTTCGCCAAAAAGTGTCTCAACCTAAAACACAAATAATAACCCATCAATCTTCGTCTCAAAATTCACCAAATAAGCTAAAAATAACCTTCCTTAATTACACTCATGAAATCCCAACTAAAACGGTTCACTGGTTTGGTTCGGCCGAAAACCAGCCTAAAGTCCGGACGCACATAACTTTTTCGTCCGTTAACGGAATCGAACGATTCAAGTGGCTAAACGTCTCCTTAGAAACCCAGTTTAACATAATAAAACGGATTTTAAAACGATAAGCCGTAACTAGGTGGAAACACCCCGAAACCAAATCTGCCTCTTTTTATTAAATTCTACGTTTTGTTTTTCTTCAACCAAAACTCAGTCGAATCTAGCTTTATGCACCAAAAACTGCCATGCTACTATCACATGTCGAAATTCTATGAAAAACGCTCGCTAATTTGACTTGGACCAAAATCCGACATAAATTTACGACGCGCATAACTTTTGCGTCGGATACCGAAATCGATCGATTCCAGCAACTATACGTCCCTCTAACAACCTAATTTAACCCACAAAAACAGAATTTAATACAATTAACCGTAACCCCATCAAAATCCCCAAAAACAGAACTGGTCTTATACGAAAAATGTCCGAAATCTCAACTTTGGTCCAATTTCGCCAACTTCTTCACTGAACATCCACATTTCGGTCTACCAATGCATAGATTAACAATTTGGTGGTTACTAATTAGAAAATAGCACGACAGCACAAAATTTCCCATGGTTTTCTTCCCAAAACCGAGAAATTCTCCATCGGTTCATTGAGCCCTGAAATCCCCCCTCATTCCTTCTAAATTTTATCACAAAATCCCTGAAATGTAGAGAGCAAAACAACTCCACGCTCGGCCATCAAAGTAGGGCAGGACCGAAAGAAAGAATTCTCTGTTTCTCATTCAGTTCTATCGCGGGAATGCCGAGCCACACACACACACTCGCTAGGTCCTAAAACACCCTACAAAACGAGCTCAAATCGATGGAAATTTCGAAAAGGATTGAGCTTCCAAGTTCAGTCGACATAAACCGAAACATGGGAGAACTCACCTGTGTTTTTAGCTCGGGAAGAACCCACTCCCGCCGAGTTCTGCCTTGCTGGAATCGCCTAGCGCGTCGCGTCTCTCCTCCGGTGGTCGATTGCCTACAGTTCGTCCTCTTCCCCAATCGCTCCCTCCCTTTCTCGCGTCTCCCTCTACCCTCGGCCGCGGGACAAAACAGGTTGGAATGGCTTCCACCCGAAGCCATTCCACGCTTTTAAAAAAAATTAAATTAAATTTAATTGCAAATTACCAAAACGCCTTCACCTGTTTTCATCGTCCGTAAATTCGTAAAATTCTCATCCTCCCGACTTAAAATCTCGAAAACCACCACGAAACTAGACTCTAAGTCTTATAATTTAAATTTTGCCGTTAAAATATTTTTCGAAACCCCAACCGAAATTAAATTAAAAATTTTAGAAATTAGATTTAAAATCTGAAATTTTCTGGGTTATTACACTTACTCGTAAAACCGAACAAAACTCGTGTAAAATTTAAAACTTTGTTTCCCAACTTAAAACGGCATTTTTGAAAACGTTTGAAAACATTGCAGCAGAAGACTTCAACCAAAATCAATTTAAACGAAGTTTTAAGTTTTAAAACAAAGGAGAAAGGTACCCCGGTCAACCTCTATAAGCTTCGGTCGACACCTGACCTATTCTGCACCCAAGAGTCGACACCTATATACATAAGTCGACAGCTCGGTTGTCTCTGTTTGAACAGGTCGACACTGGTTTGCAGCGGTCGACATCCTCATCCTCTCTGTTTGCCCCGGTCGAACTTTGCGGTTGACACATCTATGTTCATTTCACTAACAAGTCGACACCCGTTTTTCATAGGTCGACACTTTAATCCCCTCTGTTTGCACAGGTCAAACCTTGTGGTTAACATTTTTACCATTTTCATACTAATCGGTCGACACTTACACACACAGGTCAACACCTAGTTTGGTTCTATCTCCGTAGGTCGACACCTACGCGTGTAGGTCGACACATTACACTAGTAGCCTTAAATAAAACACTTCAAACACTGGAAAAGAAAACGAACAACAAAACTTTTCAATCCTTTAAAACCAAGCGTGGATTTTTATACCATAATCTCCCAAATGGTTTCAAAATATAAATGTATGTCATCTCTACTACTAGCGTTTAAAAATCCATCTAATACCAATAAAGAAAATGCACAGTATAGGGCAATGCAATGCCCTTATGCATGAACATATACACACACTACAAAATCGCTTGAAACGTCTTTCAAAATCCCACCATACCAGCATAACTCCACGGGTCGGGTCCCCCTAACATGCAGCCATCCAGTGCTGGTTGCGTGTCGTCAACTGCCTCACTCATTTTTTCTAGGCTCTCGGAACTCACCGACAGTAAACTCAGCTCCTACATCACAAAACACAAAATGTAAGCCTAACGCTTAGCTAGTAGTGCAGTATAGAAAGTAAAACCGACAATGCAATCCTATCACATGCAATCTCTACACTCTCACTCATATTATCGTAACCTGTGTCACGTTGTATAGCCGCACTAGGGTGATGCTGGTCTCTCTTCCCACACCACCCCCTGACACGTCGCCACCATCCCAATTCCTCTAGCAACGAGCTGCACATCCGCGTCACCACAAAGTAACCATCCTAGGGTGAGGCTAGACACACTCGCCACATCACCCTCTGATACGTCGCCACCGTCCCAGTTCCTCCAGAAACGGGGCCACAACTGCTCACCCCCACACGCCTCAGCAGCCATTCCAGGGTGAGACATAGACTTACTCACCACACTGTCCCTTGACACGTCGCCACCGTCCCGGTTATTCAAGTAACGGGGCCAAAGCTGCCCACATACACATCGTATTCACCGCCACATGTCACACTGTGACGACCCCACCCATGCCCCTGCCCAGAGGTAGAGTAGGGTCGCCACGGTCTTGCCGTGACATTCCTCTAACTTATACTTTCTATAATGATGTAAAATTTTTGACTTCTATAAAAAACTTTAATCTGGTTTTTAATACGTTTGCATCTTTTTAAAACATATAAAAACGTCCACGAATACGTTTGGAAACTACGTCAAAACATTAGATTGAAACATGTTCGAAAATTACTATTTTAATCGAGGAAGGGGGGTCCCGGTCGACACCTATAACGTTCGGTCGACACGTTGATCTGTCCTTCACCCAAGGGTCGACACCTTTATAAACCGATCGACACTTCATTCATCTCTGTCTGCGACGGTCGATCCTTGTGGTCGACACTCCCGTCTATTTTACACTACTAGTTGACACTTGTATATATCGGTCGACACTTCATTCCTCTATGTCCACGACGGTTGATCCTTGTGGTCGACACTCCCGTCTATTTTACACTAACGGTTGACACTAGTATATACTGGTTGACAGCTCATTCCTCTCTGTTCGAGTAGGTTGACCCAAGCGGTCGACACCTACAGATTTTAGTCGACCCCCTTGCATGTAGGTCGACACTCTGTACTCATCTTTACACTAAACGGTTGGCATTTTCTTGTACAGATCGATACTGCATTTGCCTCTATTGGCGACGGTCGATCCATGGGTCGACACATGAAATGTTCGGTCGACACTTTAACCTGTAGGTCGATACTTTGCTTACTAGTAACATAAACATGTAGGTCGACACTTTGCTTACTAATAACATAACTTAAAACTCCTAATAACACTTCATACGTTCCTCATCAAAATTCATCTTCCTTAGCCTATATCTCCAATGAAAATCCTTTTTAAATACACGCCATTTTTACTCAAAATGTGACTCCCATCATAATTGTAAAATCCAAGAGAAGACATGAGCAGAAGCTTAACATGGACTGATGGAAAACCCAAGTATTAGACCACGGTTCAAAATGTATGTATCCTAAGTATTTTAGTATTTTCAAAACAAAATCATTTTCTACCTAACCTTTACAAACAAAATATAATTTAGTGCTTGAAGTACCACCCACGAGTCGTAATAACCATGCCAAACACCTCCCATCCGTCACGAGCCCTGCCCATCAACCGTTCTATGCATTGATTTCCGGAGGACACTCCTCACTTTCAATATCATCACCTACATCATAAAATTTAAATTATAAGTCTAATGCTTAGTAAGTGATGCACTAACATACACATTTACATGAATGCATATACATGAATGCATGATTTCGTAAAATATGTTCGTTTTCATTTCTTTAACATTACATAACATGGGAAAAGAGAGCGTCTTCATGGGAGTAGGCACAAGCATCACCCCGTCTACCCTGTAGACCACATAACTTGCCATGAGTTGCCATCTACTTAACATTAGGTGTCATTCACTTGCCATGAGTTGCCATTTGCATGCCTTGTGCCATACTCAGCCACTACCCGCACTTAACCATTTACATACATTACATATTCTCATTGTTCTTTACTTAAAACGTGCATGTAAAACATTCGATTTGCTACTTTAGGAAAAACATGATGCATGAGGGAAATCACATATAATATAAACATAAATCCTCAATGACTTTTGAATAAACATATATATCTCAAAAAGGAAAACATATCACTTAACGACTTCCTACGTCTTATCACTACCCAATTCGCTCAAACTTCAAACCATTCATTATAATCATCAAAATATCGTCATAATTCTAGCATCCTAATATCATTATAATGTAGGGCCTTAATGGCCGGAAATCTAACACCCACTCACCTTGGGTCCTTAACATTTGTGGTTCACTTCCCTGTCGAACAATTGAACCTAAGATAACGATCATCAAAATAACCATTAAACATTCAATTTAAACATTTATACGGTTGAATCGTATTAACTAAACACCTATTGAAATTTTGATAACCGAACATATGTTTCTCAATTCTCATCCTAACATCAATACTTGACATTCATAGCAACCTTTGAGCCACATTCCTTAAATTTTCGTGCACTCCTCTTTCACACTAAACAATCCACAACTTCCTCAATCAATCTCTATACATATAACCTAGAATCAACTATTCATTAAAGGAGAGGGTTGCCTTACCTTCAAAGTTCCAAGGAATGGTGAAACTTGGCCATTTGAGAGAAATGAAGAGGAAATTCTGGAAACCCTAAGAAAACACATAAAACTCTTATGAAAATCACCTTAAATCCAACCTTAATTTAGAACTCATTCTTAATTAACCTTAATATTACCCTAAGATCTTCAAGAAGAGAAAAGAACAAGAGAGAAATGACGTGAGGAGGGAAGATGGAAGAGAGCTACGTGGGAGGGGAGGAGGAATCTGAAGAGGGAAAGAAATGAGTGGAAGAAGTCTGAGGAAGGGGTGTTTTTACGTTGAGGAAGGAAGAGAGAGAGAGAGAGAGTTGGGGTGTTTGGGTGTAGGTATAGTGGTAGCTTGTAGGAGAAGCTTCAATTTAATTCAATATCCACCTTTGTCTTTCCTTTCATTCCAACTATCTAGTTACTCCTTAGTTGGCTCAATCCATTAAGCCTCGTTTCTAAAATTCCCGATACGAAATCTTAATTTTATAATGTAAAAATCCCGGGTGTTACACACACTCCTCTGTATCTTAAAACAAGCTCAAACTCATTCTCGTATTGTTTTCAAAACATGATGCATGACCAGAACAGTAAGCACACATATCACAAACACACAACCAATCCTAAAGTCCTGTAGTGTAGGCCCACAAGGGCAAGACACATGCAGACACTACTTACTTGGCGTATTAAGCTTCTGTGGTGCTCGACTTCACCAAAACCTGCTGAACCTACAACAGAAAGTTGTTTTTCGTTAAAACTTATCCCAATACCCTACTCAAGCACTAAAAACACCATACTAACACAAAACACCACGAATTAGCCTAAATTGCTCACTAACCCGACTCGGCCTAAAAACCGATATAAACATCCAACGCGCATAATTTTTGCGTCAGTTAACGGAATCAAACGATTCCAGCAGTTAAACGCTCCACTAATAACCTAGTTTAACATACCAAAACAGAATTTAAAACAATTAACCATAGCCAAGCCAAAAGCTCCAAAAATAGAATCTTCCATTCACCCAAAAATTTCACATTTTTGGTTCTTCAACAAAACTCACTCAATTCCTCACCAATCTATCATATTCTAACATATTAAGCATAATCTAACAACAATTTGAAGTTTCCAATTCAGAAAACCCAAATCCACAGCACACTCCCTTACGATTTTCTTCCAAAATTGTGCATTCCTCAACTAAGTGATTGAACACCATGAATTGCACTTCAAAACATCCAAATTTTGCCCTAACATCTCAAAAATTTGAAGTAGGATCGAACTCCATTCGATCGGCCATCAGAATAGAAAAGAGAGGTGAGGCTTACCGAGGGTGAAAATCGGTTCTTTGCGCGGGGACAGGAGAGATGCGTTGAGGAGAGGTGTGGTCGCCGGAAGAGAGCCATAAATGGAGAAGAAAATGCAGGGGAAGGAAAGAAACGCATAAGCCGAAGAGTTCTGCCGCACAGGGAGGGAGAGCCTACTGGAGAAGGAGGTAAGTGACGAGGCTCGCTTCAGTGCACCGGGAAATGGTAGGAAAACAAGGAAAATGCCGAAGGAGGGCTCGTCGTCGAGGAGGAGCATCATCGCTCGCTGCTCAGCTTCGTCCTCTTGCCCTCGGGTCTCACTCGACAGCCATAACCGAAGAAGCCACTCCTCTTAAATAAAACTAAAAATTTTATTTTAAGTTTTCTTCAAAATCCCCACTTTGCCCTCACGTGTTTTGAATCACCGTATTTTTGCTAAATTCGCGTCCTTTCAACCTAAAAAAAATTTAGAAATCCTCTTCCAAATAAAATCCTAAATGTTTAATAATTAATAAGCTCGTTAAAATCTCCAACAAAATTCTCGCGGGACTTTAAAATAATTCAGAAAAGTTATGGGTTATTACACTTCCCTTTGATTTTTCCCCTTTTCTCTCAATTTTTCTCTCTTTCTCCTTCGAGTTTTCATCCCTCTTTGTACTCTTTTCAACTATTTTTCTTTCTCTACTTGCTTTCTCTTTTTCGGCCTCCTTTTTAACTAATTTCTTTTCACCACTTTCTTTTTCTTTTTCAGCCTCATTTTCAACTAATTTTTTTTCACCACTTTCTTTTTCTTTTTCGGCTCTAATCTTTTGGAAATCCTTTGCAATCTTTTCTTGGTCTACAATTGCTTCCCATGGCTTTAATGATGTAAGGATCATGATTTTTCCATTATAAACCAACAAATACTCATTCTTGTAACCATTATGCTTGACGTTTCGATCAAATTACCAACGCCTCCCTAAAAGTATGTGTGTAGCTTGCATCAGCATTACATCACATAAAACTTTATCTTGGTACCTACCAATTGATAAAGGAACTTCCACTTGTTTGGTTACCTTGATTTCTCCACAATCACTTAACAATTGCAACTTGTATGGTTTTCTGATTCAATTTTTGGACTAATAATGAGCTTGCTAAATTGGTGCGACTTCCATTATCAATGATCAAACTATAATCTTTGTTGTGCACATGACATCTTGTATAGAATATAGGTTCACGTTGTACCTTGTCTCCATCTTCCTTAGTATGCATATTCAATACTTGCTTTGTGACTAAAAGATCTTCTTTTACCGATTCCTCCACCTTTTTGTGATATTCTTTCACACTTTTGAAACCTTGTGTCAAATTTTGGAGCTTTCGACACACGTCTCTATAGTAGTATGATGAAACATACTTTTTTTTTTCATGTTGGCCTTCAAGTCTTTCCATGTATGGATTTGTGTTTCACCATTCCTCTTCCGGTTTTTAACTAATTAATCTCACCAAATACTAGCGTAGTCCGCGAACTCCATGATGATCAACTTAAGCTTCTTATCCTCTGAATAATTTTGAAACTCAAATACCAAGTCTATGTTTCATGCTCAATCCAAATATCCCTCAGGGTCATTCTTCCCCTGGAAATGTGGAATATTTACCTTGATATTTCGTAAATTGTTGTCTTCTTGGTTTGTCCTCTCATTCCTTTCTTTTGGGTAATAACCTCTATACTCTTCGAATTCTCCATCAAAATCCCTATTTTGTCGTGCATGGTTAGAGGTCGGAGTTTCCAATCGTTCCATTATCTGGTTTAGAACCGTGTATTGATCTTGCATGGCTCTCATGAACAATTTTAAATCAACATCCTTGTGCCCTTCACTCATTGTCTATGATCAAAAAAATAAAAGTGTTAGTAATCAACAAATAAATCAATTGTACGGACCTCACACTCCCCCTCACGTGTTTACGCTCTATGGATGTCACTCCACTCGTGTTTCACTCAAAATATGGCTTTTATAAGATAATCTCACTCTTGCCTTTTACCTCTCGATCTCCCTTTTAGTTCTTTACGTAAGAATTTGATCGGTGATAGAAATTCAACAAGCCAAACTATAAAAAATCAAACTTAAAAGATTAAAAGTTCAAACTTGTAAGGATGGTTAAATAAATGGTACAATTGAAATAAGACAAAATTTTGAACGAGTACAATATTTCAAATGATGATACAACAACAATTTGAACTTTCGAAGAATAAATTTGGATAAAGACAATATTTCGAATGAAAATTCAACAATTTAAATATTCAAAGAACAATTATGTACGAATTTAAGAACGAATTTTTGAATTTAAAAGGATAGAATTTTCCAAATCTCTAGAACAAAATTTTGATTTTTTTTTTACTTCTCACAACTTTTTTTTTTAGTTTTGACAACTCTTTTTTATTTTTTAGTTTTGACAACTCTTTTTTTTTTTTTTTACCTTTTGAGAATTTTTCTTTTTTTTTGACTTTTTTGCGAATTCTTCGTTTTTTGACTTTTGTTGAAATTTGCAAAAAATTGACAAAGAATAGATTTTTTTTTGTACTTTTCGAATTTCAAGAAGAGAAATTCGCAAGAAGAAACAATTGAAGATAAAAATTGAGACTTGATAATAAGGATGGAAAAAATGATTTTTTTTGGGTACTTTTTGAGTAATAGGACAAATAGAAAAGGATGAAGAAAATATTGAAAATAAAGTTAAAGATAGCACATTGAATCGGGGGAGCCAAAACTCTAATACCAACTTATGCAAGCCTCAGATCTAAAGGACCTGGGACCTGACAATAACGCAGAATAGTTTATAGGAACGCCTTTCTATTTCAAAAATAAAGAATGAACTAAGACTCCAATCGAAGAATTCGATGGAAGTGTAGTTATAAAAATAGGAGATGAACCCGAGCCACACCTGTTGGCTGAACTGAAGCTCTCAAAACAGGAGCTTGATCCAAACGAAACTCGTTGGTAAGAACCAAAGCTATCAAGCAAGATTCTTCAAACGTGACTTGAAGAAGATCGTTGTTCTTCTTAAAGAACCAAAGAGAAATCATCTCTAAAAAAAATCTAATTTTTAATTCAACTTCTTCCTTTCAAATTGAAATAGTTTTGTCATTAAATGGGCTACACATTAAAATTAAATTAAATAAAAACGAAAATAAAAGTAAAATATCTAATAAAATCTTGGGATAATGATCCTTTGCTTGATCGGATGTCATCTCATCTTCAAATTCTGTTTGACCATGATTTGAGTAGATTCGGCCGGATAAAATATCTCCTACGTGATTTGCTTACTTTTGCATGTGACTTTTTAATCCTTGTGTAAGCATGTACCCGACACATGCCTTTTTAATTCTTACATGCGCATGTGCATCGCATGTGCCTTTTAATTCTTGCATATGCACGTGCGTCGCACCCTAACTTTTAATTATTACGTGTGCATGTGCGCCGCACCCTCTCCAAATCTTCATGTATCTTTGGTCTCCCTTGCTTCAACTTGATTATCTTCAATACTCGATACATTCAATAATTTGAGATCAAGTTGTTGCGGCTCCTCTCTCTCTTGGATTTGTAAAATCAATCATTGCAAGGCCTCAGCCATCTTCTTTGTAATAACCCAGAAATTTTAGATTTTTAAATTTAATTTCTGAAACTTCTAATTTAAGTTCGGTTGGAGTTTCAGAAAAATATTTAACGGGAGAATTAAATAATAAAACTCGGAGTCTTCTTTTGTGATGGTTTTCAGAATTTAAAGTCGGGAGGTCGAGAATTCAACGAAATTACGGACGATAAAAACATGTGAGGGCGTTTTGGTAAATTTATTATTTAAATTATTTTATAAAATTAAAAATTTTATAAAAACAACTGAATGGCTTTCGCAAGCCGTTCAGTGTTTGGTTTTACTTCGCCAGAGCCGAGAGAGAACGCGTGAGCGAGAGGGTGATCGGGGACGAGCTGTCGACGATTGACCATCGGGGAAGAGACGTGACGCGCTGAGCAGTTCTGACGAGGCAGAAAGTCGGCGTGAGTGGATTCTTCCCGAGTTGAAAACCGCAGGTAACTCCTCCCCTGTTTCGGCTCTTGTCAACCGAGCCTGAGGGCTCGGTTTTTTCTTGTTTTCTTACGATTTAATTTTGGATTTTTAAATTTAATTTCTAAAACTTCTAATTTAAGTTCGGTTGGAGTTTCAGAATAATATTTAACGGGAGAATTAAATAATAAAACTCGGAGTCTGCTTTTG
>CM039523.1:8287328-8400192 GCA_022433055.1 Begonia peltatifolia
TAAAAACATGTGAGGGCGTTTTGGTAAATTTATTATTTAAATTATTTATAAAATTAAAAATTTTATAAAAACAACTGAATGGCTTTCACAAGCCGTTCAGTGTTTGGTTTTACTTCGCCAGAGCCGAGAGCGAACGCGCGAGCGAGAGGGTGATCGGGGACCAGCTGTCGACGATCGACCATCGGGGAAGAGACGCGACGCGCTGAGTAGTTCTGACGAGGCAGAAAGTCGGCGTGAGTGGATTCTTCTCGAGCTGAAAACTGCAGGTAACTCCTCCCCTGTTTCGGCTCTTGTTTTCTTATGATTTAGCTTGGTATAGGAGTCGGTTATGGGATGTGAATGTGGGTGTAGTGAGCGGACAGTGAATGCTCGGGAGGGAGGGGGAAAAACCCGAGGCTTGTTGGCTGTGGGGTTCAGATTTTGAGTTCGATATACTAGGTTTTGTCCAGATTGTGCTTAATAGGTTGAAATGTGATTGTTCGGTGAAGGAATTGGCGAGATTGGATCGAAGTTGAATTTTTGACTATTTTTCGTATAAAAACAGATTCTGTTTTTGGCCGTTTCGGCCTAGCTTCGGTTGATTGTTTCAAATTTTGTTTTTGTGGGTTAAATTAGGTTGTTAGAGGGACGTATGGCTGCTGGAATCGTTCGGTTCTGATATCCGACGTAAAAGTTATGCGCGTCGGAAGTTTATGTCAGATTTTGGTCCAAGTCAAATTAGCGAGCGTTTTTCATAGAATTGCGACATGTGATAGTAGCATAGCCATTTTTTATGCGTAAAACTAATTTTGAGTGAGTTTTGATGGAAGAAAACAAAAATGTGAAAATTTGGAAAAAGGGGCAGATTCGGTTTTGGGATTTTCCACCTAGCTGTGGCTCATCGTTTTAAAATCCATGCTAGTATGTTAAACTAGGTTCCTAAGGGGACATTTAGCCACTTGAATCACTCGATTCCGTTAAAGGACGCAAAAGTTATGCGCGTCTGAACTGTAGGCTGGTTTTTGGCCGAACCAAACCAATGACCCGTTTTAGTTGGAATTTCATGAGTGTAGTTAAGGAAGGTTATTTTTAGCTTATTTGGTGAATTTTGAGATGAAGATTGATGGGTGACTATTTGTGTTTTAGGTTGAGACACTTTTCGGCGAAGCTGTGCGTCGAGCGAGATTAGAATGCCAGGTAAGTAGTGCATGCATGCGTTTTGCCCAAGTGGGCCTACACTATAGAACTTTTGGGTTTATGTGATTGATTGTGGTGTGTGTGCGGATTGTCTGACATGCATCATATTTTAAAAATGTGAACGGAAATTATTTTTGAGCATGTTTTGAGTATGTGGTGAGACGTGTGGCGGTGGTACCGCAAATTTTGCTAGTGTGCGGGCCGGTGCTTCACCAGCCGCAGATTCCGCTCGAGGAGTGGGCCGGCTGGGCCATCATGCGGTGTGAATGTGTTGACGGTGAGAGTGATGGACAGTGGTACCGCGGATCCTAATAGTGTGTGGGCCGGTTCAACACCAGTTTCGGATTCTGTTCGAGGAGTGGGTCGGCTGGGCTGTCGCAAAAAGTGTGTGTGTGGCAACTGTGGCCCCGTGCTGGGAAGGCTGGGACGGGGGCGACGTGTTAGGGTGTAGTGGGGCGCGAGGTACACCCTTACCCTGATGTGGTTGCCGTGTGGTGATGCGTGTGTGTAGCTTGTAGGCCTCGTTGCTGGGGAGTCCGGGACGGTGGCGACATGTCAGGGTGTAGGGTGGCGTTAGGTTCCTTCTTACCCTGGTGCGGCTACACTAAGCGTCTCAGATGTGACAACATGAGTGTGAGGGTAGAGACTGCATGTGATAGGATTGCATTGTCGGCTTTTATTTTCATATCGCATTACTTACTGAGCGTTAGGTTTATGTTGTGTGTTCTGTGGTGTAGGTGCTGACGACCTTGCTGCTGAGCCTCGAGAGCCTAGTTCTGAGGCATAGGATGGTTGGCGGCATGCGACTGAGCTACTGGATGACAGATTTTGTTAGGGCGACCCGACCCGTGATGGTGGTAGGTGACGGTGAGATGCATTGGGTTGTTAATTTTTTGTCGAGTATTTGTGCAGATAGAGGAGTTTGTATAGACGTTGGTTGTACATGATTGTATAGAATGGTTGTAGTGTTTTGGGGACGCGTATGTATTTTTATATATTAGAGTATAGTATTACTCTATACTGTGAATTTTCTTCATTTACATTTGATGGATTTTCGTTGTCTTCATACTCTGATTTTGTTATAGTGATTTCTCTGGATGGTGGATAGATAAATACTATTAGTTTTTTGTGAACTGTGTGCAGGGTTTTAAATTTTTGGGATAGCCAGTTTTTAGGCGTTATTCTGCCGAAATTTTGAGAGAGGGGTTGGGAGTCGAAAGAATATGGAATAGGTTGAGGTGTGTACAGTGAATGCTAGAGAAGTGTAGATGAGTGTGGGAGGCGGCGTGATCGCAGGTGCGCGGGGCACGCGGCCCTGCGGGTACTCACGGGTCGTGCGACGCCGGGTAAGGGCATGCGCGCGGACGTGCTGTACAGCGGCAGGGTGCGTGGGGCACGCGGCGCTGTGAGCGTGTGCGAGGCACAGTGACATTGAGTTGGCACGTGCGGCACCGCGAGGGTGCGTGCGGGGTGTCGAAGTGGGGAGGTGAGTGCGCGGCACCAGATTGTGTGGTTCGAGGGGTGCGTTGGATTTTTTCCTAGGATTTCGAGTCTTACCGTTTTATCTTAAAGTATTTTAAATGGTTTTCTTTTCCGCTACATAGTTTTTATATTGAGGATTATGTGTTCCCTCTTCGGGACGCGAGTTGTTTTCGAATCGAGTCGAAAATTTTTCGTACTAAAAAATGTTCTTTTGAAAATGATTTGAAAACGAAAGGGGTATTAAATTGAGTGAGTTATGTCAAGTGTTAGTATGTGTAGTGTGTAGATGCACTGTAGCGCACCGGGAACGCGGAGTTTCTCGGGGTATTACATTCTTAGCTCTGGATTGTGTCAATGGACTGTCAATGTTTTCAATTGGATCGTTGGTCTTGGGCTTGGGTTTAGGCTTGGCCTTAACTCGGATCACATCATCAACCAACCCACGTGGATCTTGATCTCTTTCTAACTCACGCGGATCTTGATCTCTTTTTAGTTTGCGTGGATCTTTACCCTTCTCTTTTCTGTCCATGGAGATTTGTGGTGTCCAACTCCATACCTTATTGCTCTTCTTTTGCCAATTTCGTGGGTCTCATTTCCATGGTACGAAACTCTTCATTTTCATAGCCTTTTGCTCATGTTGTGATGACTCTTTTTCTCGAGTTTCTACAACTAAACCATGTGAAGTTTTATTCATTGGACCTCATTTATCTTCTAATAAATCATGGTTATTGACTTTGAAATTTGTCGCTCCTCGGTTCACATTACACCACCTGGTTATTTCTCGATGGATTTTTGAAATAAGGAGTGTCAAAAGCTATTTGAACGAGATATGTCAATCCAATCGATTATTTATGGAAAGATTGTCGACTTCACTTGTTGGGAATCTTTGTAGATCTAGAAAATGTTTGATAGAATTGACTTGCATGGGGTATACAACATGCAGGGAGAGACTTGCGACAGAATTGTTCGCTTATTTTACGCGAACTTGACTAATACTGGGAGGGCTGAGATCTTAAAGTCATATTTATGCGGTAAAGATATTATGATTCATGCAAATCAAGTAAACGAGTTGCTGGGATTTGCTTTAAATATCGCGGTGCAATACTATCACGCTTCCCGATAGTGTGATTTTGCTAGAAGGCCAGATGGACTGCAGTTTCTTAGACAGATTCACCGCAATTCGGACGTTGAAAATTCACCAAACCAAAATCCAAGGACTTGAATGCCAAAGCTCGGTTGTTCACAATTTGATCAGCTACACCCTACTGCGTAGGGATTGCCACAGAGATCTGGTGAATTGAATGGATCTCTATATTATGGAGAAGATGTACAGCTCCACAATATTCGACCTCAGATTCATGATTTTAGGTCACATGAACGAGATCAGATGGACACGAAACAAAAATCTACCGTACAGTACTTTGATTTGGAAGATCGTGTAGTGATCTGAAGTTCAGCTGCATGTCAGAGAGCAGATTAGAGCTCCTCGATCCTTGGATGTATTTGACAGATTTCATTTATCTCGGATTGGCCTAGTTGAATTCACCGGGTGTTGGATGCTGAAGGGAGAGCCCGAGGACGCTATAGGACTGGATGCTCCGATGGAGGAGAACGCCCTAGCCACCATGACGGAGCCGCCCATTACCCCTTAGGTTTGCAGTAGTCGAGAGGAACAGATGCATCTGGAGTGGCAACAGACGTATTGGGAAGAGCAATAAATGTATCAGGAGCGGCAGCAATTGCATTAGGAGCGGCAGCAGATGCATCAGGAGCAGCAGCAGATGCATCAGGAACGACAACAGATAATTGAGTTCCTCATAGGCAGGGTCGAGGAGTTGACCGTGGGCTAGAAAAAGGTGGTTGAGTCACAGAACTATCTCAGTGAGTCCATTAGATAGGTCCTTGAGAGGATGACGGATTAGATGACAGACAAAGACGACGACGATGACGTACCACCGGAGTAGTTTAGTTTAGTTTGTATTTTGTATTTCATTTGATATACTTTAATTTTAGTGGCTTGGATAATATTTTTTTGTATTGGAATCAGTCATATTTGTATATATTTATGATTTCAATTTGCAGGAACTATTTGAATATAGCTTTGGAGGAGTATAAAATAAATAAAACTCTATCTAATTTTTTAATTTTTTAAAAATAATTAATTAAGTATAATTGTATGCAATTTATTTAATATAAATAATGCGTTCAAACAAATTTATCACTTCTAATTAATTAATGAATAAAATATAAAATAAATTAATTAATTAACGTATTCAAATTATTTTATAGTAAATAAATATTATTTAGTATAATTAACCTATTTAAACAAATTAATGACTTCTAATTAATTATTATATGAAATATAAAAAAAATTAATAAATTAATTATTGTATTGAATTTATTTAAGGTATTTAAATAAATAAATAATATTTACTTAAACCAAATAAAAAAGAACTATAAATTGAAAAAAAATTGGAGTTACATGAAAATAACTGAATTCCAACATAAATTACAACGGTCAATTTTTTCTGCTCTTGCCTCGTCCGCGAGTCTTAGATTACTGTACATAATGAAAACTATATTAAAAAAGAATGACAACGTGTTTAAGAGCAAAATGTTTAGAATTGTATCTGCGTCGCCTCATTTGTGTTGAAACCCATAAACGTGTCATGGGAAACAACAATGCTTGAAGTGGATCCTCGGTTCTGACAAGTATGACTATTATGCCCGTACTGACGACATATTTTGCACGACATTTTTGAGTTTCGCCTACTAGCTCTTCCACTTGACAGCTTATTGCCATCTCGCACTCTTGTCTTCTTAGTCTTACCAGGTTGTCGATATCGTGTGGGTGGAAATAGTTCCTTCCTACCTGGCGCATCCGACCACATTAATTGGCCGTTCACGGGTTGAATAAATTGGAAGTATATCTGCAGGTAAGTCACCCGGTGATAGTATTGATGCATGTAAATTTTTGGTTGCACTCTCAAGAAAAATATGCATGAAATGATGTGAACACACGGGATTCCAGTAAGCGTTCACCTAGTGCATTCGCACACCCATGTATTCATGTCGACGACGAATTATTTGTTGTCGTTGCTTACTTGAAATCATGAATCTCCCCCAAACATAGGGCTCCAATTTTCAGCTGCATCTACTAGCTTGTCAAGCTTTTTATATATTTGGGGACACATGAGGGTCGTTAATTGGGCCATTTTCTTAAATTTTTTAACGATGCGAGTCATCATGTACGTTCGTATCGTCTCGAACATGGTGAGGATTGGTTTGTCCCTGACAGGCAATGTAGCTGCATTGAATGACTTGCACCGGTTATTTAAGCCCATTTCGCACTTGGGAATCGGAGAGAAGGTATGATTAGCCAAATATCTAGGTGGTTTTGTTCGAAGCCATTGGTGGGCAGCAGGGCTAAGTTCATGTAATTTTCTAATTTGTAATTCGAAATGACGTCTTGTGGGTGCCCTGATTGCGTTCCACATCACTTCTTGGTATGCTTTGCCTCAGAACGGCCCTTTGAAGATTGCGTACAGGTGCCAGAGGCAGAAACAGTATTCGGCTTCTTTAAATTGATCTTCCATAACATTCCTCAACCCCTGATATTAAAACAGAGTTACTTACAATATACCTTTTGTCGATCAGAAACAATTGTCTATCGGCTCCATCTCCAGTGTGCAGATCTGCCTTCAAAAGTTTCAAACCACGTCCATGTGTCCTCGGTCTCTTTTTCGACGTTGGCAACAACAATGACATATACTCTATCGTTCGCATCAATACTAACGGATATGAGTGATTTCCAGGGACATGAACCCTTAAGGTGACAACCATCCAAATATATAATAGGGCGACCAAACTACAGCAAACCCGCCTTACAAGCGGTCAAGCACATATACACTCTTTGGCATATTAACGAGCTCCCCGTATTGTTAGTAAGTACCTCAAATGTACTACTTAGATTTGTTCTATATATTTCTTTTGCATACGACCAAACTAGCTTATATTGTTCGTCGTTATTGCCTTTGTTAAGCATGCGAGCTAAGCTTCTTACTGTTTTAGCAATAGTAGATGTAATATTCGCATTGTGCTCAATCCTCCTTGTCTCCATAATGGAATAAATATCCCACCTATGTTGACTTTTGAACATACGCAGATATCAATGTGCCACCCATTGTGCATTAACGTGTTTATTTTAAACTATCATCGCACAGCTGTGAGTATTAATCAAACTCTTTATTTGATAGGTATTCTCGTCTTGATTCTGTGAAGCATGCAATCGCCACTCACACCCTTCTGAACACTTAGCCATTAATCGATTTCTTTCACTTTTAGTGAATACTATACCAACACCATGTTTCACAGAATAATATTTATTTCATCTTTAAGTTTATTTAAAAATAAATATTCTTTAGTCAAAAAAAATATCATTGGAACATCTTCCCTTGCCTGTACGCTTTCAACTTCATCATCATCTGACATAACCAGTGTTCGAAGCTGATCGTCTAGAGTTCTTGATGTTGAATGCACTTGTATTACTTCATTTTCATCAGAGTCATCCTCACCATATGTAGGAGTCTCATCTGAATACCAATTCATCTTGTCATCACCAATTGTTTCCTCCTTTAATTCAAACCATGTATCTGGATCAAAATATATCGTCCTTGATAATACGAAACAAGAAAATATTTGTGAAATTTTAGAGATTTCAGAAGGTGTGGATTGAGATTGGATGATTGAGATTGGATGATTGAGGTTTCTTGTGCTAGGCTTCCATTCGAAGTCTTCAATAATGGATTCAACACCTACAAAAGAATTGAGCTTGTTAGCAATTACGTTAGTTAAAACATGGGCCTTAGCATGGGATTGAGGGAGTGGCCTCCTTGGCACATCATCATCCCTAGGTGACTGAGAATTTGTCGTCAAATCCAGAAGGTTGACTCTTTGGACTTTTTCAAATATTCCACTCTTAAAGAGTTCATCTTGTTCATTAAGGCCTATAAAATCAGTAAACATATTAGTAGGAGAATTTGGCTGTGGATTTGGCCTAAGATAGTGGAGTGACCCTCTTGGCACTTCCTCAATTAATCCATGATTAAATTTGCGGGGTGTCTTCCACTTATACCACGTTCCAATTCTTCCTCTCTCAAGTTGTGTAATCATAGAGTTTAGGAAATTATCATGCATTATAAATTCTTCCATACCGTTAGTTAGTAGTTTCCCCATCAAATAAATGTTCTACTCTCTTCGTAAGCAATTATAATGAAGTAGTTTATAACATCTTAAGTGGGTGTGATGGAATACCTTTCTTTTGGTAGTGAATGATTATGCTTAATAATATCATGCCAGCACGAATGATTAGTGCAATTCAAAACATAACTTTTATCACATTCAATTCTTTAAAACCAAGTAATTAAGTTATTAGTTGGAATGAATATTGAAACTAAGTCACTCAAGATTTTTTTAAACATTTCTTCCTAAAAACCTAGTCTTAAATGTTTAGGATGACTTGTGATTCTACAAAGACCTATCTTGTCCTTAGTCCTTGGGGAAATATTAGAAAATTCATTCTCCTCTAAGACTAGAATAGAACTATCAGTTTGGGACAAAAAGGAATCTAGATAGATTTTATCCATTTGGTAGTACTTTTGTTAGTGGTGGGGGATAGACTGTAACACCCGGAATTTTTACATTATAGATTTAGGATTTCGTATCTGGAATTTTAGAAACGGGATTTCGAGAAGTAAATTAATGGATTGAGCTAAATAAGGAGTAACTAGATAATTGGAATAAAAAGAAGAACAAATGTGGACATTGAAAGGAGGTAGAAATTAAATTAAATTGAAGCTTCTCCTACAAACTACCACTATACCTACGCCCAAACACCCCAACTCTCTCTCCCTTCCTTCCTCAACGTAAAAACACCTTCCTCAGACTTCTCCCTCTCATTTTCTTTCCTCTTCAGATTTCTCCTCCCCTCCCACATAGCTCTCCTCCATTTCCCCTCCTTATGCCATTTCCTTTTTGTTTTTTCCTCTTCTTGAATATCTTAAGGTAAGATTAAAGTTAATTAAGGATGAGTTCTAAATTAAGGTTGGATTCTAAATTAAGGTTGGATTTAAGGTGATTTCATAAGGGTTTTATCTGTTTTGCTTAGGGTTTCTAAAATTTCTTCTTTCTCCTTCTCAAGTGGCTAAGTTTCACCATTCTTTGGAACTAGGTAAGGCAACCCTCTACTTTAGTAAATAGTTGATTCTAGGGCTTAAATGTATAGAGATTGGTTGAGGAAGTTATGGATTGTTTGGTGTGAAAGAGGAGTGTACGAAAATTTAAGAAAAGTGGCTCAAAAGGTTACTATGAATGTCAAGTATTGATGTTAGGATAAGAATTGAGGAACATTTGTTCGGTTTTGGAATTTCAATAGGTGTTTAGTTAATACAATTCAATCGTAGAAATGTTTAAATTAAGGTTTAATGGTTATTTTGATGGTCGTTATTTTAGGTTCGATTGCTCAACGGGAAAGTGAACCGAAAACATTAAGGACCTGAGGTAAGTGGGTGTTAGGTTTTTGGCCGTTAAGGCCCTACATTATAATGATGGTAGGATGTTAGAATTATGATGATGTTTTGATGATTATAATGAATGGTTTGAAGTTTGAGCGAATTGGGTAGTGTTAAGATGTTAGGAAGTCGTTTAGTGATGTGATTTCCTTTTGAGATACATATGTTTATTCAAATGTCATTGATGATTCATGTTTGTATTATGTACGATATCCCTCATGCATTATGTTTTTCCTAAAGTGGTATATCAAATGTTTTACATGCACGTTTTAAGTAAAGAAGAACAAGAATATGTAATTTATGTAAACGGTTAAGTGCGGGTATTGGCCGAGGATGACACAAGGTATGTAAATGGCAACTCATGGCAAGTGAATGACACCCAATGTTAAGTAAATGGCAACTCATGGCAAGTTATGTGGTCTACGAGGTAGACGGGGTGATGCTTGTGCCTACGCCCACGAAGACGCCCCATTTTCCCATGTTATGTAATGTTAAAGAAATGAAAACGAACATATTTTACGAAATCATGCATTCGTGTATATGCATTCCTGTAAATGTGTATGTTCGTGCATCTCTTATTAAGCATTAGGCTTATAGTTTAAATCTTATGATGTAGGTGACGATATTGAAGGTGAGGTGTGTCCTCTGGAAGTCATTGCATAGGTCGGTTGATGGACGGTGCTCGTGACAGGGGGGAGGTGTTTGGCATGGCTATTACGACCCGTGTGTGGTACTCTGAGCACTAAGTTCTGTTTTGTTTGTAAAGGTTAGGTAGAAAATGGTTTTGTTTTGAAAATACTAAAATGCTTGAGATACATATATTTTGAACCGTGTTCTAATACATGGGTTTTCCATCAGTCCATGTTAAGCTTCCGCTATGAGTCTTCTCTTAGATTTTACAAATTATGATGAGAGTTACGTTTTGAGTAAAAATGACATGTATTTAAAAAGAGTTTTCATTGGGGATATAGGCTAAGGAAGATGAATTTTGATGAGGAATGTATGAAGTGTTATTAGGAGTTTTAAGTTATGTTACTATGAAACAAAGTGTCGACCTACATGTTAAAGTGTCGACCGAACCTTGCATGTGTCGACTCCATGGATCGACCGTCGCCAACAGAGGCAAACGAAGTGTTGACCTGCGCAAGAAAGTGTCGACCGGTAGTGTAAAATAGATGGGAGTGTCGGCCAAGGGGATTGACTATCACAGACAGAGAGGAATGAAGTGTTGGCAGGTTTATACAAGTGTCGACCCTTGGGTGAAGGACAGATCATCGTGTCGACCGAACGTTATAGGTGTCGACCGGGACCCCTCTTCCTTGATTAAAACTCAAGAAGAGATCTTGGCGGAATTGTAATTTTTAAACATGTTTCAATCCAACGTTTTGAGGTATTTTCCAAACGTATTCGTAGACGTTTTTATGTGTTTTAAAAAGGATGTAAACGTATTAAAAACCAGCTTAAAGTTGTTATAGAATTCAAAAATTTTACGTCATTATGGAAAGTATAAGTTAGAGAAATGTCACGGCAAGACCGTGGCGGCCCTATTTTGCCTCTGGGCGGGGGATAAGAGGTGGGTCGTCACAACTGTTGTATCAGAGCACCTGTGTTTTAAAAGCATTTTTGTAGACTGCCTGCTAGCACAAACCGCCGCACGGGAACTCTCCATCGGCTGTAAGTGTTTACGTTTAAGTAATCGTTATCAGATGTTTATTTTTATCTTATGATGTGTCTAGGAACTACAAAATGCCTAGAGCACCTAGACATTCGAGAGATGAACAGGTTAGTCGGTTGATGGATCTGGTGAACTGGCAGTCTGAACAGCTGGGGATTTTACTGAATAGAGATGGAAATGGGAATGGAAACGGACAAGATAATACTCCACAGGACCAAGGTGGGGAAAGATTCAAATGACTTAGGCCTCCAATGTTTAATGGACAGTCATTTATGCTGAGGAGTGGAGCCGGAAGATCGAGAGCATGTTTGATTATGCGAAGGTGGAGGAAGCCGAGAAAGTGACGTGCACAGTATTCCACCTGGAAAAGGATGCTACCTTTTGGTGGGATACCGTTAAGGCCACAACAAATGTTGGAATTATGACCTGGGAGCAATTTAAAATCGTGTTTTACGACAAGTACTTCAACTGGACAGTTCGGACCAACAAAATGGCAGAATTCACTCAATTATGCCAAACGGGATCAGTGGCTGACTATGTACGAAGGTTTGAAGCCCTATCTCGTTATGCAGGCCATTTCCTTAGCGAAGAGGAAAACAAGGTGTATCTATTTGTTTAAGGGTTAAAGTTGGAGATCTTTAAAGGGGTAAAGACTGTGGGTGTCGATGACATGCCATACCACAGGGTCATGGCCAAGGCCCTAGAGCTTGATGATATAGAGATGAAGCTTCAATGATAGAAAGAATCGCCGAAGAAGTTTTTCAGAGAGGTACAACCACAGCAAAGTCGGGGATGGCAATCACAACAAAAAAGGGAGTCAAAAGGCTGAATGAAGCGCCGATCGACCACGACAAGGGCAAGCAACCACAAGGGGCTTCCCAAGCTCCTCAATGTCCTACATGTCAAAGAAATCACTTTGGGCAGTGCAAGTTGCATTCAAGCCACTGCTTCAGGTGTGATAAAATGGGTCAAAAAGCCAGGGATTGTCTCGGGCCAAGCAAGAGGCAGCTAGGCGGCGCTCCGAGGATTTTTGCTCTGATTGAGGATGAAGGAGCTGCCCAACTTTCAATTGTTTCAGGTACCATTTTGCTTTGTAATGTAGCAGCCTATGTTTTGATTGACACGGGAGCAACACATTCCTTTATATCGTTGGAGTTTGTGTCTAAGTGAAATTTAGAGTTCGTTCTGGCTAACCGTAGTTATAGCGTTATGTTACCTACCGAGGAATTTTTGCACTTGGATTAGGCGATACAGGGGGATGTAATGACAGTGGGTGGCGAAAGATGTATGAGAGCTTGATCATACTAGCCATGAAGGAGTATGACGAGATCTTAGGGATGGATTGGTTATTCAAACACTATGCTACGATAAATTGTAGGTTAGGAGTTATAGACTTTAGACCCTCGAATAGTGAAGGTTGCTCATTTCAAGCAACCCTTCGTACGGACAGGATGTTGATAATATCATCCATGGATGCTCAGCGATCGATGAAGCCTGGATGCTTTGGCTTTATAGCAAGTGCATTTGATACACAGAGGCGGAATGAGAAGAAGTTACAAGACATTCCAATAGTTGAGAGGTTTCTGGAAGTTTTCTTGGACAAATTATCGGGCTTACCTCTTGACAGAGAGGTGGAGTTTACTATCAAAGTTAGTCCTGATTATGCGCCAATATTTATCGAATGGCACTAGTGGAGTTGAGGGAATTGCAAGCTTAATTGAAGGGATTGACAGATAAGGGCTTTATATGCCCAAGTGTTTCTCCCTGGGGCGCTCCAGTGTTGTTTGTAAAGAAGAAGGACGGCTCCTTACGAATGTGTGTGGATTACAAGGAATTGAATAAGCTGACCATTAAGAACAAGTATCCATTTGCCAGAATCGACGATTTGTTTGAACAACTATAAAGGGGGTAGACTGTTTTCAAAGATCGATTTACGTTCGGGATATTATCAATTGAAAGTAAAAGCCGAAGATATACCAAAGACAGCTTTTTGGACCCGTTATGGGCATTCTGAATTTATGGTGATGTCTTTCAGACTGACGAATGCTCCGGCAGCTTTTATGGACTTAATGAATAGAGTATTTTGAGATTTTCTAGACAAGTTCATGATAGTCTTTATAGACGACATCTTAGTATATTTCCGTAGTGATAAGGAGCATGCAGAGCACTTAAAGGCCGTTTTGACTACTCTAAAGCAGCGCCGATTATATGCCAAGTTTTATAAGTGCAAATTTTGGTTAGATCAAGTCAATTTCTTGGGCCATGTTATTTCTAAAGAAGGTGTTTCGGTGGATCCGGTCAAGATTCATGCCATAAGAGAGTTGCCACAACTGAAAAATGCCAATGAAGTGAGGAGTTTTGTAGGTCTGGCTAAATATTATAGAAGATTCATTGAAGGATTTTCCATTATTGCAAAGCCTTTGACTAATTTAACAAAGAACGAGGTGAAGTATGAATGGTTGGAGAATTGCAAGAGGAGCTTCTAGACTCTAAAGCAGAAATTGACCACAACTTCTTTATTGATACTTCCAGTGGAAGATGGGAAGTTAAGTATTTATTGTGATGCTTCCAAGATTTGTTTGGGATGTGTACTAATGCAGGACGGAAGAGTAATTGCCTACGCCTCTACACAGTTAAAAAGTTACGAACAGAATTACCCGACACATGACTTGGAATTGGCGGCAGTGGTGTTTGCATTAAAGATATGAAGGCATTATAACGACCCCTGGTTCGGTCGTTACTAACTTGACTGTTCATAAATTTATAAGAAAATCCTTTGCAATTACGTTACATTTTTTTTAAAAGGTTGAATAAGTAACGACCCGTAACTCTATCGTTACTAACTTAAATTTTTTTAATAAAACTTCGTAAGAAAGTCCTTTAAAATTTATTCATTTTCTTAAAACGGCATTACTCTAAATTTAAAATTTGATAGTAGAAAATAGTTCGCGTGCAGGGCGGCCCCGGTGCCTATGCGGGGCGTGTACAGGCGCAATCGATCGATGCACGTTAGGGTTAGGCTGAGAGAGCGCGGATCTATCGGTGCTCAGTGGCCAATTGATCAGCAGGTCGACAGTTATGTTGGTTGACACTTGAGAGGGTGCCGATTGATTGCAAGGGTGCACTGATCAATCCATCCCGCGTGTGCGCGGCACGAGTTTCGGGTGGGTGACGTGCACACGCTAAATGAGCGACGCACGCGCTGCGCGGTGGGTGCCCAAATTTTTTTGTAAATTTGATTTCCAAATTTTTGATTCCAACTTTGAATGAATATTTTTAAACACGTTTTAAAAATATTTCTCATTCGTTTCAAAGGGGTTTAAAATGATTTTAATCGTATGATTTTCAAATGAAATGCGAACGATTCCAGTGCGTTTCTTTTTTATGAAATTTTCTTAAGAGTTACAAATATTCTTTTGAAAGGATTTAGAAAAAAAAAGTACAAGTTGTCGTGTGAGACGTTGCGGCCCGAGAGACTGTGGGGTTCTTGGGGCGAGAAAAATTATAGTATTAGAGCCATGAAGTCAAAAGCATTCGGTAGATTACCTTACACCGCCGATCGCCGCATGGAAGGGCTCCACCAACTGTAAGTGTTTAAGTTTATGTTAAGTTATGTTGTTAAGTATTTGGTATGTATTGTTTAAGAATAATATCATGGCAAGGGATCAATGAAGGGATCTGGAGGTTGGAAGTTGATGAAATGGATGACTTGTGTACGATTAGACCACTGACCGAGTTAGTAAACCGTCAGTCCCAATAGCTAGAGAGGTTTATGAGTAGAGAGAACCATGAGAATTCTACTTCAAACGCTTCAGTTGATGAAAGCGGGGATAGGTTTCATCGGCTCCGACCCCCAAAATTTGATGGATTGTTGTTACATCCTTTGTATGCGGAGGAATGGATCAGTACAATAGACAACATGTTCGATTATGCTTTGGTAGACGAGGCAGAGAAGGTCTAAAGTGTTGTATTCCATTTTGCAAAGGATACCAAATTTTGGTTGGACACGGTGAAGACAACTACCGATGTAAGGGCAATGTCTTGGGAGAAGTTTAAAACAATGTTCTACAATAAGTACTTCAGTCACATGGTCAAGACTAGTAAAAGGGTGGAGTTCGTTTAGCTATGACGAATAGGGACAGTGGCGGATTATGTTAGGACGTTTGAAGCGCTATTCCGATTTGCCAGCACTTGGTGAGTCAAAACGAGAATAAGGTCCATCAGTTTGTTTAGGGACTAAGGACAGAAATTTACGAGGATATGAAAATAGCCGGAACACGGGTGGTGCCGTATGAGATGGTGGTGGCCAAAGCTCTGGAAATCGAGGAGGCAGAGCTCAAATTTCCTAGGCAGAGAGAACCGCCTAAGAGGTTTTTCAAGGAAGTTGCACCCCAACAAAATAAAGGATGGCAACAACAACTGAGGGGCACGAAAAGACTGGGCGACAATCAATGTAACGAGGGAGGCACGAAATGAGCACAAGGGTCCAAACAATTTCCTCAGTGCCCGAAATGTACGAAGCATCATGTTGGTGAATGTAGGTTGGCTTCGAGCCAATGTTTCAACTGTAATGAGATCAGACATCTTTTCAGAGATTGCTCGAAGTCCAGCAGAGGTTGATGTTTTAATTGCAATGAAGTGGACCATATTGCCAGGAATTGCCTGGCACCGCATAAGGGTCCTACGAGGGTAGCACTGAGGGTATTCGCCCTCATTGAGTTAGATGATGCTGCACAGCCCTCAGTGATATCATGTAGAATTCTAATTTCTGATGTTGCTGCTTATACGCTTATAGATACAGGTGCCACACATTCGTTCGTATCAACAACGTTCGTAGTTAAAGTAAATTTGTTGCCAAGACCATCAGAGTAGTTCTATGATGTAATGTTGCCATTAGGAGAGTGCCTACACTCAGATCAGGTGGTTCATGACGACATAGTGTCCGCAGGGGATAAGCGACTATATGCTGATGTCATCATAATTGATATGAAGGGATATGATGTCATCTTAGGAATGGATTGGCTATTCTCGCACTATGCCACAATTGACTCCAAGCAGAGAGAGCTATTCCTTTAAGGTAGGAAAGGATTTGAACAGGATTTCTGTTGTGTCCTCTATGAAAGCCCGACAGTTGATGAAAGACGGGTGTATGGGCTTCTTGGCAAGTATAATAGATGTGCAGTTGTAGGCAAAATCCAGCTTTAGGATATTCCCATTGTCCAAGACTTCCCGGGGGTATTCCTTGATGATTTGCCAAACTTGGCTCCGGATAGAGAAATTGAGTTTGTTATTGATGTGTATCCTGTAGCTGAATCGGTATATAAGAATCCGTATAGACTGGGCCTACTGAATTGATGGTGTTGAAAGCGCAGTTGGAGGAACTGGTTGATAAGGGCTTCATACTCCCCAATTTCTTACCCTGGGTTGTGTCAGTGCTCTTTGTCAAGAAGAAGGACGGGTCATTGCGGATGTGCATCGATTACAGGGGGTTGAAGAAACTGACTGTAAAGAATAAATACCCGTTGCCGAGGATATATGACTTATTTGACCAACTTCAAGGTGCACGTGTATTTTCCAAGATTGATCTGAGGTCGGGTTATTACTAGCTAAAGGTCAAGGAAGAGGACATCCCAAAGACAACCTTCCGGACGAGATACGAGCACATGAGTTCTTAGTAATGTCGTTTGGATTAACTAATGCCCTTGCAGCCTTATGGACTTAATGAATAGGGTATCCCGAGAGGATTTGGATAATTTTGTGATTGTCTTCATTGATGTTATCCTAGTTTACTCACGGAGCGAAGAAGAACAGAAAGAGCACTTGAGAGTAGTGTTGATGACTCTGAAGTTACATAAGTTGTATGCTAAGTTCTCAAAGTGCAAATTTTAGCTGGGTATGATCAACTTTCTAAGGCATGTCATTTCCAGCGAAGACATTTCAGTTGACCTAATGAAAGATAAAGCTGTCAAGGAATGGCCTCGACCGAGGAGTGCCAAAGATTTTTGTAGTTTTCTAGGGTTAGCAGACTATTACCGAAGATTCATTGAGAGATTTTCTAGGATTGCAGTGCCTCTAATCCGATTGACAAGGAAGAATGTAAAGTATTGGTGGTCTGAAGAGTGTGAAGGAAACTTCCAGACTCTAAAGCAGAAATTAAAGACAGCCCCATTGATGACGCTACCAGTGGAGGTTGAGAAGTTTAGCATTTACTACGATGCGTCCAAGATAGGCTTGAGATGCGTATTAATGCAGGATGGAAAGGTGATTGGCTATGCTTCCAGGTAGTTGAAAACCTACGAGCAAAATGACCTGACGCATGACTTGGAATTAGTGGCGGTGGTCTTTACACTGAAAATTTGGAGGCATTACCTGTATGGGTAGCAATGAGAGATATTTTCAGACCACAAAAGTCTGAAGTATATTTTCATGCAAAAGGAGCTTAACCTGAAACAGAGGAGGTGGTTGGAGTTCGTCAAGGATTATGACTTCAAGATCAAATACCACCAAGGAAAGGTGAATATGGTGGCAGATGCCTTGAGCCGAGTATCAGCATCAACATTTGTTGTGACTTCTACAGTGTCGACAGAACTGAAGGTAGAAGTTTAGAAATTTGGGTTGGAAGTGGTTTTAGACTTAGTAGCCACACTCTCGATAATGTCTTTGAAGCCAACAATCCTGGATAAGAGGATTCGGAGTGCAATAAGCTTAAGTTGAGTATGGAGGCCAATGCCAATTCTGAGCTTAGCTATTCAAAAAACAGAATTCTGAAATTTCGAGATAGGTGGTACGTTCCGAATGTCAGGGAGCTACGGAAGGAAATATTGTCAGAACCTCACTCGTCTTCTTTCTCTGTGTATCCTGGAAGCACCAAGATGTACAGGGACTTGAAACAGTATTTCTGGTGGCCCAATATGAAGCGAGAAGTTGCCAAGTATGTTGAAGCTTGCGTGATATGCCAGCAGGTGTAAGCGGAGCAGCAGAGGTCGGCATGTGATCTTCAACCCCTGCCTATTCTAGAATGGAAATTGGAGCACATAACTATGGATTTTGTAGTGGCATTACCAAGGACAACCAAGGGCCACGATGCAATTTGAGTGATTGTTGACAGATTGACGAAATCATCTCGCTATTTGCCAGTAAAAATGATGTATTCCATGGATCCGTTCGCTCAGCTGTATATTCAGAAAATTGTCATGGTACATAGGATACCAGTGTCCATAGTGTCAGATCGAGACCCTAGGTTTATGTCGAAGTTTTGGAAAAGCCTGCATAAGGCTATGGAATCCAATTGAGCTTCAGTACAACATTTCATCCCTAAACTGGCAGGCAATCGGAAAGGACCATACAGATTTTAGAGATTATGCTGAGGGCCTGCGTGTTGGAGTTTCGGATAGCTTAGAGTAAGTTCCTACCATTGGTGAAATTCTCGTACAATAACAGCTATCAATCCACCTTTAGCATGACATCGTCTGAGGCCCTATATGGAAGGAAGTGCATATCGCCACTGTACTGGGATGAGCCAGGAGAATCGAGATTGGTAGTGTAGTGTCCCCATTTCCACACTCCCAAAAATTTGGAAAAAAGTTTAAAAATTTTGCTTTTCTTTAAAGTACTCATTTGAAAATGAACGTTTTAAAGTACGCAGCGGAAATCATATTAATAAAACTAACATTAAATTTTGAAAATGTATATATCCTCGGGATATCTACTGAAAATCCAGTAGAAGAACATCTAAAAATATCAACCCCAAACCTGAAAATCAAACCAAAAAACAACATAGTACAGTATCTTTCAACAAAATCATCCATGTACATTTTTAAAATACTATTCAGATCTATCAGACCATGTTCCAAACAAAACCACTAATCTAAAATTGAAGTTTTCGAAACAAACCTTTCCATCAAACTATCAACAATAAAATTCACTAAATATCAAAATCTATACATGAAATCCATCAAGAGAGATCGTTCAAAATACAAAAAACCTTCAAAAGCAGTCTCTCATAAACCTCTACCATACCATACCACCATCCACGGGTCGAGTCATCTTAACACTGTACACCAAATCTGGTGCCATGGTCTTGCGCCTCCAACTGCTTGCTAATTCTGGCTAGGCTCATAGAACTTACCAGTCTGTACGTCTACACTTACACCACAGGATACAAAAGGTAAGCCTAATACTTAGTAAGTAATGCATAATGAAACGTAAAAACTACCCATGCAACCCTAACATAGGCAATATCTACTCTCTCACACTTGTTATTGTTTTCCTGACATTGTAACGTACAATCCTTATACTGAGTTAGGAAGCGGATTAGTTTTCCCAAGTTAATTCTCTGTTTGCGTTGAAGAACAAATCACTTCTTCGAGCCCTGTCATGCAAACCGCCGCCAAGTCAGTTAGCCCTTGCACCACACTGCCCCTGACACATTGCCACCGTCCCAGCTCAACCAGCGATGGAGCCCACAAGTTGCATGCAAATCCCCTGACAACGATCCTCATACTGACTTAGGAAGTGGATAAGTTTTTCCAAGTCGATTCTCTGTCTGCGTTGAAGGGCGAATCACTTTCTTCGAGGCCTATTTTCACTATTCTCACCATTCGCATGTCACACTACTCACTCATGCTTAAAACCATGTTCAAATTCATTTTCGTTTCATTTTCTTCAAAACATGCACAACAACACACAACTCATCCCTAAAGTCCTTTGACGTACGCCTATTAGGGCAACGCACATGCATGCACTACTTACATGGCGTCCTTAGCTTTTGTGATGCTGGGTTCTATCAATACTCGGGCTTAACCTAAAACGAAAAAATTTCTCATTAAAATTCATCACAAAACTCATCATACGCACTAGAACTACGATTACTAATTCAATCCATAAAAATCCAACCAACAATGACTCACTAACTCAACTCGGCCTAAAATCGACCTAAACTTCGAACGCGCATAACTTTTCCTACGGTTATCGGAACGACTCGATTGCGTAATGATCAGTTTGTAAAACGAACAAACCAAACACTCTCTGAAGAACCTATTTTAACATACCAAGAGGGTTTCTAAAAAGAACAACCAAAGCTAGGGCAAAAAGCCCAAAAACAGAATCTGTTTTATGCATAAAATTTCACATTTTCGGTTTTTACTCAAACTCACCCAATTTTTCACCCTTTCAACCACATTCTAATCCATCTAACATATTCTGGCACAATTTGAGGATTTCCAAATTTGAAAACCTGAACTCACAGGCTCGGTGATCTCGGGTTTTCAAGAATCCGAAGCCTTCCTCCTCCAATAGGTTAAACACCATTTATTTTCCTTCTATACACTCTAATTTCTAGCATGAAATTCTCAAAATTCAAAATCTAATCAAACTCTACAATCGGTCATCAGCAGAGAGAGAAAAGAGCAACTAACTGAGAGGTCTTCTATGGGGGAAATGAAGAGCTAGAGGTGGGGCTTCGTTTGTCGGCAGGGAGAAGGCCGAAAATCGACGTGGACGTCGCTGGAGGAGGCGCTGTCATCGGAGGCTGGAACTTGTCTTCGGGCTTTGTTCTTGAGCATTTGTCTAAAGAACAGAAGGAGTGGCTTCCACGAGAAGCTACTCTTCTGTTATTTTTATTTTTATTTTGTAAATTATCTTAATGCTCTCACGTTTTAAATTCTCCGAATATTCGTCAATTCGTCTTTCTTTCAATTTCTGAAATTCAAAAATTTTCCTTAAAATTCCTCTTAGGTTTGAGCAAGAAATTTAATTTGCCTAGAAAATTTCTCGAGTGTTACAGGTAGGCCTTGAAATTTTACAACAAACGGCAGAGAAGATTACGGTTATAAGAAAGAGAATTGAGACTGCCCAGAGTCGGCAAAAGAGCTACGGGGACAAGAGAAGACGAGAATTGGAATTTAGCAAGGGAGATGACGTGTTTTTAAAGATCTCACAGTTCGAAGGAGTTGTAAGGTTTGGAAAGAAAGGGAAGCCCAGTCCTCAATTTGTTGGGCCCTTTCCAATTGTAAAAAGAATTGGAAGAACAGCTTATAGGCTACAATTATCGTCTTCAATGTATGCAATCCACAATGTGTTCTATGTGTCAATGTTGAGGAAGTGTATACGCGACCTTTCTCAGGTAGTGGAGCAGGGAGACATCGAAATTCAGCCGACTTTGACTTATGAAGACCGGTAAGGATTTTGGAGTCAGCAGTAAAAGTATTACGCAATAAGAAGATTTCATAGGTCAAAGTGCTATGGCGTTACCACAGCGTGGAGGAAACCAGCTAGGAGCGACGTTAGGACATGGTGCAGCAATACCCGAAGTTATTTGGTAAGCAAATTTTGGGACAAAAATTTTTTAAGGAGGGTAGGATATAACACCCAATTTTTTTTGAGAGCCTTACCTTATTCATAAAATACTAGAGAACTTAGGTAGAATTACTAATTTGAAGGAGATGAGGTAAATTAATGAAATGAGGAATTAAATGTTTAGGATTTTAAATTGGAATGTATAAGGCAAAAGGGAGGGTAAAAGGGGTAGAGTTTGAATTCTTGTTTGAAAAATAGTTAGCTTTTTGATGAAGCCACTACAATCCTCACATCCAAACACCACCATATCTCCCACCTACCCACCCTTTCTCCTCTTCTCGGTTGCAGACTACTCTTTCCCCTCATTTATTCTCTTCCTCCTCAAGCTATAGTAACTCATCTCTCTCTTTCTCTCTTTTCTTGCTTCCACAAAGAACAACAACAAAGCCTCCTCTCTCCTTAGGCCATTTTGACGCTAAAAAGGTAAGTGTTTAGTTTCTCTTAGGTAGTGTTGGAGTTTATGGCTTTAAAAGGTATAGTTGATGGATTATTTTGAGGATTTGACAAATCCTACATGGAGGTCCAAAAATGTTGAGTTCTTTTCTTTCTTTCATGACTAAATTGGATGTTTAATTGAATAGAAATGTTTGGTTGGTCATTAGATGGAAGGATTTGAAGTTTGGTTGAAAGTTGACTGAAAAATGCTATGCACAAGGCAATTTGGTTTTGAGGAATTTTGCCTAAGCTCGTATTGTTCAATGAAAATACTGTTCTAATGTCTTAAAAAGTAGACACTTTAGGAAACTTTTGCCTTTAAAATCAAGTCGTTACGACATTTTTAGAAAAAGTTATGAAATTCCAAAGTTTATCTTTGGAGGCCCTCAGTTGATTGATCGTTGTAACAAGCGCGATCGATTAGGGCACGTTAGAGTCGGGCTGAGAGGGCGCCGATCGATCAGCGCTCTGTGGCCGATCGATCGGCAGGTTGACGCTGGCATGGTTTGACACCCGAGAGGGTGGGTCAACACTTATGTTGGTTGACCCCCGAGAGGGTGCCGATCGATCGATAGGGTGTGCGACGCGCATCCCGTGCGTTGCATGCCCAAATTTTTTTGTAAATTTGATTTCCAAATTTTCAATTCCAACTTTGAATGAATATTTTTAAACACATTTTAAAAATATTTCCCATTTGTTTCAAAGAGGTTTAAAATGATTTTAATCGTACGATTTTGCTGCGTATGTTTTTTGATGAAATTTTCTTATGAGTTACAAATGTTCTTTTGAAAGGCTTTAAAAAAAAGTACGAGGTGTCGAGAGAGACGTCGCGGCCCGGGAGACTGTGGGGTTCTCGGGTCGTGACATAACATCTTCATTTGGCAGCAAGGTGATTGGACAAAAAGGGTAATCGTCCCCACTCCATTTTGGCGCTCAAGTTGGCGTTTTTCCTTGGCCGCGCAGTCCTTGCATACAAGTCATGCAAATGTGAGTTAAATCAACTCAAAACTATCATCTAACCTGGCATATATTTAATCCTAATGCCTAATAATACATGCAATTAATAAATTACATAAAGGCTAATGTTTGCCACTAAAATACAAAATAAGGCCAAGTGTTTGCCAAAACATAAAATGTAAAGTGTTTGATTACAATTTGCCTTTAGGGAAGACAAATCTCCTAGGAAAATATTCATAACATCTTATAGTATGTGATCATTTAATAAATTGAATAACCAATTGAATGGTGTCATGTGTTACTCAAAAATTAGTGACTAATCAAGTTATTAAGGTGTAATTAGTGGTTAATTAAGGTTAACTAATCATGATTAATTAATTTAATCTTGCTTATTATTTTAAACTATGTATGATTAAATGATATTTTTTTTAAATATATGCAAATGAAAGGATAATTGATAAATTGGACAAAAGAGCAATTTCACCCTAAGATATCTCTAAAAACTTTTTTAAGGGCTGAATACCAACCATATTAAGTGCAAACCAAAGAAGAAAAACAGAGAAGAAAGAAAGAAAGGGTGAAGAGAAAAAGAAAAAAAAAGAGGAAGAAAATAGAAGAATTGACCTTTCAGCCACTGAGAAAAGTTGTTCCTCTCATCCAGATGATCTATTTGAGCTAAGAATCAAAGGGTTAAGTTTAAGAAATAAGGACCTCAAGAGATAAGAATTCTACTCTTTGTGTTTTCTAAACTATGATGAAATTGCATAGTTTAGGTGGAGAAAAATTGTGATTTTTGGAATTATATGAGAGATTCATGGATGACATGTTAATATGCTTTGATAATGATAGTTTGAATGTGATTAGAATGATTGAAAGGAGAATGATTGAAGTTTATAATGGTTAACGTTTGGTTGAGTATGATATAAAATTAGTATGTTTTGATGGTTGAAAAGTTTGGTAAAAATATTAAATCAATTGAATTAGGTGATTATATAGAATATTATCTTAGGGCATATTGTATTGGAATTGAGGTCTTTGATGACTAATTGAAGGCATAAAAGTGACCTAATTAATCGCTAAGACATCTATTTTAGTAATTGTTAAATTATATTGCTTATTGTATAGTTGATGGAGCATTTCATAGTAAAATGCTTAGGGATGATTTAAAATAAAATAAAACATTTATTTGAGATTTATAATTCATGATAGAGGGTTTAGAGAAGTTTTGACCTAGGATTGAAAAAGAAAGATAAATTAAATGTTGAGAAAATATGTAAAATGAATGTAGAAATTACAATAGTGCGTTAATGCATCAATATTGCATAAAAATAATATTTATGAATTATAATGCATGGTTTTGGTTTGAAATAGAATAAAATGTCAATTGGGGACATGTTTAGTGGGTGTTTAGACAAAAATAAGATCCTCATTTATGCATAAATCATGTATCATATTGCTTGTCATTTAACAAAAATTTGCATGCTCAAATTATTTCAATATATGCATAGTGAGGATACTTAAAATCATAGATTATAAAATTATATATATGATATTACGGGAAGTATGATTGGTCACATTCCAACTCATTATATATCTCACCAGCTATGTATTGTACGATGTGATTTAAATTGTCGGTGGCTGTGAGTCTCCTTTGAGTTGGAAATCCGAAGCCTTCCAGAGGTATCTTGTGGCGTGCAGTTGCTACTGTAAAATAATTAGTAGGATGTACGTATCTGTGAGACTTTTCATATTGAGATTATTGATAATGCATATCAGCATTCACATCATATGTTGATATGATTTATGCATATTGACATTTACATACCATGTTAATATGATACTTGATAAATACGAGAACAATAAAATAATATGGTGCACACACTTGCATTGATTCATTATTATGTCACAAGTGGTATGTGAGAGTTGCATTTCATACTCAATACGTATAATTGAGTATAAAATGGTCAATTGGTAAGTTGAGACATCTAGACAGTGATTTAAATTGTTATGTGCCTAGGCATATTCACATATGCATTAATTCTTATATATAGAGGAATGTGATAAATATAAATAAAATTAGACATTAATAATAAATGTCTAGTGAGTCATGTAAAAGATATAAAGTAAGACATTCATTAAATTATATTTAGAAAATTTCGTATATTAAAGTATAAGATAGACATTAATTAGATATATCTAATGAGTTAATGAAGTGACTGGATATCTAGTGATTTTGTGAAAGATATGATATAGACATTAAACAAATATGTCTAGATAAATATGGTAAAATATAAATTACGAGATGAATGTGTAAAACATAATTAGACATTAAATATAAATGTCGAGATAGTCTAGGTTAAATAGAAACTATGAAGTAAAAAGAATAAACTGTAAATGATAATCAAGTTGCTTGTAATAACAACTAGCGGTGGAAATGTACTTCCACCAATCTTTAGATTAGGAATCAAGTTACATTTACCACTAGTTGGTAAATCCTTAGATTAGGATGCGAGTTCAAACATAATTAGTCTTCAACACATGTTTCAACTACCTTTAAGTATACTTATTTTCAACATGGAGATAAAATTACAAGTCTTGTTGATATTTTGCAGATGGTTCTAAACTAGTTAATATCATAGCAAAATGTCATGTTGATTTATAGATCCAAGGTAGTATAACACGCTCGAGAATTTACGAGTGCATTGGGACGAGACTCATGGAAGAAGAAATCAATGAGCTATAAAATTGAACCTCTTATTATTGATGGCCTAAGTTTAAATTGACCATAATAATTAAGGTTACAATAACTATGTGATTAGAAATTGTAATAAGTTTAAGAGTACTAATATCACGACCCATAGATAGGTCTAACTGTAACACCCCGTATTTTTGTGATATCAATTTTTGGGTTGTTGGGGCAATAAACAGCGGAGTTTCGGTCAGAAACAAAAGTGGAGAATTTGTATTAGTAGATAAAAGATTATTTCGAGGCTAATGGAGAAGAGAAAATTTAAAAAATCTGAGCAGAAACGAACTGAATAGCCGTTTGGCTAAAAGATTAGAGTATGAGGACGAAAGAGTAATTAGTTTATTATTATTATTATAAATAAAAAAATAAAAATAAAAGAAACAAGAGTGGCTTCAGTAGAAGCCACTCCGTTCGTTCCGTCGACAGAAAGGAAGAGGAGAACCCCCTTTCCTCTCCCGTGCACGTGCCTCGTCTCCTTTGTCGCCGGCGATCAGAGCTCGCCGCTCCCAATTTTTCCTCCTCCCGTCCACGTGCAAAACCCGACCCCTCTTTCTCCTCGGTAATCTCTTCCTCTCCTCCTCTCTGTTGATCGATAATCTAAGGTTGAGTTTTGGTTTCAATTTCTGAAGGTTTGTGCTAGGATTTAAAACGATGGATGTTGGAATTAACAGTTCAGAGTGGGTAAGGTGAGGGAGTTCCAAAAATTGAAGAACATCCGAGAGGGAGTACCGTGCAATTCGGATTTCTGAATTCAAAAACTCCGACAGTAGTTAGATTATGCTTAATAGGTTGGAGTGTGATAGATTGTTGAGAAATTGAGTGAGTTTTGTTGAGAAAATCGAGAATGAGAATTTTGGGCATTTTAGTGTGAAATTCGGTTATGTTTTTGGGAGTTTTAACCTAGATACGATTAATTGTTTTAAATTCCATTTTGGTATGTTAACTAGGTTATGATTGCGGCGTTTGGCCACTGGAATCGAGTGATTCCGATAACAGATGCAAAAGTTATGCGCATTGGAAGTTTAAGCTGATTTTGAGCCGAGTTGGGTTAGTAAGCGATTTTGGTGAGTTTGTGAAGTGCTGTGCTAGTATGGTGGGTTTAGTGCATGAATAGAGTATTGGGATGAGTTTTGACGAAAAACGGTTTCTATTGTAGGTTGAGCAGGTTTTTGGTGAAACGAGAATGCCAGGTAAGTAATAGATTATTTGTGATTTGCCCTTGGGCCTACGCCATGTAACGGTAGGGTTGCTTGTTTGTTTTGACTATTTGTTTTGTTGATTGGTTAGTTGATTGCGTATATGTGTTGACATGCATCATGGTTTTGAATTACGAAAAAATGAGTTTTGAGCATATTTTGAATTGTGCGTATGAAATGTAATCAGATAAGAAAAGATGTCACGTATGGGAACGCCTCGTCGTTAACGTGCTAGTAAGAAAGTACTAGAGGATTCACATTGATGAAAGTATGTAAAATGATATGGTTTGTGAACGACTCGTTGTTAACGTGCTAGTGAAAAAGCATTAGAGGGTTCTATGATCGATGTTGGGAGGAGATTTTGTATGGCCGTTCCGTGCACGAACACAATGTGTGCCTCTAATCTCGCTCCATGGGTCATGGTTTGGCCGTCCTGAGTGTGATATGATGAGTGCCTACTTGACTCATACATGAAAGTGGAAGATGATTATAATGGAAACGCAACGAAACAAAATGAAACCAAAACAGAGCGTAGAAACTGCATGTGTTAGGGGTTGAGTTGTGTATTGATTGTGAGTTCATATTCCATACTTACTGAGCGTTATGCTTATGTTTTGTGTTCCGTGGTGTAGGTGCAGAGGTTTCTGTGGGTGAGTTACGGGAGCCCAGGCAGGATGACTAGACGGTTGGCGGCGTGCTACCATGTACCGGCAGGTGGAGTTCGTCAAGGCAGTCTGACCCGTGGAGCGAGGCTAGATGGTGGTTCTTTTTGGGTTGTATTTTGCGAGGTATAAGTCAAGTGTATTAATTTTGAGGATATAGATTTGTTTGGCACGATTATAGTCGGGATTGGTGTAATGTTGTGTTTTTGAAACTACTTAAAGAAAAGTTGTCTTAAAAATACAGGTCTTTACTTCATGGTTTTAATCATGGAAGTTTTCGCCGTCTGTTTTCTTTTGAATTGGTGTTATTTTTATACTGCTGGTGCAAAGTGTCGACCGAAGTCTATAGGTGTCGACCGGTTAGTGTAAAATGGAATGTGAGTGTCGACCGTAGGGTTCGACCTGTGCAGGCAGAGAGAAATAAGGTGTCGACCAGTGACTGTGGTTGTCGATCGGTTAGTGTAAAATCAGTGAGAGTGCCAACCGCAGGGTTTGACCTGTGCGGGCAGAGAGAAATGAAGTGTCGACCAGTGACTGTGAGTGTCGACCGGTTGGTGTAAAATCAGTGGGAGTGTCGATTGTAAAGATTGACCGGAGAGGGCAGAGAGAATTAAGGTGTCGACCGACATTTACAAGTGTCGACCGGTTTCTTTATTTTTATGTTTTAAAAACTAAATATCTATCCAAAAAACGTTTTTCAACATTAAAAACAGGCTTCACGAGCCATCGACGAGGCAGTGAGTCAAACGCTATCGTATACATAGACAACTATACAAAAATATGTCATGATTGTGCTTTTCATATAATAACCACTTTAGTGAAAAAAAAAAGGTTACCCAAGGATCACCTATAGCATAATAACACATACATGTGGTGATTCAAAGATCAAGCAACACCTTATGAGTCTGACAGAATAACAAAAGAGACAGTGCCCCGTAGGTCCACCACATCACGAGGGTGGTCAGCGATCCGAAAACCAAGTAGCGAAACAACCCAAATAATCATATAACTCATACTTACCATAATCAGGTTTAGGGATTTGAAACTCAAGGAGCGTGTCATCACTGTCCCATTATCCATTTTTCGTATCGTACAAACAAGACCACCTGCACATGACAAAAAGGGTACTGAGATGTCCTTCTAATACTTTGCCACCAAAACTGTCCATAGTATCACGATGACTCATCCTTACAAAATATATATCGTATCAATATAAAACTATGCATCAATGGTAAATGTGCAAAAACGTATATACATATACGTAAAAATAGATGTGCATGCAACTAGTTCCCGTTAGATTTTACACAGGTGACAACTCACCAAAATAAGTTTTTCATGAAACTATGCAATGCAGTGCAAGAAGTATAAAATCCCTACTCGACGACAATTTCTCTTTTGGCTAGTCGGGGCTACCACTTCTGGTATTAACTTGAAATCCACGAATTTCTCTGAGCCTAAAACAAAATTAAAAGTGAGAAAATTCCTCCCAACCACTAATGGAGACACAATGATGAGCCCTATACCAAGACTAGAAATTCAATCTGACAACCTATAAACTGTTAGATTGAATAAAAATTGTGCGATCGACCTTTTAGTGGGGATGGTTGACACTTATAAGTGGGGGTTAACCAACAGGTAGACACTTAGAAAACTTGTGTTAACCTGCAGTCAACACTTGCTTCATGCGGTCGACATTTGATACCTCTCGAGTCCTCGCAGTCGACACTTCCATCACAGTCGACGCTACAAAACTCTCAGGTTTCAACCCAAATGTCCTCACAGTCGATACTTCAAACTTCTCAACTTTCAGCTCAAAATGAACTAGTGGTCGGCACTTCCTTGTGAAGTGTCGACGTCTTTTGGAAATAAAAATGAACATGGTTGATGGTTTTATTTCTTTGTTCCAGCGCTAGGTTTGAAGTGTCGACCTACATCCACAACGGTTGATACTTGAGTGATTTACCAACGAAGGAGAGTTGCAAAAATTACTCCCCTTTGCCGATTTTCACCATCAATCAACCAAATAACTTAAATATACTCTAACACACTATAAACCAACCACATATTTGAGTTTTTTACTTCGAATCTGATTTCTTATAAAACTTAAACTTTGAAGTTAAAATTAAAGGTAAAAAACTTACAATCATCCGAAGTCCCTTCACAGAAGTTGTTCTTTGAAGCCTTCTAAAAGTTTCCTTAGCCACCAAACACGATGATTTGCTTAAAGGGTGAACCCTCTCTTTCCTTCCCTAAAGAAAAACAAAGGGGTGGGTGTTTCCTTCCCCTTTTATTTAATAAAAATTATTTAAAAATAATAATTTAGTATATAAAATATAAATTAATATATTTTATATATTAAATAACCTTTTAATTTCTACTTCACCAAAAAATTGAAAATTACCTAATTTTAATTTTCTCAAATTACATCGTAATTTCTCAAATTATCGACTTGGACTAATTGACCCTAAAATCCAACGGGGTCACTAATTGACAAAACATGTCAAGATACGACCGTGGACCATTAGTAACAAATTTATTCGAAAATTTAATAATACTCTAACAATAGAAGGTTTCACCACTAAAAACTTAAAAATATGGTCACTACACCAAAAGTCAATAAGTGAAATGACTTTAGGCACGAGATTGACTAAGTAGATACAATCAAAAGCAATTTAGGGTGTTGAATTAGAAAACCTTAGGAATAAATTGATTGTGAAATGAAGTTAATTGGAATTGAAATGAATAAGTTACACAAATTAAAAATTAACGCATTACTTTAAAAATAGTTAAAGTTTACTTTGGACTTCAGGTGAAAAGATGCATTATGCTTGGAATTTAAAAGCATAAGGTAGATCACATGAACGTGTGATGACGGAGTTTCACTCTAGGTGCAATAAAAACTTATCGGTTAATGAGTCAAGACAAGTGTCATAGACTAGTTAAGCTAAATAATTAAGTTTAATTTTTATTAGCTTTGATTTTATGGTAAATATATGTAAATCGAAGGGTAAAATAGTAATCAAAAGACAAAAATTATATAATAGTATTTTAACCATTAAAACTTAAATAAATGTAATTTAAATGAGAGAAAATCTCCTTTTTGGTTGCGGGAAGCAACAAGAAGAAGAGAAGAATTAGAAGAGAGAAGAAGAAAAAAAGGGGAAAAAATATGACGATCTATCGGGTTTTGCCGAGAAGCTCCAACACAATTTTTTTCAAGCATTGAGAGGAACGTTTAGGTTAAAATAATCTTAAAGAGAAATTGAAATTTCTGGTAAGTTATTTTTTATGCTATCAACCTATGAGAATATACGAAAAACTCGATGAATTCACTATTATTTGTGAAATAAATCATACATTAATTTTCATAGTGTGAATTATGCATATTATACGTTTGGAATCTTGGAAAATGAAAGAACTTGATAGAAATCAAGTGAAGTCTTAGAGGAATCACGAAAAAACAAAAAAGTAAGTTTTGAAGCGAGCGACTGTAGTGGAAGTGCGGGCGTAAAAAATGCAAAGAAATTCTCTAGAGTGGACTTCCAGATGGAGATGTGAATTCTATGAAATAGTCTGGCGCAGTAGGGCGCAGTGGAAAACTACACTTTTTTATTTGTGATTCAAGCGCTTACAACAATAAAAAGCAAATGAAAGTAATTAAATATTATATAAATAACGATAATGGTACATTTATACAATATAAAATAATTTGGCATGGTTTATAATACATACAACGCTAACATTCATAACAATGAGTAAGTTGGATGTCTTGGTGTTCGAGACTTTAACACTTAGGCCTATGCTATGGACTGACAGGAGTTTATGTCACGATATTATTAGTAATTTTATTTATCCAAAATACCATGAAATGGGGTGGATGGAGTGTTCCATAAACATTATGAACGACTAGAGTGTGTGTCATATCACATGTATATATGATGGTTAAGCTTTGATACATAAATAATGCGACTTAATGAAAAATAATAAAATGAGTTTCATACACGTTGATATATATACACACACACATATTGGTGTGCGCACGCGCGCGCACACACACACAAATGTGTATCTATATATATACATCTACACACACACACACATATATATATATATATATACACACACACACATATATCTGTGCGTGCGTGCGTGCGTGTAAATATAGCAAATTTAACTTACTGAATTTTATAAAAGTGCATTCCTCCCTATTTTGAGGGTTTGAATCCAATAGCTTTGTAAGTAAAGATCAATGATTTGATGAGCAAATGGAGTTATTTTAGTTTAATTTTTTCGTATAGTAAATATGATGTTACGAAGCATTAAATTTTACTTAGAATGATAATAAACTCTAATTTTGATAGAGTTCACTTATCTAACTCTTCTTTTTATACTCGATAAATGCATTTTCTAACTAAAAATTAGTTTGTGATATTATTAATGTTATCATCCCCGGTTATGTCTGACACAATAAAGTAATAGATACTTATATAGTATATGTATAGAACACAAATAGTCTATTGTCACACACACACACATATATATATTTTATCATGCATTTATAGCAATATATCTACAAGTATATTGCCATTTTGTCATTCCATTTGTATCTTAATGAACATGTTAATAATATTTATATCGTCCACTTGTGACATTCTACTCGTGCCTAATCATCTTCTGAGTATTGCAATGTGTCATATTTACAGTGCAAAAAAATTATTACATGAAACTCTTACATTTTGCTTTCATCGGGTGAAGTGCAATTGTCTTGCAAATCAAGGAGTGTATCCAAAGAATCCAATTCAGGTGCCTGTTGGATTGGTTATGAGAGCTCGAGCGAAGAAATTCAAGGAGGCACTTAATGAGCTGATTAGAAAATTATGGACTCAAGGAGATTCTTGGAAGCCCATCCATAGAAGCTCATGTTTACCACCTAAATGTGTCAATTTGATCCATGCCTAGTTTATTTAAGGTTCCAAACCTCAACCTAATTAAAGGCTTGTTTCAATGAATTAGACATCAACAATTTTAATCATATTTGTGCTAATGAATTTCTCTAGGGTCTTTTGAACTTCCTCTAGAACTCTTTGGATTTCGTCTATGGAGTCCTCCTTGACTTATCAATCGATCATCCCATAGTTGATTGTGGCGTCTTCATTATACCAAGGTTCTTACCTCCACATAGGTAAAGAGTCATGGTTCTCATTCGAACTTGTCTAAGAACGGTATTGATTTTCCTTGTCTTGTTTACGGGTTTCATCTTCGATTGGCGATGTTCATATCGGTTTGGTATTAGAGCACATACTTTTGGTCAGATTCGCCTATCCCTTTGTTTTATTTGTGTGAAAAAAAAGTGAGTACCAGGACCCACCACAAAGTGTGAAATTTTTTTGTTAAAATTACGTTATTTTCTGTGACTCCAAAGTCTTGCTCGTACACCTGTTCATATTATTCTTTCCTTTACATTACGAGATTGTGTGATACGTTTCTAGTAAATTACCTCGTGTAAAATTTGGGTACTGTTTGTTAGTTTTAAAGACCCAAATGAGAATTCAGGAGTGAGAAAAAGGCAAGAGAGGTGAGCATAATCGAGGGCAAAAGCCAATTGAGCAACTAAACATGAGAGACAATTGAGCGATTCGTAACCTAAGCGAAACATGTGAGGGAGAGAAGTGAGGTCCGTCTATATTTTCTTTGCTAACCCCATTTTGCAAGTTATTGCCATGTCACAGAACAGAAGAGAAAACGCCACTGCAGAGGAACTTGGAATTTTATCGAATAAATCTGAAAGTCCCGTGAAAATTTTGTGAGAGGTTTTAATGAATAAATTAAGTTTAGGAAACTTAGAATTTTATTTTGGGGGGGAGTTTTGAATTTTAAGTCGGAAAGACGTGAGTTTGACGGAGATGCAGAGAATTAAAACATGTGAGGACATATTAGTAATTTAAATAAAATAATAAAAAAAATTTATTATAAAAGATAAAACAACCAAACGGCTTCGCGAGGAAACCGTTCAATTGTTCTGTCTTCAGCAAACGCCCGAGAGCGAAGGGCGAGGGAGAGCGCGAAATCCGACCTTTGCCGATGAGAGAGAGAGACGGGGATGTGCAGAGAACTCCAACGAGCTGAAGGGACGAGCTGGTTCGACCTTCCCGCGCTGAAAAACCAAAGGTAAACCTCCCCTGTTTCGGTTTCTGTCGATCGAGCGTGGGAGTTCGGTTGTTTCTGAATTCTCGATAGTTTGAGCTCGGCTTTTGGGGTATTTTAGAAGCTAGTGGGCTTGGGCTTGGGCTTGGGCTTGAGCTTGGGGCTCAGCCTTTCCGCGCCAAACTCGATTGAGAACGGGTGAGGTTTTTTCCCCTGTTCCTTCTCTGTTTTGGTGGTCGGGGTGTAGTGTCGTTTGTGTTCCAACCTCTGTTAGTTTGTGCTGAAATGTAAAAGGATTAGCAGTGGGGGGAGGGGTGTTCATTGGTGGGTGGTGGTGCACTAGTTTTCAGGAAGAAAACCGAGAAGGGTTGTGCAATTGTGTCTCGGTCTTGGATTGAATTGTTCAATTTTGTTTAGATTGTGTTTGAATGAATGAAATGTGTAACACCCCGAGAACCCACACGTTCCCGGTGCGCTACAATATGTCTACACACTACACGCACACTAACACTTGACATAACTCACTCAATTTAAAACCTCTTTCGTTTTCAAATCATTTTCAAAAGAACATTTGTGAGTATGAAAAATTTTTGACTTGATTCGAAAACAACTCGCGTCCCGAAGAGGGAACACGAAGTCCTCAACATAAAAACTAAGTAGCGGAAAAGAAAACCATTTAAAACAGTTTAAGATAAAACGGTAAGACTTGAAATCTTAGAAAAGAATCCAACGCACCCCACGCGCACTCTCACAGTGCTGAACGCGCCAACTACACGTCACTATGTCTCGCGCACGCTTACAGCGCCGCGTGCCCCACGCACCCTGCCACTGTACAGCACGTCCACGCGCACGCCCTCACTCGGCGCCGCACGACCCGTGAGCACCCGCAGGGCCGTGTGCCCCGCGCACCTGCGATCATGCCGCACTCCCACGCTCATCTACTCTTCTCTAGGATTCACTACTCACATCTCAACCCATTCCATATTACCTCGACTCCTTACCTCTCTCCCAAAAGTTCGGCAGAGTAATGGCTAAAAACTGACTATCCCAAAATTTAAAAAAAGAACCTGCACACAGCTCACCAAACTAACAGTGTCTATCTATCCATCATCTAGAGAAATCACCATAATCAAATCAGAGTATGAACACAACGAAAATCCATCAAATACAAATGAAGAAAGTCTCCAGTATAGAGTAATATCATACTCTAACATGAAAAATATCTGCGTACGTCACCAAAATCACACGCACTCCATATACCTATACACTGACACATATACACCTCATCTCATCGACTGTACATAATCATCACAAGGAAAAAAAAAAACCTCCAAAACCAACCATGCCACAACCTACCAACTCCACGGGTCGGGTCGCCCTAACAAAAAATCTGCCATCCGGTGCTGCGGTCGCACGCCGCCAACCATCCTACGCCTCTGGACTAGGTACTCAAGGCTCACCAGCAGTATCGTCAGCACCTACATCACAGAACACACAACATAAGCCTAACGCTCAGTAAGTAGTGCGACATGAAAGTAAAAGTCGACAATGCAATCATAGCACATGCAGTCTCTACACTCACACTCATGTTGTCACATCTACGACGCGTAGTGCAGTCGCACCAGGGTAAAGAGGAACCTCACGTCACCCTACACCTTGACACGTTGCCACCGTCCCGGACTCCCCAGCAACGAGGCCAACAAGCTACACACACACATCACCACACGGCAACCACATCAGGGTAAGGGTGTACCTCGCGCCACTCTATACCCTGACACGTCGCCCCCGTCCCAGCCTTCCCAGCACGGGGCCACAGTTGCCACACACACACGTTTCACGACAGCCCAGCCGGCCCACCCCTCGAGTAGGATCCGCGACTGGTGTTGCACCGGCCCACACACTAGTAGGATCCGCGGTACCACTGCCCATTACCCTCACCGTCAACACATTCACGCCGCATGACGGCCCAGCCGGTCCACCCCTCGAGTAGGATCCGCGACTGGTGAAGCACCGGCCCGCACACTAGCGGGATTCGCGGTACCACCGCCACACGTCTTACCTCATACATCAAAACATGCTAAAAATCATTTTCGTTCACGTTTTTTTTAAAAATATGATGCATGTCAAACAATAAGCACGCACACCACAATCAATCACATAAACCCTAAAGTTCTACAGTGTAGACCCACTTGGGCAAAACACATGCACACACTACTTACCTGGCGTCCTAAGCTCACTCGATGCACAGCTTCGCCAAATAGTGTCTCAACTTAAAACACAATCAATCTCTTATCAGTATTTATCTCAAAATTCACCAAATAGCTAAAAATAACTTTCCTTAACTACACTCATGAAATTCCAACTAAAACGGTCCATTGGTTTGGTTTGGCCGAAAACCAGTCCAAAGTTCGGACGTGCATAACTTTTGCGTCCGTCAACGGAATCGAACGATTCAAGTGGCTAAATGTCCCCTTAGGAACCTAGTTTAACATCCCAAGATGGATTTTAAAACGGTAAGCCACAAACAGGCAAAAAATGCCAAAATCGAATCTGCCATTTTTTTTTTAAATTTCAACCTTTGTTTTTCTTCAACCAAAACTTACTCGATTCAGCTTTTACGCACCAAAACAGACATGCCACTACCACACGTCAAAATTTCACGAAATATGGTCACAAATTTCGCGCATAACTTTTGCGTCGGATATCAGAAACGAGCGATTCCAGTGGCCACACATTCCTCTAACAACCTATTTTTAACCCATAAAACAGAATTTAAAATGATCAACTTAAGCCTAGCCAAAACAGCCAAAAACAGAAGCTGTTTTTATACGAAAATTTGAAATTCAACCTTAACCTGAACATTTCCAAATTTCTCCGCCAATCCATCACATTCTAATCTATTAAACATGAACTAGCTAAAATTGAAGGCCTCCAATTCAGAAAATAAAGTTTTGAAAATCACAGCCCCTCGGTTTATCCTTCCCCCTCTCTCAGCCACCGATGCTCCCCACCACTCTTAACCCCACAATTATCGACAATTCCCATCATCGATTGGTCGAACAGGAGAGCAGCATCACGCCCTCTTCCCCTCGACCAACAGAATAGACAGAAGAAAAGCAGGGGGGGCTTCGAGCTTTCGGCCCTGTGCCCTGCTGCCTCCCGATCACGCGGCACATACACGCCGCTTACACCAACTCAACGTTCGGCTTAGCATTCAGAAAGATAGTGGGAAGGCGGCCATAAATTATATCGAACAAAATCAGAGCAAGGAAGGGAAACGTACCTTTAGTATTAAGCTCGGGAAACCGAACACGATCCCCTCCCACTGCAGTCCTCTCGGCGAACTAGCGTTCGATTCTTCTCCGTCGTCGGCGTCGACAGACCACCGGCTCTCTCTCTCTCTCTCTCTCGGCTACCCGCGCTCCCCCTCTCGGTTTCGCTCCCTCTCGGCCGCGCACAAGACAGGGTGGAATGGCTTCCACCCGAAGCCATTCCACCTTGTTATGTTATATATATATATATATATTTTAAATTTTAATTTAATTACAAATTACCAAAATACCCTCACTTGCTTTAATCGTCCGTAATTTCGTTAATTTCTCGACCTCCCGACTTTAAATTCTGAAAACCATCGCAAAAGTAGGTTCCGATTCTTATAATTTAAATTTTCGCGTTGAAATATTTCTCAAAACTCCGACCGAGATTAAACTAAAAATTTCAGAAATTTAAAATTTCCGGGTTATTACAAAATGTGGCTGATTGGGTGAAGAAATTGGTGAAATTGAATTGAAGTCAAAACTTTGGACATTTTAGTGTGAAACCTGATTCTGTTTTTGGGGATTTTGACGTAGTTATGGTTAATCGTTTTAAATTCTCTTATGATATGTTAAACTAGGTTACTAGTGCAGCGTTTAGCTGCTAAAATTGTTTGATTTTGATATTCGACGCAAAAGTTATGCGTGTCCAAAGTTGAGGTATTTTTTCGGCCGAACCAAGTTGGTGGCCCATTTTAGTTGTTTCATGAGTTTAGCTAGGAGATGTGATTTTTAGCATGTTTAATGAATTTTGATGCGAATGTTGATAAGTGGTTGTTTATGTTTAGGTTGAGTCCGAGGAATTGATAGGAGTGAGCACCACATAAGGTTAGAACGCCAGGTAAGTAGGGTTTACATGTGTTTTACCCATGTGAGCCTACACTGCAGAACGTTAGGATTGGTTGTGTGATGTGATGTGTGTGTTTATTGCTTTGTCACGCATCATGTTTTGAAATAGTACAAAAATGAATTTGAGCATGTTTTGAATTGCGGAGTGGAGTGACTATGTGATGATGAGGATGATGAGTGCGTGGGCAGCTTTGGCCCCGTTGCTGGAAAGACCGGGACGGTGGTGACGTGTCAGGGTGTGGGATGACACGAAGTTCATTCTCACCCTTGGATGGCTGCTGTGGTACGGAGGTTTGTGGGCAACTGGGCCCCGTTGCTGGGGAGTCTGGGACGATGGCGACGCGTCAGGGTGTAGCGTGGCACGAGGTCTATCCTCACCCTAGGGTGGTTACGACGTGGTGACGTATCTGTGTGTAGCTTGTGGGCTTCGTTGCTGGGAAGTCCGGGACGATGGTGACGTGTCAGGGTATAGTGTCGCGCGAGTTTCACCCTCGCCCTGGTGCGGCTGCACTATGTGTCATATGTTTGACAACATGAGTAGTAGAGACCACATGTGATAGGATTGCATTGTCAGTTTTTACATTTTATATCGCACTACTTGTTAAGCATTAGGCTTACGTTTTGTGTTCTGTGGTGTAGGTGCTGAGTTCATTGCTGGTGAGATTCGAGAGCCTAGTCTTGAGGAGTAGGATAGTTGGCGGCGCGCGACCGAGGCACCGGACGGCTGTGTGTTAGGGCAACCTGACCCGTGAAGACGGTAGGTAGTGACGAGGGTTCATTTTTAGGGTCATTGTTTTTTTGGGATTTGAAGTTTTGAGGGGCATTTCGAGCGATTTTGTAGCGTCAGTATATGTCTATATATCCGAGCATTGTGTTGCTATTAGTTGCTGAATTCATTCTCTTTAAATTCTGATTTTTCCTCCGATGATTCTGGATAGTTTTGATTGATGGTTTATGAAAGTGGTTTGGTGAACTGTATGCAGGTTTAGTTGTTTTGGGGATATCCATTTTTAGGTGTTACTCTGCCGAAATTTTGGGAGAGATGTATGATGTCGGAGGTGGCGTGTGCAAGGGTCATGTAGCGCCCAGTGGTTGGGTGTGCGCGTGCGGCGCGTAGCGTCAGGTCCGAGCGTGTGCCTGGGGGAGCAGTGCTGAGGGCGTGCGCGGCGCCGAGTGAGGGTGCGCACCTGGGTGCGCGACGCCAGGGGCATGCGGCGGTAGTGCAAAACAAGCGTGCGGGCGCGCAGCATTGAGTGAGGGATCGCGCATGGCGCGCGGAGCCTAGTACGCGCGTTGCCCGGGCACGGGGCGTGCATTGAGCACCCCTGATTTTTCTTTTAAGTTTATCGTTTTAAACTCTTTTATGTCATTTTTTTAAGACCCCAATTTTACATAAACTTTTTTTTCCGCTGCTTATTTATATCGGCCTTTTATACGTTTTCTTTAGGAAAGTTCTCTTTTCGGGCGTGAATTATTTTCGAAGCGAATTGAAAAGTTTTTTTTTTATAGTTACAAATGTTCTTTTGAATATAATTAAATGATAAGTGTATCGTTAGAATGAGTCAAGCAGATAAAGAGGTTTTTAGGATGTTGTTATCGGGTTGTGACATGAGCAACTCCATGAGTGGATGGATATATTGGAATTGGAGAATAGAAGGCAATGAAATCCACATGTTAGACGTCCACCTGGGTGAACACAGCAAAAAGAGCAATGGGGTGACCGTGAAGAAGACGAGGAGTTTGAAGATTTAGAGGAGTATGAAGATCCACCAGTGAACCATGGTAGGTTTAGGCATGGAAATGGGAATAGAGAAATAAGGAATCAGGAAGATAGTAATCTGGGCAACAATAAGATGAAGGTTCCATCATTTATAGGGAAGGCCGATCTGGAATTCTTTCTTGAGTGGGAGAGGAAAGTGGAGTTGGTTTTTGATTGCTGTAATTATTCGGAGATAAAGAAGGTGAGATTGGCACCGTTTACTTTTCAGATTATGCTTTAGTTTGGTGGGATCAGTTGGTGATAAATAGGCAACGGAATCAAGAGTGTGCTATTGAGACGTAGAATAAGATGAAGACGGTGATGAAGAAGCGATTTGTGCCCAGCCATTAGTACATAGAGTTGTACAAAAGGTTTCAGTGACTTAGGAAAGGACAGCGAAGTGTAGAAGAGTATCATCAAGAGATGGAGAAGGCCATGATTAGAGCTAATGTAGAAGAAGACCCAGAGGCAACCATGGCCAAGTTTTTTTGCAAGGGTTGAATTTGGATACACATGACCGCGCACACCCACAAACCAACTCGCACGCGCCCCTGAAAATAGGCCTTCTCTTGGTTTGGCCCATCAAGTGTGATGCGCTCCTTTTTTTTCATTTCGAATTCAGATCCAGAGACCCCGCTCCTCCCCACAAGACACAATATACTTACCTTATAAGGAGTCATCATCCACGATCAAGAGGAAGGCGGGCATAACTACGGATGGATAGATCAAACTGAGCTTCTTCTTTCCTTTTTTTTTTTACACTAACTAAGCCCTTAGTCGCCCTAGCATATTTAAGCATAATTTTCAAACATTGTAAATGAGTTGATTATCATATTTTTAGAGGTTTATTTAGGAAATTTGTGCCTAGGAGTTTTGTCTCTTGGTAAGGCCTTGATTGCTTACATCTGAGTGGAGTTGCGCCTTTAATTGTATTCCAAATCCGAGATTACTTGGAAGCTATTATCCTCACTCCTTTTGCATTTTGTTTAAGACCTTAGATAAGGGAGAAAGGGAGCCAAACCGATCTTGTGCCGTTGTAATCTTCCTTGAAGGGTTACATCACCTAGAGGTGCCCTAAGTTGCCTCTCAGACTGGTTAAGAATCCCCTTGCATATCTTCTTTCATTTCTTGTACTCTTCTTTGAAATTTGCGGGATTACTTTACAACACATCATATTTGAACTCCTCCAAATTTCACTTCATTCGGATTCCAATTGCACAAATTGTTGCTTATTTTTCTTGTGGTATTCTTGAGATTATCTTGTGCACTGACTATTGTCCTCGCAGAATCAACTCATATCACATAGGGAGTCAATGTCCGAATAAGTGAGTGATGGTGATACAAGGCAATGGTCAAATTATGACTGATGACAAAGATTCTGACGCTAAAAACATGCCGCCATTGGAGGATGTTTTTTAGGAATAAGTTGATGTACATGGTGATTTGTTGGTGGCAAGACGGACTTTGAGTGCGCAAGTCAAAGAGGAGGATGAATTGCAGCATGAGAACCTCTTTTACACTAGGTGCTACATCAACGATAAGGTCTGTTGTGTGATTATTGATGGTGGTAGTTGTACAAACATTGCTAGCGCAACCATGGTGGAGAAATTAGGCTTGCTCACGTTGAGACACCCCTGACCGCACAAGTTGCAATGGTTGAACGATAATGAGGAGGTGAAGGTAACCAGACATGTGCTAGTTGCATTTCGAACTGAAAAATATAAAGATGAAGTATTATGTGATGTCGTTCCAATGCAAGCTGGACACTTGTTGCTGGGGCAGCCCTAGCAATTTGATCGAAGAGTCAAGCATGATGGGTTTACTAATAAATACTCTTTTGTACTCAATCAGTGTCCAATTACTATTGTACCTTTGACACCATAACAAGTATATGAGGATCAAGTGAGTTTACAAAAGAAGACTGATAGAAAAAGGAAAGAGATAAAAAAGAAAAGAGTGAGAGAGAGAGAGCAGAGGTAAGTGAAAAATAGAGAGAAAAAGAAAGAGAGGCCAAAAAAATGGAATGTGAAAAAAATAGCAAATTCGGCTTTAGTGAGTTTGAGAGAGGAAAAAAACTGTTTCATTGCAAAAAAGAAAAAAAAACGTGAGATCAAGAAAGCTACATTTACAACAGCCATTGATAGTACTTATATACAAAGAAGCTTTTTTGTGTACTAATGACATTGCTAACAATTTGCGAAGCAGCGCTATCTCTTTTTTGTAAGATTGCGAGGATGTCTTTCCCGAGGACACACTATTAGGATTACCTTCAATTTATGGGATTGAACATCAAATTGACGATGCAATGATTCCAAATTGATCCGCCCATAGAAGCAGTCCCGAGGACACAAAGGAGCTTCAAAGGCAGGTACGCGAATTAATGAAGAAAGAGTACGTGAGGGAGAGCATGAGTCCATCTGCCATTTTGGTTTGACTTGTGCCTGAGAGGGATGGGACTTGGAGGATGTGCGCTGATTGTTGAGCTGTAACAACGTTAAGGTAAAATATCGACATCCTATCCCTTGCTTAGATGACATGTTAGATGAGTTGTATGGTGCTTTTGTATTTTCTAAAATTGATTTGAAAAATGGATATCATCAAATTCGCATGAAAGAGGGAGATGAATGAAAAACTGGCTTTAAGACAAAGTAGAGATTGTATGAGTGGTTAGTAATGCCTTTTGGTTTAACTAATACTCCAAATACTTTTATGAAATTGATGAATCATGTTTTGCATACATACATAGTGATATGTTAAGGGAAGCCAACACTCGAGCCTGAGCCAAACTTTATACGAACTCGTTCACTCATTTTGCAGTAAAGGTTCTTGGTACTCAAATGACACTAAAGGCCAACACTTAAGTCGAGGAGTGACACATTAAGATAATGAAGCATGAACCCATTTTGAAAGAAGTCAAGTCCATGGAGCCAAAGATGGCTAAGGAGCAACCAAGAGGCCCTAGCATAAGGAGGCCTATTCCAAGCACTCCCTCTTTGAAGACTTGAAGACCAAGGAGGCTCAAGGCTTGGAGGAGCCATAGCACCTTGCAAGGAAGGAGGATACCCTTGGACATCACCATGTTGAAAAGGGAATTTGTTTTCCTTGAAACAAATCATGTAACCAAAAATGTCCTTACTTTTCTTTCAAAACTTTAGTTTATTTTTGTGATTATGTGGCATGTATGAGCTGAATACATTATGGAAGGAAGATGGCTGCATTTTGAAAAGAAGAGGGACCACTTGGTAGTGGCTCTTGGAGAGAAAGAGAACATTACCCAAAATGGCTAAGCAAGAGTGTACTCGGCTAGCTATGTGGCCAAGCACACCCTTATTTTGGAGTTCTTCTTCCATTAGTTGGAAACCCTAATTTGTAAGAAGGAGATGTGGTATTTAAACCATCTTATTAGCCTTCCTTCAGAAGTTTTTATTCAATGAAAACCAGAAGCTTTTGCTTGGTGTTCCTCCTTTCAATCGTTGAGTCAAATCCGAGAAAGTAGAGTGAGTGTGTGTTCGGTTTCCACTTGTGAGCTAAAGTGTTTTTTTCTTGATACAACATTCTTCCATTTCTTCTTAGGCTTGGAAAAACAAGAGGAAGGTTGTATAAAACTTTCATTCAAACCTTGTAGGAGTGTTCTTTGTCAAAAAAGAAGTCAAATCCCGAAAGGTGCCATATATCACCTGCTCGGACCAGTAGCACAACTTCAACCATATCTTTTCTATCCCATGGATTCATCCTCTCATTTTGACATACAACCATCATCACATTCATAGCTTTAATCTATCATAAGAATCACGTCATTTTGTTTTCAGACGAAAGAGTTACGCCTCTCCAAATTTGACATTTTGTTCTCGGCCAAAGCAGTAAATTGAGCTCTAGTAGTCTTCTGTATTTTGGCCATAACTTTCCATTAATAGCGAGTTAGGCTCTACAATTTAAAGGGTATTACATCCATACCAAGAGTAAGAATGTGTTAAAATTTCAACTTATTTGTTTTAGAATCGCAAAAGTGATACGTTCTGGAATTTTGCATATTTTCTACTCAAAAACTGCTTCATCAGAGAAATGTTATTTTTGAGTTGCTTGGGTTTATTTGTGCTGCACTTTTAAAGTAATTTAAAGCATGTCATTTAGTATCGGAGCCTTGTTGCTTCCTTGACTACTTTGCTGTTGTTTTTTTGTATTTTGGTTGGCAAAAATGTTGTTAAGAAGTAGAGTACATTACCAACAAAACTAAGAACCTCTTTTAGCACCAAAACCGATTGTTGGTGAGTTTAGTCTCCAATAACAAATTGGTGGAATAAACCATAGATTGGATAATATTAGTCAATTGTTAAAGGAGATTAGGGATGGGCGTGTAAAGGTTCCTCAAACACCCTTACTAAGAGAAAGGACCGAAACTACCACGCCGAGAGACAGGCCCTTAAGCGAAGGACGGGAGTTTCGGTTTAGATGAAAACCTAAAGTGTGAAACTGAGTATTACAACATAATCAAAGAACCCCCAATGGGCACTCGGATATTGTGAGTCATTGTGATGTTTCATTGCCTATTTTTAGTAGTCATTCAAGTGGTTTTAATGATTGGTTGAAAATAGTAGAGGGGTACTCAAACTAGCCTCTTTGAGTCTCACCAGGTATGTTATTTTATAGTGGGACGAACTTAAGAGAAGAAGAAGATTGGATGGCGTGGTTGAAGTTTGCACATGGGGGTTGATAAAGTACCTATTGAAAAATGAATTTGCCCCAAGACACTACGAGAAAGTGCATGGCTCACGACAATTTTTGAGGCCATTGATCACACTAGAGCCACCACCTCTTTCTGCACAATTGCACGATGAACTTGTTGAAGAGCACTCAAGTGAGAAGGAGGATGTATCACTAGAAGACAAAATTCTTTTCCTCCACGAAGTTTCACTACTTGAGACTGTTGGACAGATAGAAAAAGAAGTAGATGAAAAAGAAAAGGTCCTTAAAGAAACACACTTAGTTTGTGAAGTTGTCTATGTGGAAGCAAGCATGAAAAAGGAGGAAATTCAATAAGGCACTAAATGGGCTTATTCAAGAATTATGGATTCAAAGAGATTCTTGGAACCCATCGACCGAAGCTCATGTTTACCACTTAAGTGCGTCAATATGATCTAACCCAACTTTAATTACGGTTCCGAACCTCAACCTATTTAAAGGCTTGTTTCAACGAATTAGACATCAACAATTTTAATCATATTTGTGCGGACAAATTTCTCTAGGGTTCTTTGAACTTTCTCTAGAACTCTAGGGATTTTATCTATGGAGTTGTCCTTAACTTACCAATCGATCATCCCATAGTTGATTGTGGCGTCTTCATCATACCAAGGTTCTTACCTCCATATAGGTAAGGGTCGTGGTTCCCATTCGAACTTGTCTAAGAACGGTCTTGATTTTCCTTGTCTTGTTTACGAGATTTGTTTTCGATTCAATTTGGTTACGAAAGTTGCACCAAAAGTCCTCTATCGCTTGTTCACTGGGTACAACAATGAATCTGTTCATTTTTGGAAATGTGTGCATACTTACAACAATACTTTCACATTTACTTCTTTTGGTGTCAAGAAAGATAAGAACTTATCACGTTAAAATAGAAGAATATATACACTTTGTATTCAAGGTCAAATCTATCATTTTATTGATCTAGTTATTCTCGATAACGAAAGTCAATCTTACATGTATTTATACATTTATGATACAGACCTACATATGCAACATTGGATCCAATTGATAGAGAGATTATCTACTTGTTATTTCTAAGTTAATGCACAATATGGACAGAACCCTTCTACAATCTTTTTTCGTAGTTTGGGTAACAGAGAACATTTGTCGCAATGTATAATTCCAATCAAATCATATGCAAATCTTGATCAACGAACTTACAATACTCCTCACTTGTGGTGAGACATGATGGCACGAAAGAAATTCTACAAATAGATAGCAAATTTTGTCCAAATGAAAATCTTCAATTTCATTTGAAATTCTACGCTTTTCATCACCTAAATAATTGTTGATTATTGGAAAAAAATGACATGTCACTATTTCTAACAACTTCTCAATGATCCAATTTAAATTCTCTATGTTATATCTTACTTTCGTTTAGTCTTTCAAGGAGGCAAAAAGCTAAAAGTCGTCTAATGTCTAAAATTCTATGCCTATAAATTGCAAATTAGGCACTCAAATATATCATGTTTGTTGCAATTAGGGAGATTGCTCCAACAATATGTTTTTGATATTTATGTAAAGATTGAAACAACCCCATTACAGTTCTTTTGCACAAATAAAAAAAAAAAATCTATTTAGAGCTTTATTTGGGCATAGAGGACAATATTTAGGGGAGATAGTGGCCCCAAACTTCGGTCAAAAAATTATACTATCAACTAAATTTACAAGAGTGCTAAGAGATATGTTAAAACGTTATATGGAACAATAACATTGTATAGATATTTGGAAAACCATACATTTTTCTAACGATAATTTGCAATCCAATCTAGAAAGTAATGAAATCAGGGTTACTTCCTTTTAAAGAAGTCCACAACACACCTGACTTGATAGCGCGTATTTTTAAGACAACATTAGAAGAAATAAAGATAAAATTGTTTAAAGATGAAATATTTGACCCAATTGCTGCATATGTATATTTCATAGAGTTCCAAAAATGAAGATTACCTCATGCACACTTTTTTGTTGATTTTATAACATGATTCAAAGATTTTGTCTCTAGACTTATTTGATGACTTTGTTTGTGTAGAGTTACCCAACTGCGATATATATCCTCACCAAGATGATATGATCCTAAAACACATGATGCACAATCCATGTGGTGCAAAAATCTTACAAATATTTATATGATTAAAGGTGTAAAAATAATTATCTAAAAATTATTTGTACAATTATAGAGCATGGGAAGAACTCTGATCCTCGATATCGTCTTCAACTAGACAATAGATTTGCGACAGTGAAAGGTATAATACTTGATAATCATTTGGTGATTCATTACTATTCTTATCACTTTATATTGTTTGATTTTCGTTGAAACATAAAAATTTATTCAATCAATAAAGCGGTCAAATTCTTGTATAAGTACATATGTAAAGTACAAGATAGTATCATATTTATGATCAATGACTTTGATGAAAGATCGTCAAATGATGAATTATCAAACTATCAAACAGCTCACTGAATTTCTCCTCTTTGGATATTTATTGGATTTTCCTCAAATAAAATCTTCCCTCTTGTTTATATTCTCTAATTAAACCTCTAATCTTGGAGAATTATTGTGCATGGTCAAACCTAGAATTTAAGATGAAGCACTTATGTGTCAAAAAAAAACATTTAAGTATGTTAATAACATGTTAAAAGATATTACCATAAATACAATGTTATTTGGAGATAAGGTAATGGTATTAGGGAGAGATTTTCAACATATTATACATGTAGTCCTGCAAGGCTCAAGAAATATTATTATTGTTGCTTATTTAGCACAATCATTTTTATGAGAAAAGTTTACTAACTTTTCTATGTCAATGAAATTGTGTGCTTCTATGGACTCTAATTTTTTGAAATTGTTACTATTCATAGGTGGTGAGATGGAATCCTATAACAAAAATTACTATATTTCATTACCTAAGAAAATTATTATTCCTTATATTAATGATATTAACTCAATATATACACTATCAGATATAGTATTTCCTCATTTCAATGTTTGTTGTGCCTCAAAATGGGTGGATTTTAAAGCAAATGAAAAGCGGACTTGTGTTGCTTTGCTAGAAACGAACATCAACTTTGAATAGCGATAACTCCGGTTGTACTTAGATTTTGGGATTGAAATTTTCACAGCTTCTAGCTCTAGATGTTACAAATGAGCCCTTAAAATATCAAGTAAAGAATCTCTAAAAAAGTACAAGTTATACTGGATGAAGTGGAGGTCGTTGGAGACTTGGATTACTGCTATGGCCGAGAATATAGGTTGATTTGTGGATGACATAACTCTTCCATGTAAAGTTGAATGGATCTGAAATTTTAACAGGATGTTGTCTGATGGGTGAGAATGATTGTGTCCTAAATGAGGTGTTGAATCAATGAGGATGAAAAGATATGGCTGAGGAGTTGCACGTTGGTCCATAAAATGTTAAGGTTGCAATTTCTTGGCCTTTTTCAATTTTCTTGAAGAGAACCTTCCAACGATTTTGGATGAGAGTTGCTAAACTCTTGCTGAAGATATCTATCTCTAAGGCAAGAGTAATATAAATGGAGTAATATAAGAGAGAATTCACTTGTACTCACAAAAGTGGATTCAATGGTGGCTCATAACCACTCAGATATTACACACCAAGAGAGGGTATGCTAATTTGGAGAGATTGAACTCCAAGTTTGAAGAAACTTCAGCCACAATTTTGATTCAGCAAAAAACAAAACATTACAATGGCTCAAAAGGATTTATAAATACTATCCACTGAGCTGTCATTAGGGTTACAAACCTAAAGAGAAGACTAATACTAAAAAGGTAAAATGAAAATGGGAGAAATAGGGTGTTCGGCCAAATAAGGAAACCATTCAATTTATGGTCTCCCCTTGCCATGTGACTCTCTCCTTCTCACAAGATTGTCCCACCATCAATACTAAAACATATTAATCCCTAATGTCTAACAAAGATTCGAATAATATTAAACACAAGTTGAAAATAAATGCTCTTCTAGAATCGGCCATGGATTCGGACTCCTTTATAAGAAAAAAGAAGTCTCTCTATAATTGGTCTAGATGGCAAAGCAAATGATGTCCAAATTTTACGATTCAACTCATTATAAAAATCTTGAGATGTAACTACATTCTTTGTGAAGCATATTTTTCTAGAATAAATAAGTAAGGCTGCCGAATAATGCAATACTCCTAAAAGGTCAGTGTGAAAGCAAATCTTTTTTTAGAAGGTAGAATAATTTTTCGATGTGTGTTTGATCTTCCGTTTATTCCTTGCAAATCCCTTGCATTCAAGGTTAGATTTCTCCTTCAAGTTATCATTAAATGTTTGACCTACCAAATTTGCAAAGAGATTAGAAAACTCAGCTCGGAATCTTGTGAGCGGATTTTGTGACACATCAATGTTTTTTTTGAAAACTTCAACAAAATGATGCACAAAGAAAACTTATAACAAAATAATGGCTATGTTGATATGTTAAACAAAAGTTTGGTTGATTGCTTCCTTAGTAAGCTTGTTCGTTCCTATATCTTTGATGGTGCCTTAGACTCAATAAGTGAAAATGTCAATAAGAATTATGTCAATACTTTTATACCATGAGGATTTTCCTCCCACAAATTACTTTAAAGTCGAAATGTTCAGTCATACGTCACGATTTTGAAAATAATGTTATTGATGCAAAAATATGTACTAAAGATTATAGTGGAAAATGCATTTTCTTAACTCAAACACCATTTCTTTTGCTTGAAAATGAAAAGGATTTTTACCTTTCAAAATATATAGTTTCCTATATACCTTTCTTTTTCCATGACAATAAATAAGGTGCAAAGTCAACCAACGAATTTCGTTGGCATTTATTTGCCATGATCAGTTTTCTCCAAAGATTAGCTATATGTTACCCTCTCACATGTAAAGACTCTATCATCGGTTTGAGTGCTTATTAGACCTCCAAACAAACACATAAATCTGCGAAACTTAGCCAAAATGTTGTCTATAAAGAAGTCTTGAATGACATCAATACCCAAAGCTATACTCCACATAAATATTTTTCTTTCTTTTCTTTGCGTAGTTTGTTTTCCCTTGTACTTCTTAAATTATTTTCCCAACTTACTCTCCATTCTTTGGTTAATTCTTGAAAATTTCTTTTGGTTGTATGTCATCTTTTATAGAGATTGAGCTTTGGTAACCTGCGACTAAATTCTACATGCTAACTATCCTATGTCATTAAAAGAATCACTTAAGGAAAGAAACATTTCTTTGACTTTTGTCTTACTGTTTATTGTTATTAGATTATCTATAGTGAATGTTGCTGATCTAATTGGATTTCTCAAATTTTAACTATTAAAAAATCAATAACCAAATACAAGTTTTAAAATTAATGTTATATATATTTTTACTTCTTGTGTTTCAATTTACAAAATAAGGTTTGGTTATTTTTTTTTAATGTTGATTAACAATTGTCCTTTATATTTATATTGTTATATCGAAGTTACATTGTATGGAACACTAATCATCAATAGTCCTTTTGTTTTGTTTGGTGTGATATCGTAAAAATTTTAATTATTTTTTTTCTAATTAAGTTTATTTTCATTTCACCTAAGTGCCTATTGGCGAGACTATACTTGATTAAATCATAAGTTTTATTGACAAGGCTATACATGAGCGAGATGACATAAGTAAAATATTTGCAAAGAGTTTATCAATGAGAAAACACTTTGTTTGTTGACATTTGAAAATGTAGAATCAAAACTTTCTTCTTATAGAACCACTAAAACACAAAAGTATTATCTTATACTCTGCATTAACATCATAAAGTCATGATTCTCCAAGTAAGATATGACAAACATCACTATCTACCACATCACATATGATTTCATCTTTATAAAATGTCTAAATTGACATTGGAATCTTGCAAATTCACATACTCAAACTTTAAGACCTTTTTAATCTACAGAATTTTGTACGAGAAATGATGTTTTCTAGTTTGCAAATTCCTTGTATTTGCCAAAGCTTTAGAAATATTTTTTTTTGTACTGCTATTGTCAATGGTTATGTTACAAAATTTGTCACTTGTGGTACATCGTGTTTGAAAGCTCTTGTGAAGTTGAAAATTATCTAGTTCTTTCAAGGTCAACAAAAGTGATAGGAGGATGCACACTACTTCATCTCCCACATCCTCTTTTGCAAATTTAGCACCTACATAGATATCTTTTTAAAAATTGTAGTCGTCACTGTCACCACCACTTTCCTTTATAAAATTAACTTGTTTGAAAGATGACATGGTTGGTTGCACCAAAATATTTTTTGAGATTAGGATGCCCACAAGGATTGTTTTTAATTTGTTGTTACGAGTGAATTTGAACTTGAGGATCATACTAAACAATGGTTGAAGAACACTGTATGAGATTACGTTCCGAGTTATTGTTTCGAGGAGGATTATGCTGACTAATGTCCTTATCATCAATAATTGTCGATTTCTTGGAAATAAATTAACTTTAAAGAGTGTCTCGTCCAAAATTGTTTGTCGTACACAGTGCAATTCTGCTTGTAAAAATTTATATTTTTATAATTAATTAAATTTCATATGTCAATTTTTTCCGTCGTTGATGGTCAACAGGTAATGAGTTGACTTATTTTATTGTGTTGTGGCCATATTAGATTTTATCAGTCAAGTAGTCAAAAATTGTTTATTTAGAAAAATATTGTTTGGTTAAATTTAAATTTGGGATTAACATATGGAGATTTCAAATAAGGATACGTTGGATTGTATGCAATTTAAATAATATTTATTTTAATTAAATAAATAGAATTATAATTAAGAAAAAAGAGTATTTTTTTATGAGTTTGGAAACCCTTTCTTTATGCAACTCTTCACGTAGCTGCCAAGGAGAAAATGGAAAGAAGAGAGAGATTTGTCTTTTCCATGAAATTGTCGAGCTTGGAGGCCAACGATGTGTTTGCAGGACTTTGAGAATCATCTTTCATGAAAGAGCTTCGAAGAGTTGGTAAGTTTTTTCTCTCCGTTTTAAGGTTGATATTTAGGGTTTTCATTGGATTCAGATTTGAGCTTAGAAACTCAAATCAATGGGATTTTTGCAATTTATCATAGTAGATTTAGGGTTTATGAATTATAACTGTTCAATTGGAGGCAAAAAATGGCAAAGAGAGACAATTTTCATGACTTTTTATTATTGGAAATTGCCAAGTGTTAATCGTTGTGAAAGGCTGGTCGACCCTTCAAACTCTAGTATTGAAAATAGAGGCAAATAGGTGTCAATCCCTTGGGGAGGTCGATCACACGTTGAAGGGTGGACACTTTGGTGAACTATCAAATGTCAACCACTAAGGGTGGCAGTCAACACATGGTTAAATCCGAGAGGATTAAGGGTCCACCCTTGCTTGACGGTGTTGAACCCTTCTTATAAGTGTCGTCTGATGTGGTTGTCATCTACCTATAATTGTCAACCCCTACTCTGAAGTGTCAACCTTTGTAAGGTCTAGATGCCACATAGTGTTATATTACATTGGATTCCTAGTTTCGTTATAGGACCTATCCATGTGTCTCGCTAGTGTTGAGTGTGATATTCATAACCTTGATTTTGTTTTAAGCTTAGATAAATTTGTCGAGTACGAGTAGATACTAAAGGTGGTAGCTCCAATTAGCAAGAAAGGAAATCGTTGCTGAGATAATAATTTTATACTTTTTGCATTGCATAGTTTTAAAAAAAACTCTATTTTGGTGAATTTTCACCAATGAAAACTTGATGGGACTTTGTCGCTAGCAAGTTAGTTTTTCTAGGTATATGTACGTGTGTTTTTCACGTTGACCATTGGTGCATGGTATTTTATTTGTGTTGTGTGATATATAAACTCAAGGATGAATCCTCTTGATTCTTTGCATGGTTACGGTTCTAAAGCATCACGAGATTGTCCGAGCACATCTTTTGTTGCGTGAAGATGTGTTATTTGTTCATTACGAAAATGGTAATAGGGCGATGATGTCCCATCACATCTTCCCAGCACATGCTTCTTGGGTTTCGATCTCTAAATCTTAGTAGGGTGTGTTTGATTTATTACGATTTTACGGTGGTGTCGTTGTTTGGTCTTTTGGATAGCCGATTACTTTTGTGAAGTCATTGGATCATTGGATTGCCATCACCTTTTATTTTTTATTCAAACTCGTGAGATGTGGCGAGGTCTCTTGTAATAACCCGAAAAATTTCAGATTTTAACTTTAATTTCTGAAACTTTTAATTTAATTTTGATTGGAGTTTTGAAAAATATTTTAACGAGAAATTTAAGTTATAAGACTCGGAGTTTACTTTTGTGATGGTTTTTGAAATTTAAAGTTGGGAGGACGAGAATTTAACGAAGTTACGGACGATAAAAACAGGTGAGGGCATTTTGGTAATCTTTATTTACATAAAAAAAAAAAAGAAAATTTAGTATAAAAACCGAATGGCTTCGGGAGGAAGCCATTCGGCTGTTACACCTTGGCACCGAGAGAACCGAAAGGGAGACGCGGGAGAGGAGAGAAAACTCTGAGCTCCGACGACGGCTGACTACCGGAGGAGAAGTTAGCGATAGTCGACGTGGGTAGTGAGCTCCGACAAGTCGGGACGACGTGTAGCTCAGCCATTCCCGTGCCGATGACCCAAGGTAAACCGCCTTCCTCCCTTTCGATTTCCGCCAGCAAGTGGGGAGTTCGATTGCTTCCGAACTCCCTCTTTGTTTGACCTCGGTCCTTGGTGTTTGGATGCTAGGGTGGGCGCGCTAGGGACTCGGCATTTCCGCCATTTTGGCTAGGCTTGGATTGATCGTTTCAAATTCTGTTTTTGTGGGTTAAAATAGGTTGTTAGAGGCACGTATGGCTGCTGGAATCGTTCGATTCCGACATCCGACGCAAAAGTTATGCGCGTCGAAAGTTTATGTCGAATTTTTATCCAAGTCAAATTAGCAAGCGTTTTTCATAGAATTCGACGTATGATAGTAGCATAGCCGTTTTTTATGCGTAAAACTAGTTTTGAGTGAGTTTTGGTGGAAGAGAAACAAAAATGTGAAAATTGGATAAAAATGGCAGATTCCGTTTTTGGTGTTTTCACCTATCCTGCAGCTTACCGTTTTAAAATCCGTCTTAGTAGGTTAAACTAGGTTCCTAAGGGGACATTTAGCCACTTGAATCGTTTGATTCCGTTGACGGACGCAAAAGTTATGCGCGTCCGAACTTTAAGCTGGTTTTTGGACGAATCCATTTTGGTGGTCCGTTTTAACTGGAACTTCATAGGTTTAGTTAAGAAATATTATTTTTAGCTTATTTGGTGAATTTTGAGACAAAAATTGATGGGTGATTATTTGTGTTTTAGGTTGAGACACTTTTTGGCGAAGCTGTGCGTCGAGCGAGCTTAGGACGCCAGGTAAGTAGTGCATGCATGCGTTTTGCTCAACGGGCCTACACTGTAGAACCTTAGGGTTTATGTGATTGATTGTGGTGTGTGTGCGTATTGTTTGTCATGCATCATATTTTAAAAAAAAACGTGGACAAAAATGGTTTTGAGTATGAGGTGAGACGTGTGGCGGTTGTACCGCGGATCCAGCTAGTGTACGGGTCGGTGCTTCACCAGTCGCAAATTCTGCTCGATGAGTGGGCCGGCTGGGCCGTCATGCGGCGTGAATGTGTTGATGGTGAGGGTAATTGGCAGTGGTACCACGGATCCTACTAGTGTGTGGGCCGGTACAACATCAGTCGCGGATTCCGCTCGAGGAGTGGGCAGGCTGGGCTGTCGCGAAACGTGTGTGTGTGGCAACTGTGGCCCCGTACTAGGGATGCTGGGATGGGGGCGATGTGTCAGGGTGTAGTGTGGCGCGAGGTACACCCTTACCCTGATGTTGTTACCGTGTGGCGATGCGTGTGTAGCTTGTAGGCCTCGTTGCTAGGGAGTCCGGGACGGTGGCGATGAGTCAGGGTGTAGGGTGGTGTTAGATTCTTCCTTACCCTGGTGCGGCTACACTACGCGTCACAGATGTGACAACATGAGTGTGAGTGTAGAGACTGCATGTGATAGGATTGCATTGTCGGCTTTTACTTTCATATCGCATTACTTACTGAGCGTTAGGCTTAAGTTGTGTGTTCTGTGGTGTAGGTGTTGATAATATTGTTGGGAGCCTCGAGAGTCTAGTCCTGAGGTATAGGATGGTTGGCGGCGTGCGACCGGGCACCGGATGGCGGATTTTGTTAGGGCGGATTTTGTTTGGTGGTGGTGGTAGGTGACGGTGAGATGCATTGAGTTGTTATTTTTTTGTCGGGTATTTATACAGATAGAGGAGTTTGTATAGACGTCGGTTGTACAGGATTGTATAGAGTAGTTGTAGTGTTTTGGGGACGCGTATGTATTTTTATATGTTAGAGTATAGTATTGCTCTATACTGTGAATTTTCTTCATTTCCATTTGATGGATTTTCGTTGTCTTCATACTCTGATTTTATTATGGTGATTTCTCTGAATGGTGGATCGATAGATACTGTTAGTTTTGGTGAACTATGTGCAGGGTTTTAAATTTTTAGGATAGCCAGTTTTTAGGCGTTACTCTGCCGAAATTTCGGGAGAGGGGTTGGGAGTCGAAAGGATATGAAATAGGTTAAGGTGTGTACAGTGAATGCTAGAGAAGTGTAGATGAGCGTAGGAGTGCGGCGTGATAGCAGGTGCGCGGGGCACCCGGCCCTGCAGGTACTCACGGGACGTGCGACGCCGGGTGAGGGCGTGCGCGCGGATGTGCTGTACAGCGGCAGGGTGCGTGGGGCACGCGGCACTGTGAGCGTGCGCGAGATACAATGACGTTGAGTTAGCACGTCTGGCGCCGCGAGGGTGCGTGCGTGGTGTCGAAGTGGGGTCGTGAGTGCGCGGCACCGGATTGTGTAGTTCGAGGGGTGCATTGGATTCTTTCCTAGGATTTCGAGTCTTACCGTTTTATCTTAAACTATTTTAAATGGTTTTCTTTTCTGCTGCGTAGTTTTTATGTTGAGGATTTTGTGTTCCCTTTTCGGGACGCGAGTTGTTTTCGAATCGAGTCGAAAATTTTTCATACTCACAAATGTTCTTTTGAAAATGTTTTGAAAACGAAAGGGGTATAAAATTGAGTGAGTTATGTCAAGTGTTAGTGTGTGTAGTTTGTAGATGCTCTGTAGCGCACCGGGAATGCGGGGTTTTCTCGGGGTGCACGGGGTCGACGTCGTTCAGAGGATTAGCTAACACCGCCAGCCGCTGCATGGGAGCACTCCACCAACTGTAAGTGTTTATATTTAAATTTATTGTAGTACTAATGTGAGCTTTATATTTATGTTAAAGGTAGAAAATGTCAGGAGAGGCGAGGGGTAGAGGTAGAGAGCGGCCACGACAAGAGGCGCCTCCTAGAGTTGTGGGCGACATGGATGATACCGTGCGGCAGCTTACCGAGTTAGTCCACCGTCAGTCTCAGCAGTTGGAGAGGTTTATAAGCAGGGACGACCGGGGTCAGTCTAGCGCCCAGGGTTCGTCTGACAAAGGGGGGTGACAGGCTGCATAGACTTAGACCCCCGACTTTTGACGAATCATCTCCGGATCCTCTCAGTGCTGAGGAGTGGATACGGAGCATGGAGAAGATGATGAGTTTTGCCAGGGTAGAGGAGCAGGACAGAGTTTCTAGTGCGGCATTTTATCTTGCCAAGGATGCGAGTCATTCGTGGGATACTGTGGTGGCCACGAGAGATGTGGAGGCCATGACCTGGGAGGAGTTCAGGTCGGTGTTTTTCGGCAAATATTTCAGCCATTCTGTCAGGACACAGAAGATGGTGGAGTTTGCACAGTTGACGCAGACCGGCACTGTGGCCGAGTATGTACGGCAGTTCGAGGCCTTGTCGCGGTTTGCAGGGCATTTGGTGAGCCTCGATGAGAATAAGGTACATCATTTTGTGCAGGGCTTGAAGCCGGATATTTATATGGGCATGCGGATTGCGGGGACCCAAGCATGCCGTACGAGGAGGTGGTAGCGAAGACCCTTGATATTGAGGAGGCTCGGGCGAAGCTTCTTAGTTATCGAGAGTTACCCAGAGAGCAGCCTCGGAGATCATTCAGAAAGTCGCTGCCACAGGCGAGCGGGGAGGCGTCCGTGTAGAAAGGCCTGAAGAGGCCTAGTGACAATTCCAGCAGCTAGGGGAGCACTAAGAGGCCGCAGGTGTCGGGACAGTTTTCGGTGTGCCCAAGATGTCAGAGGAGCTACCCGGGCGAGTGTAGAACGGGCCAAGTGTGGTGTTATAACTGTGGCGAGGTGGACCACATGTCCAGAGAGTGCCAGAAGCCGCGTCAGAACTGCTGCTTCAACTGCAATGAGGTGGGACACTTTGCCAGCAGATGCCCAGCGGTGAGCAGGGCGTCAGCTAAAGTTACACCAAGGGTCTTTACCCTTTTTGAGCCAGATGATGCTACCCAGCCATCAGTGATTGTAGGTAACATTTTTGCTTCTGGTGTAGCAGCTTATACCTTGATTGATACGGGCGCAACGCACTCGTTTGTGTCCACGGGCTTTGTGGTTAAGGCCAACTTGGAGTTCAGTCCCGCCGAGTGACATTATGATGTGACCTGGCCATCTGGGGAGCATTTGTATTCAGAACAGGTGGTGTGGGGCAATGTTGTGACAGTGGAGAGAAAGCAGTTATATGCCGAGCTAGTCATACTCCATATGAGCGGTTATGAGGTGATCTTGGGAATGGACTGGCTGTTCTGACATCATGCGGAGATTGACTGCAGGACCAGAGAGGTTCATTTTCGGCCCCCGGGCAGGGAGAGCTACACATTTAAAGCAGGTAAAGGTTTTGCCAGGATTTCTGCTATCTTTTCTTGTCAGGCTCCGCGGTTGTTGGGCAAGGGTTGCCAGGGGTTTTTGGCAAGTGTTGGGGATGCGCAGTCACAGGATGATACTCGGATACAGGATATTTTTGTTGTGCAGGAGTTCCCGGAGGTGTTTTGTGAGGATTTGCCAGGGTTGCCCCCTGACAGGGAGATTGAATTTGAGATAGATGTTTTCCCAGGTGCCGAGCTGGTGTGCAAGAACCCCTACAGATTAGCACCTACTGAACTTAAGGAGTTGAAAGCTCAGTTGGAAGAACTGACAGATAAGGGCTTTATACGCCCTAGGTTTTCACCTTGGGGAGTGCCAGTTCTATTCGTCAAGAAGAATGACGGACCCCTACGTATGTGTATTGACTACTGGGAGCTGAATAAGTTGACGGTGAAGAACAGGTATTCATTGTTGAGGATTGACGATTGTTTGATCAGCTGCAGGGTGCCCGAGTGTTTTCTAAGATCGACTTGAGGTCCGGCTATCATCAGTTAAAGGTGAAGGAGAAAGATGTACTGAAGACGGCCTTCAGGACGAGGTATGGACACTTCAAGTTTCTGGTTATGTCTTTCGGGTTGACCAATGCCCCTGCAGTATGCATGGATCTAATGCATCGGGTGTTCAAGGAGTACCTGGACAAGTTTGTGATTGTGTTTATTGACGACATCTTGATCTACTCACGGAGTGAGTAGGAGCACAGGGAGTACCTGAGGATTGTATTGACTATTTTGAGCCAGCATCAGCTGTATGATAAGCTCTCGAAGTGCGAGTTTTGGTTGGACAGGATTCACTTCTTGGGGCATGTTATCTCCTCTGAGGGTATTTCAGTTGATCCGGTGAAGGTTCAGGCTGTAAAGAAGTGGCCGCGGCCGACCAGTGCTAGCGAGATACGCAGTTTTCTGGGGTTGGCTGGATATTATCAGAGATTCATTCAGGGGTTCTCTAAGATCTCGGCTCCCTTGACCCGGCTGACCAGAAAGAATGCAAATTATGAATGGACCGACAGGTGTGAGCACAGCTTCCAGACATTGAAGCAGAGGTTGACCACGGCTCCTGTACTGACGCTGCCCGTGGAAGGAGAGAAGCTCTGCATTTATTGTTATGCCTCCAGGATCGGTTTGGGGTGTGTTTTGATGCAGAGTGGGAGAGTCATTGCCTATACCTCTAGGCAGTTGAAGGCTTATAAGCAGAATTATCCCACTCACGATTTGGAATTGGCGGCGGTTGTATTTGCACTCAAGATTTGGAGGCATTATCTGTATGGGCAGCAGTGCGAGATTTACTCAGACCATCAGAGCTTAAGGTACATTTTCACGCAGAAGGAGCTGAATTTGAGACAGAGAAGAATGCTCGAGCTGGTCAAGGACTACGATGTGGAGATCAGGTACCACCCGGGGAAGGCGAACGTGGTGGCGGTTGCCTTGAGTAGGTGACGGCTTCGACTTCTGCCATGACTATGATAGTGCCTGTTGAGTTGGTGACAGAGATGCAGAGTTTTGGTCTAGAGGTAGTTTCCGATCTGGCAGCCACTATTTCGGCCTTGTTGTTGAGCCCGACTATTCTGGACAAGATCAGGCAGACTCAGGAGACTGATTCGGAGTGTAGCGAGCTGAAGGCGAATATGGAGGCCAGGCCTGATTCTGAGTTCAGCTATTCAGAGGACGGGATTCTGAAATTTTGAGATAGGTGGTACGTCCCGAAGGATGAGGAGCTGAGGAGGGATATATTATTAGAGGTCCATTCATCTTCTTTCTCTGTGCATCCGGGAAGCACTAAGATGTACAGGAGTTCCCGCAGCAGCACTATTGGTCACCTAACATGAAACGAGCAGTGGCTGAGTATGTTGAGACCTGCGTAGTCTGTCAGCAGGTGAAGGCAGAGCATCAGTGACCGTCTGGGATGCTCCAACTATTGCCTATACCAGAGTGGAAGTGGGAGCGAATCACCATGGATTTTATGGTGGGATTACCGAGGATTGCCAAGGGCCATGACGCGATCTGGGTGATTGTGGATAGGTTGATGAAGTCGTCTCACTTTTTGCCTGTGAGGATGACTTATACCATGGATCAGTTTGTCCAGTTATATATTCAGGAGATAGTTAGACTTCATGGGATTCCGGTGTCGATTGTTTCAGACCGAGACCCTAGGTTCACGTCCAAGTTTTGGAAGAGTCTGCATAAGGCTATGGGCACCAGGTTAGATTTCAGTATGACCTTTTATCCTCAGACTGACGGGCAATCAAAGCGGACTATACAGATTCTGGAGGATATGGTCAGGGCCTGTGTGTTGGAGTTTTAGGCAACTTGGAGCAAGTTCTTACCATTAGTGGAATTCTCGTATAATAACAACTATTAGTCCACCATTGGTATGGCGCCATACGAGGCCCTCTACGGAAGGAAGTGCAAGTCGACATTATATTGGGATGAGGTTGGGGAGGCCCGATTGATAGGTCCTGAGATTTTACAGCAGACTGTTGACAAGATTTTTGTGATACGAAAGAGGATTGAAACGGCTCAGAGTCGACAGAAGAGTTATGCTGATCAGAGGCGTCGGGAGTTAGAGTTTAATGAGGGCGACGAGGTTTTTCTAAAGGTCTCGCCGTTCAAGCGGGGGAAGCTCAACCCTCGGTTTGTGGGACCATTCTCGATTGTCAAGCGGATTGGAAGAACTGCATACCAGCTTCAGTTGCCTGCGTCGATGGATGTCATACATGATGTTTTTCATGTCTCGATGCTGAGGAAGTGTATGCGCGATCCCTCTCAGCTAGTGCCACAACAGGATATAGAGATCCAACCGACACTATCCTACGAGGAAAAGCCAGTGAGGATCTTAGAATCAGCTGTAAAGGTGCTACGCAACAAGGAGATTCCGCTGGTTAAGGTGATGTGGCGTAACCATGGTGAGGAGGAAACTACTTGGGAGGGGCGTGATGATATGGAGCGGCAGTATCCCAACTTATTCAGTACGCAAATTTTGGGGACAAAATTCTTACGGGGGGGGGGGGGGGCTGTAATAACCCGAAAAATTTCAGATTTTAACTTTAATTTTCGAAACTTTTAATTTAATTTCGGTTGGAGTTTCGAAAAATATTTTAACGGAAAATTTAAGTTATAAGACTCAGAGTCTACTTTTGTGATGGTTTTCGAAATTTAAAGTCGGGAGGACGAGAATTTAACGAAGTTAAGGATGATAAAAACATGTGAGGGTATTTTGGTAATCTTTATTCATATAAAAAAAAAGAAAGAAAATTTAATATAACAACCGAATAGCTTCGGGAGGAAGCCATTCGGCTGTTACACCTTGGCGCTGAGAGAACCAAGAGGGAGATGCGGGAGAGGAGAGAAAACTCTGAGCTCCGACGACGGCTGACGACCGGAGGAAAAGTTAGCGGCAGCTAACGTGGGTAGGGAGCTCTGACAAGTCGGGACGACGTGTAGCTCAGCCATTCCCATGCCGAAGACCCAAGGTAAACCGCCCTCCTCCCTTTCGATTTCCGCCAGCATCCGAACTCTCGCTTTGTTTAAGCTCGGTCCTTGGTGTTTGGAGGCTAGGGTGGGCGCGCTAGGGGTTCGGCATTTCTGCCCCAAACCCGACCAAGGACAAGTGGGAATGTCCCCTGCTCCTCCTCTATTTTGGTGGCCGAAGGTGTAAGTTACCTGTGTTCCTGCCTCGGCTTATTGTGCCAAGGTATGAAGGGGTTTGCAGCAAGGGAAAAAGGGGTGGGCATCGGTGGTGTCCTGGTTTTGAGAAGAAAACTAGGAAGGGTTGTGCTGCGATTCGAACTTTCTGATCGAGAAATTTCGAATTGTCGTTAGTTTATGCATATTGGATTGTAATGTGGCTGCTTGGTGAAGAAACTGGTGAAATTAGGTCGAAGTTGAGATTTTCAGTTTTTTCGTATAAAAAATAGATTCTGTTTTCGGCCACTTTGGCTAGGCTTGGGTTGATCGTTTCAAATTCTGTTTTTGTGGGTTAAAATAGGTTGTTAGAGGCACGTATGGCCGCTGGAATCGTTCGATTCCGATATCCGACGCAAAAGTTTTGCGCGTTGGAAGTTTATGTCGAATTTTGGTCCAAGTCAAATTAGCAAGCATTTTTCATAGAATTGCAACGTATGATAGTAGCATAGCCGTTTTTGATGTGTAAAACTAGTTTTGAATGAGTTTTGGTGGAAACACAAAAATGTGAAAATTGGATGAAAATGGCAGATTTGGTTTTTGGTGTTTTCACCTGCATGCGGCTTACCGTTTTAAAATCCGTCTTACTAGTTTAAACTAGGTTCCTAAGGGGACGTTTAACCACTTGAATCGTTCGATTTCGTTGACGGACGCAAAAGTTATGCACGTCCGAACTTTGGTCTGGTTTTTGGATGAATCTATTTTGGTGACCCGTTTTAACTGGAACTTCATAGCTTTAGTTAAGAAATATTATTTTTAACTTATTTGGTGAATTTTAAGACGAAGATTGATGGGTGATTATTTGTGTTTTAGGTTGAGACACTTTTTGGCGAAGCTGTGCGTCGAGCGAGCTTAGGACGCCAGGTAAGTAGTGCATGCATGCGTTTTGCCCAAACGGGCCTACACTGTAGAACCTTAGGGTTTATGTGATTGATTGTGGTGTGCGTGTGTATTGTTTGTCATGCATCATATTTAAAAAAAAAACGTGGACGAAAATGGTTTTGAGCATGTTTTGAGTATGAGGTGAGACGTGTGGCGGTGGTACCGCGGATCCCGCTAGTGTGAGGGTCAGTGCTTCACCAGTCGCGGATTTCGCTCGAGGAGTGGGCCGGCTGGGCCGTCATGCGGCGTGAATCTGTTGACGGTGAGGGAGATGGGCAGTGGTACCGCGGATTCTACTAGTATGTGGGCCGGTGCAACATCAGTCGCAGATTCTGCAGGAGGAGTGGGCCGGTTGGGCTGTCGCGAAACATGTGTGTGTGGCAACTTTGGCCCCGTGTTAGGGAGGCTGGGACGGGGGCGACGTGTTAGGGTGTAGTGTGGCAATGCGTGTGTGTAGCTTGTAGGCCTCGTTGCTGGGAAGTCCGGGACGGTGGCAACGTGTCAGGGTGTAGGGTGGCGTTAGGTTCCTCCTTACCCTGGTACGGTTAAACTACGCGTCACAGATGTGACAACATGAGTGTGAGTGTAGAGAATGCATGTGTGATAGGATTGCATTGTCGGCTTTTACATTCATATCGCATTACTTACTGAGCGTTAGGCTTAAATTGTGTGTTCGGTGGTGTAGGTGCTGATGATATTGCTGGTGAGCCTAGTCCTGAGGCCTAGGATGGTTGGCGGCGTGCGACCGGGCACTGGATGTCAAATTTTGTTAGGGCGACCCGACCCGTGGTAGTGGTAGGTGACGGTGAGATGCATTGGGTTGTTATTTTTTTGTCGAGTATTTATGCAGATAGATGAGTTTGTATAGACGTCGGTTGTACAAGATTGTATAGAGTAGTTGTAGTGTTTTGGGGACGCGTATGTATTTTTATATGTTAGAGTATAGTATTGCTCTATACTGTGAATTTTCTTCATTTGCATTTGATGAATTTTCGTTGTCTTCATACTCTGATTTTATTATGGTGATTTCTCTGGATGGTGGATAGATAAATACTGTTAGTTTTGGTAAACTGTGTGTAGGGATTTAAATTTTTTGGATAGCCAGTTTTTAGACGTTACTCTGCCGAACTTTCAGGAGAGGGGTTGAGAGTCGAAGGGATATGAAATAGGTTGAGGTGTGTACAGTGAATGCTAGAGAAGTGTAGATGAACGTGGGAGTGCGGCGTGATCACAGGTACTCGGGGCACGCGGCCCTGCGGGTACGCATGGGTCGTGCGGCGCCGGGTGAAGGCGTGCGCGCTGATGTGCTGTACAGCGGTAGAGTGCGTGGTGCACGCGGTGCTGTGAGCGTGCGCAAGACACAGTGACGTTGAGTTGGCACGTGCGGCACCGCGAGGGTGCGCGCGGGGTGTCGAAGTGGGGACGTGAGTGCACGGCACCAAATTGTGTAGTTCGAAGGGTGCGTTGGATTCTTTCCTAGGATTTCGAGTCTTACCGTTTTATCTTAAACTATTTTAAATGGTTTTCTTTTCCGCTGCGTAGTTTTTATGTTGAGGATTTCGTGTTCCCTCTTTGGGACGCGAGTTGTTTTCGAATTGAGTCAAAAATTTTTCATACTCACAAATGTTCTTTTGAAAATGTTTTGAAAACGAAAGGAGTATTAAATTGAGTGAGTTATGTCAAGTGTTAGTATATGTAGTGTGTAGATGCATTGTAGCGCACCGGGAACGCGGGATTTTCTCGGAGTGTTACATCTCTGAATCAACTTTTCTATGCTAATGTGTCGAAGGAGTTCTTGAGTGACCGTCATTTTTCATTGAAATGATTTTCTTTAATGAAAGGTACGATGATGGTTTATTTTAGTATAATTGTCTATGTATAAAATACTATTTTAATAATGTCATATCGATTGCTCGCATAGCTTGTTTTCTTGAAACGATGAAAATGAGTTCTCTTGAAAGATGTTTGAAAACTATTTGTAAACTCATCATCTTTTGAAATAAAAGGTAAAAAAAGTTTTATATGTATTTAGATTCAATATGACTATCCTACTAAGTTAGTCACTCACCTCAAACGACTCATTTCCTTTCTAGACAAGGATAAAAGTGATAAATAATCAGAGCTCAGTGGAGGCGACCCCTTTTATTTATTTCTTTCTTCAGTGCTTAGTTGGTCTTGGTGAAAACGTCTCTTTATTTGTGTTAATTGATAAAAACCATAAGTATATCAAAACCAAGACCTTTCAACAAGGCATAATAGAAACTCAGAAGTATCTTTGAATCATTTAAAAAGGAATTTGACTCCGATCAAACTTTGTCAATGGAAGCAAAGTTATCAAATAAAGAGTTTGGCTCAAACCAAATAGATTAATTGATCTTTCAAGTTTTTGGCTTGAAGAAGATTTAGTTCTTCACAAAACATTAAAGAGAAAATTCTAAAAAAAATATTCAAAAAACATAAGATTTAATTAAATATCATTTATCATAATTGTTCCTAAAAGGTAACAAAAATTGTGTTCAAATAGAATACAAACAAAGCCTAAAAATAATAATAAATAGTCTAAAATATTCTTTAAAATATGCTAAACCCTAATAAATGTCAAAATACAAAATATGGAAAGCCTAAAAGGTCAAACTTAACAAAAACGAGTTTTGGAAGAATTTGGCATCCGGTGGCCTTGCTTGCCGCGCTGTCTGCCCGCGTTGGGCACCTTATACGTGCGACTACACACCTTCTCACCCGTCTAGCATGCCTCCAGCTCTCCTAATGCCTTGCTTTGTGAACTACTTCATATTTTTCACTTGATTGACTTTCAAGGTACACTTTAGATATCTTTTTGGTTTTTTTTTGTAATATTTAACTCAAAAATATTGTTCTCCACTTTCAAATGCATCATTTTTATTTAATGAATTTTTATCCGTGCTTGAAAAATAATTGATTGTAGTTTTAATTTTTTGGGCTTCCTTGATTCGTGTCAATAATATTAATTGAACTGAATTTAGATATGTAGACCTTATTAAACTGTTGTTTAATTATCGTACTATTATATCTGTAATCATTGTATAGATTTTTATACTTTGATTTGTTTTCAAGTTTTTTGCTATGAACAAAACCTTGGGCTGGGCGATCGGGTTGTCTGACCGGCATTCTGTTAGGCCTGCCTCAAGGTCGTGACACTGTTGATTTGCACTTCTACTTTTATTGTCTGATTAACTACATTTGCGTAATCCAAACAGTTTGAGACTGCCAATATATTGAGCTACCTATTAATCATCAATTTCAAATCAATTAACTCGAGCATTCAGTTGATAAGATTACTTTGTGTATTCATTCACTATTTAGTTGGCTTGTCGATAATTCTGGTTGTAACACCCAGAATTTCTTTAGCCAAAAAGTTGTATATACAAAACTTTGTTGTGTATATGTTGAATTAAAATATAAAGCGTTTTGCCCGATAACTCATAGATACTTAGGTATGATTAAGAGTAACATTAAGAACCAACCCTTTAAAACATAGCATGAGTGACTAAGGTAAAAAAAAAAGAAAGATTCAATAGATTAAAGAGTGGGTATGATCTACATGTAGTTTCGATAAACTACATGTAGCTTTCAAATGAAAAAGAACAAGTGTGCATGTGGATGAAGTGGGTGGTTGTGTACCAACCTACATGTAGTTTTGGAAAAACTACATGTAGAAATGGTTAGGTTAGAATAAAAAGGATAAGTTAAGGATTAAAAATTCATTTCCCCACCAACCCTTCCTCTCCTCCTACACCAACCTCCAGCCTTCTCCTCTCTATCGGAGCTCTCTCTCCAAGCTTCAAGTTTCCATCTTCAAAATTTTAAGGTAAGCAAATAGTAAGGATTTAATTTATGCATGAAAGAACTGGTAACTATGAGTTTTCTTTCAAGTTTATTTGAATTCTGAAAATTTCAGAGTTAAGGTTTGGTTTTCTTCCTTCTTTTGATGATTCTAACTTAGTTAAGGGTGTGTAAAGGTTTAGGATGAATTAGAATGGAAGTTCATGCATGATAGAAGAGAAACTTTGAGGTGGGTTTGTGATTGAAAAAGAAAAATAGAACAACATCTGTTCTTGAGCTATCTGGCCAAATTTATGTCTTCTTTAGATAAATGGATTGTTCCATTAGAAATGTGATGTCTTAAGGTTTTTGGAACATCTTGGATCATTGAAAATGGTTAAGTATTAAGGAAGTTAGGGGTATTTGAAGTTCATCTAAATTCTACAGAAATCTTTCGGTTAAGGTTACAGGTATAAAGTGTCGACCGGTATGCATAAGTGTCGACCAAACTTGGTAAATGTTGATCACGAGGGTCGACCTAAGAAGACAAAACCAAACAAAGTGTCGATCTATATGCATAGGTGTCGACCGAACTTGGTAAGTTTCGACTGCGAGGGTCGACCTACGCAAATAGAGCCAAATTAAGTATCGACCGGTGTATGAAGGTGTCGACCGGTTAGTGTCAAAATGGTAAAAGTGTTGACCGCGAGGTTGGACAGGAGCAGACAGGGAGGATTAAGGTGTCGACCTATGAAAACAGTTGTCGACCGGTGCTAACAGAGGCAAACGAGATGTCGACTGAAGATTTCAAAGGTCAACTAGGAGCCTTGTATTGTTTTAAAACTTGAAATGTTTTACTATAAGTCAGTAGTTAGATAAGCGAACCGGGTTCGAATAACTTGGGACGCTATATTGTAAGTATGATGTGTTAATGATTTTAATGCACTTGTATTAGATTTCAAAACTTCGAGAAAAAGTGATCAAGATTGCTCGACTACTATGGACCGAGGTAAGTTTATATTGTATGCTTCCAGCCTTTAAGGCCTACATAACAAAAGTACTAGGATTTGTGCTTTTATGGGGTAGGTTAAAGGCAGTTAAGTTTTCGTAGACGTTTAGATTAAGTTAAAGGTGGGATAAGAGGATAAACTAAATGAGTTCGGCATCATGAACTATGTAATCGCGCACATCACTTAGATGTGTTTTAGAAAGCCCTCGTGGTCTTACAAACTCTACCGATAGTATGGACGAATCTGTTACTTCATACAAATGTTAATGCCTTATTGAAATGTCTTGAGGATATTATCTACGTTATGCATTGATGAATTGTCTTCCGCTATATGAATTCTCATGTTCACGCATCATGTTTTTACAAAATCATGAAAAACGTTTTATGTGCATGTTTTAAGTAAGAAAAACAAGATTATGTAAAGTACGTAAATGGTTAAGTTGTGGGACGGGGCAAGTATGACCTATGTATTGTCCACTGAGCGCTCCATGTTATGTATTATGTATTGTCCGCTTAGTGGTCCAAGTTATATATATATTGTCTACTTTGTGGTCCACGTTTTATTAAGTGTCTGTTTCCTCCATTGAGTCCCTTTAACCCATGTCAAGTGAAAAGTAAAGAAAAGAAAGAACATGTTTTATTAAATGTCCATGCATGCTCATTCATGTCATATTATATATTCTTATTGAGCTTTAGGCTCATTAGTTTAAACTTTGATGATGTAGGTGAAGAACTAACAGGTGAGGACTTTGAGCCCAAGTTGAGGAATATGTGCAGTTGGAGGAACGAACTCGTGGGGTGTGTTTACAGTAATCAGGCCACCTTTTGACCCATAGGTGATGTATCCTAGCTTTTGTCGTAGACTCTAGAAGAGTTCAGATCGGGTGTACAGTTAGGATTTTATGTTTTGAAACTCCTTGAACTAACTGAGTCTATATCGAATTGAATGGAAAAACTTAAGTTTTAGAGCCTCCCATGCGTTTTATTCTTTTGCTTCCACTATGTATTTTGGGTTTTGAATGATTAGAAAGTTTGATTATGTCTTTCTTGAGGAAAGGAAATGATTTAAAGAAAGAAGGTATATATGAAGGTTAAGTTATAAGAATTGCCCAGTGGTGACGTACGGGTTGTTACAATTTGTGGTATCAGAGCCTATACCCAACCGAAAATGTGGCCAACAAGGACGTTGGGCCTCCGAGGGAGGGGGAGGTGATTGTGATGACCCGGATGTGTACGTATGAGTACGGTTGCGGGGTAAACCTCGGATTCTAAGCCGAGTGTAGGCAAATCCCAGAATCGAGTATAGGTAAATTCCGAGTCGTGGAAAGAGGATCGTCACAATCCCACATCGCTTGAGGAGATATATGAAAATGAAACATATATAAGAAAAACCTCCCAAGATAGTAAGACGCGTTTTAGAACACAATTGGCAACGGATCCCATAAGAACTCCGAAGTTAAGAATGTTCCGGCGAGAGCGGTACCAGATTGGATGACCGATTGGGAAGTCCTCGCTAAATAAATCCTTAAGTATAGGTACTTGGGTTATGGCCCAATCCACAGAGCGGACAATATCTTAATGGAAAAATGGGTCGTTACACTCGTACTACTGATGTAAGAATTTTTCATAATTTGAAGCTTCATCTTAGGTCAAGTTTGGACTCGCATTTTTCCTTATCTCTGTTGATTAAATTGGAGCGACTCCCACCATGCTAATGTTGTATCTTTTAGTTTGTATGCCTCCCTTCACTTGTTTCTTCACTACGATAATAATCGAAAATATTCTCAATCATGTGAACCCAATCCAAGAAATATTCAATATTAAATCAATTGTGAAAAATAGGCAAATCCATTTTCATTTTAAACTCATGATAGTTTGGCCATCGAGTAATAACGTGGTTTGCAAGAAAATTATTGTCTTCATCAAATGAATAATTAATTATTTGTGTTTGTCCATATCATAAATTTTTATGTTGTTGTTTCTCAAAATAATCATTAAATCGGTTTAAATTATTGTCCAATATTTTAGTTACGCTCCAAGCACCTGCTATAGAGTTTCGAACGCTCAGTCTCGAGAGCATTTTGAGCCCTAGTGGCCTAGTCGTGAGAACATTCCGAGCCTGGTAGCTCTCTCTTCTTCCGAAGGCACCTGCACCCAATTTTTAACTTGTCATTAGCGCGTCATCAATGTAGTGTCTTGATGGAATTTTGTGTATTTTCTTTTTGTTTGGCAGTATTGAAGATAAAGGTTTAGTATTTTGATTTCGATCATTGAAGCCAAACTAATATTGTGGGTAAACTTATCACAATCTTGGAGGTACCTATGGACGGGCAAGGGGAATTGCTATTTGTGATTGAGTTTTTAAAGGGTCGTATGTAGCCTTGGTTGGATTTTGATATCCTTGGTTGATTGCTCTTAGTTGTACATCATTTTATGTTCAAAGCTTCCATTGACATATTGACTTGTAATTCGAAGTGTGAAGATAAAACCTTGAAGATAGTGTGTCAAAGTTTATAGTGTCCAAAATGCTACAAGAGATAAAGCTCAATCTTTCTTGCTATTCTTATCTATCACTTATTAATACATTTGAACATTTATTGATTTTATAAAAAAATAATATTTCGTTTATACTTTTATTTTACTATTTTAAAGTATTAAATAATAATTAGTAAAATTAAAATAATAAATAATTATTTATAATTTATTATATTAATTAAATATTAATTATTATTTGAAAAGGAAAGAATAAATCATAGGATGACTATTTTATAAAAATGTTTCTAAAAGCGCAAGAGTAGGTAGAGAAGTTAAACGAGCGAGCCGAGCCTGGAAAGGTTTGGCTCACCGAGCCTGCCGAGCCTAACGAGCCTGCCGAACCAAATGAGCCAAGCCTAACGAGCTGACCCAAAAAAATTTTCAGACCGACCCGACTCGCGAGCCACTAGCCTAACGAGCCGACTCAACGAGTTTAACGAGCCGAGCCTAATGAGCTGAACGTATATAAATATTTTCAAGTTATATTAATATAATATAAGTTTTTCAAATACTTTACTATCAGTGAATGATAAAAACAACTCAGATTGTCCGAGTCACTATTTCTTAGGGGTGATCGTGGTCGGGACGGTCCGGTTTTTAGAGAAATTAAGACCGGACCTTTAAAATCCAGTTTTTAAATTTTTGTATCAATAAATCTAAAATTTTTTTCAGAACCGGACCAGATTTCTGGTCTCGGTTTTGGTCCTCCCATTTTTTTGTCTTCTCTCTCTCTAAACTTGTCTGCAAATTACTACTTAAAAATTTTTTTTTTTGTAATGCATAACAAGATAGATGTAAAATATTAAAGTCAAAATCACAAGAAAAGATAAAAAAAACATATAGTACATGACACAATGTAATTAAATATAAATAGAAGTAGAAAATAATCAAACATATACTAGAAGAATTAGATGTTTTCGTTATTAACTAATTTTCACAGTGATTACATTTAGATTTGGAATTTTTATTATTGTCATCGTTAACAATATTAAAATAATTTCAAACATCAGATGTCTTTGTTCTTTCCCTTCAAACACTAACACTAGAACTAGTCATATGAGAAATCAAAACTGGCTAAAACCTTAAAAAACTATCAAACATCCAATTTTCACAATGATATACCAAAAATCACCAAATAAAAGAAATAATGAATCACTTTAGTCCTAGAGTCACCTAATTCAAACAGTAAATAAAGTAGTGTTTTATAGCAAAAAACACAATGTTTTTTTAGTAAAATTTATCACGATCCAAAAACCGTAGAGTGCTTAGACTACGACTCACTGATTTCTCTATAGATTTTTATTTTTAAATTAATTGACAATATTTTGAAACGCTTAGACATTTTTTAAATAATTTAAATCCGTAGCTAAAATATTTGTATTCGGTATAGAACCATTCGTTTAGATTATCCCTTAAAACTAAAAAAAAAAAAATTAAAATATTTTTTTACTATTCACGTGAATAGTGTTAGACACTGTTCACGTATCAATGCACGCACTGTTCACGTAAATAGTGCTTCAATGCCCCACTCCACCTCAACAAGTGGGACGATCAATCGTCCCTTGGGGCAATGTATCGCCCCACTCCAGCAAGTGGGGCGATCAATCGCCTTGAGAGGCGATGTATTGCCCCACTCTTGGGGCAACGTAACGTCTCATTGGGTGATGCGTCGCCCTCCTCGACAATTGAGTATGATTAATTATAATGAAAGAAAATTAGAAAAGAAAATTCAAAAAAATTTTCTTTCTTTTCTGCTGAGTCCTGAGGTCACGAAAACTAGAGAGGGGTGATGAGAGAGAAATAACGAGGAAATAAGAAATCGGCCGATCAGAGCTGATTTTGACGAAATAAATCTCAAATCAACCATCTTTTGATATTCGTCAACTTTGTGACTAAAAATCCAGCCGTAAGCCGAAATTTCTCCCCGATTTTTTTTTGTCGAATGTTGAAGTTTTTAGGTGTTTTTTGTTTAAACTCAGTTAAACGTTAGTTTTTGCAATGGCAAAATGGTTTTGTTCGTAAAAAAAGTTAAAATTGCCAGCCGCCAAGGAGAGAAAGAGGCCGGTTGGCTCGCGAGCCTGGGCCGCCGAGCCTGCTCGTTGACTAGCTCGTTTGGCTCGGTCTCTGGCGGGTTCGCGAGCTCAAAGTTTAAGCTCGGCTCGGTGCATCTCGGGAGACCGGACTAAACTCGGCTCGTTACAGTAGCGATCCAAGCCAGCTCGGCTTGCTACTGTGGTGATTCGAGTGGGCGAGTTGAACTACAGGCTCTGGCCCATTCGAAAAAGGAAAGACCGCAACTAGTGCCCAATATCGTTACTCCAACCCTAAATGCCCAATACTAAGACCAACTGCCGGACTTGAGTAGAACGCGCAGAACGTCGGGGGAGATGTCTTTACTGTGGGAGAAAAGCGGAGGTTGGAGGTGGATAGTGAGGAAGACCAGGGACTCCAAGCCTTTCTTCTTGGGTTTCGCTACCCTATGCGGCGTCATCCCAGGGATGATCGGTTACTGCGTGATGCAGGTCACCAACTCTCGAAATGATCAACTCGAAGCCCACCTCCGCCAGAATGCTCGACCTGAATCCCTCGTAAGAACTTCTTCCTTTTAGCTCAATTTCTCCGACATCCATTGCCACTCAACATAATTTCAGAGATTGATTTGAACATAATTTTCGATCATCTTTTTCTTTCACCCTTTAAATTGTCTTTCGTTGAATTCCTCGGACAACCTTTATTTATTTGATGTCTTTTTTTCCTCAATAACTCGGTTCTCCGGGTCAACCTTATTTGTCTGATTGTGCCAAATCTTTCTTTACTCATTCTGAAATCAAATCTCTTTAGTTTTTTAGAAGTACTGCATTGTTTGGCATCTGAATTTTACATTATTGACGTCATTTTAATGTTTCATGTTTCTATGTCATTGCTTCATGCTAATTGTTAGAAAGATGTATCGAACTAGAATGGTACTGCTTCATTTATATGATTTCTGCTGAAAAAGTGGTATCACTTTTTATAAAACTTGGAGGGTTATAAACTAATATATACTTTGGTATTGATATCCTTGAAAGTAGCCAGGCTCCAAGCAAAGATCCATCTCAAGGTTAGAATCCCCCTCTATCAAAAGATGAATAAAGTGGATTATATTTGTCTCCAATAGCCAGTGAGTGATGCTGTAATCCAAATATAAAGACTCAAACATAACCAAATTAGACAATGTGTATCAGCTTATAAAATTTCTTCTGAACTCTATCTAGGCAAGAAAACCTCAAGTTTATCTAACAGACCAAAAGTATCTTTTACTGGAACATTGTCCTGATAATGGTTATTCGTTTTAAAAAAAAATATCATTGGTTTAATTTTCTTAATTCGACTGTGCCCACGTTGCACTTTCCATCAAATTGAATATGCTTATTGGTGCACGTGCCACCAATAATTTGTCACAGTGGCTTTAATTTTGGGTCGGTTGTTTGTTAACAATGTGAATGGATAATGAACATAGATTTTTGATAATCCGATGAAACGGCTCTGCAGGTTCATTAGAGATATTAGCTGTCTATTAGGTTTTGATTGTTTAACTGACTTCATTATTGAAATTTGGGTGTCAGATGATGGCCAAAGTAAATCAAGAAAGACTTGCAGAATATTTGGGTGAGCTGCGGAGGAAAGAGGACACAAATGATCGATATGTTGCAGCTCTAAGAGGAGAGACGCTGACAAGAAAGCCATATGTTAGAATTCAACCAATGGCAAATCAAACTACTAATGAGGAGGGCGATAAACATCAGGTCAAAAAAAAATAGAAGTAGCTGTGGGGATGAGGGTCTGCAGTCTTCTTGTTTGAGAGCAATACTTAGTTTGATTAGATTTATGGAGTCTTTGGTTGTGCGCATTTAATTAGGATGATGATACTTTGAGTTTGTCCAGCTGAAATACTCTCTTCGAATTAATGGTTTATGTTGTCCAAAGTTTGTAAACTTTCATTTGTTGATGATTATATGACTTAGTTCTAGACCTTACCACTGATTGGTATTGTTTGCGACGATACGGTCCCTCCATAGACAACTGAAATAGAAATATTTGGAATAGAGCTAATGCAATACTCTGTCTTTCTAATATTCAGGAATTACATATTTAACTGTCAACTCGAAAAATACAAATAATTACGCTAGTTTAAAGTACATGCTTCATGATCTGATTATCTACTCAAAGTTGGTAGATTAACACCGAATTATTTATTTGGTGTTAAATTTATTGAAATATTGGATTAGGAAATAGTAAATTGAAAAGTATAATACAAACTAGATATTGAAGAGAAATCATGTTGTGTTAAGAGGAGCAACCATTTGGTTACGAGCCAAAAGGTAGTTTCTCTTTTATTTTGAAAGGGCTTAACATATGTGCATTAAAGAGTACTTGTGGCTATGTTTTGTAAAAGAAAGGGGACCACTTGAAAGATACATCAAACAATCCTCAAGCAACTGGAGCACTTAACCCAAAAGAAGGTGAGTCTAGTGTTCAAGGACAGATGGATGAATTAAACAAAAAATTTGAAATTCTTTGCCAACTTTTTTTAGAGTCAAGGAACCAGCATGTGAGAGCCCTTCAAACTCTAATGATGATAAGGGAACTGAGAATCCAAAAAGGAGGAACAATCGTCGTATAGTCTTTGAAGAGGAGGATTCTGAGGATGAAGGTTATAATAGTCCACATGCAAGATACGATCCTAGTAATGAAATGAAGCATACTAAGATATCCATTCATTCCTTTAATGGATCTTGTAATGGTGATGTATTTCTAGATCTGGTGAAAAATATAGAGAAAATGTTTGACTACTATAACTATTTGGAGAAGGTGAAGATACAATTACTCTCTTTGGAGTTTACCGATTATGCTAGTTTATGGTATGATAATTTAAGAACTCAAAGAAGACGTGAGAATAATGAGTACATTGTTACTTGGAGAGTTATGAAGGTCTTGATGATAAAGAGATTTGTGCCAAACCACTACAAACAAGAGTTATTTTTGCAAATGCAAAATTTGAAACAAGACACTTTATCCGTTGAAGAATATCTAACTAAGTTTGAGACGCTCAAGATGAGAAGTGGATTGGAAGAACTCGAAGAATAAGTTATTGCAAGATTCCTAAGGGGTTTGAATAGAGAGATTGGAGATATTGTCGAATTACAAACCTTTGACTCAATAGATGTTGTCATTCAACTTGCCATGAAAATTGAGAGGCAAATCAAAAGAAAAGGAAAATGAGCTAGTAATCGGTTTTTCTCAAAGAATACCAATTCTTTCAAGCCTCCATCCAAAGTAGAAGAAAAGGGCTCCAATACAAAGAGTTAGCCTATAAAAGTAATAGAAGAGAAAAATGTGGTCGTAGATACCACTCGGCCAAGGACAAGGGAGATTAAGTATTTCCAGTGCTTCAGATTAAAGTATATTGCTTCTTAATGTCCAAACAAGCGAGTAATGATCTTTAGAGAGGGCACCAATGAAGTGATTAGTGAAGATGAGGTGATAAAAAATTCTAGTAAAGATGATGAGGCTCAATAAGAAGTTTTTCATGCTCAAGAGGGGCCAATACTAATGGTTATTTGGAGAGTCTTAACAACTTAAGCCAACAATGAAGAGTGCCAAATAGAAAACATCTTCCATAGCTGATGTTTGATTAAGGATAAAATTTATTCCCTAATCATTGATGGAAGGAGTTGTACTAATGTTGCCTCTTGTGACCTTGTGGATAAGCTAAGGTTGGAAACCACTCTATCCAAACCCTTAATGATTGCTTCAACCTATGGACAAAAGGCAAGCAACAAAACGAAAAATAAAATAGGTTCGGCAAACCGGTTTTACCCAAGAATAGCCCGAATTTCAGACAGTATATCTTCTTCGTACTATGTCTAAATGAGTTGCAAATTTAAGAGAATCTTACTCAATGTGTAAACAAGACACCCTTAAAATATCAACGCAAAAATCGCAGAGGTTTAAAAGATATACAAGAAAAAATTTGGTTGTATATATCTGCTTGAAAAATTGCTATGTGGCAAAAAGAATCCTAAATTTTGAGTGGTATATCTTTTGCTGTATAACTCAAAATGAACTGAAATTTTAGGATGTTCTTACTCAATAAGTGGATGAAAAACTCTGGAAATTTCAAGGGTTTAATCGCTGTGGTTGAAGAACAATGTATGGAGGAATGCCAGCCGGTAGATAAGGTGATAAGTTGCACCTTCTTAGACTTGGCTTTCTTTTTGAAAGAGAAGCCCTCCAACTAACTATTGAGAGGAATGAAATACAACTTTGTTGGGTAGTCTCCACGCCAAATAAGGGAGAAAGAAGGCTGTAATAAGGATAGCACCAATTTGGCTCTCAAAAATTGGTACAGAAAGTCACTCAACATTCTCGGATATGACTCACCGAAAAGGAAGAATGGAACGAATGAAATGCTTCAAAGCAATCCATGATTTTTGACATTCAAAAGTGGCTACTACTGCAGCTAAGAGAAAGTTAAATACCCCCTTCATTTACATTTAGGGTTTAGTTCTTCTAGAAAGAGAAGAAAGCTCTAGAATTGGAGGAAGTGCTTGACTCTTATTGGCTGAGTACAAATGTACTCCTTTTTCTCTCTCCGATGATCTCATGTGTACTTTCTTCTCTTCAAATGCAACCTATTTTGCCTCCAAATATCTTCAGCGATGCATGTTATGTAAACATAAAAATAAACTAAGGTTTTGAGGAAAAATAAAAGAGTAATTTTTTGGTTACATGATTTGTTTGAAAGAAAACAAATTCACTCTTCAACGCAGTGATATCCGAGGGTAGCCTGTAACGACCCAAAAATTCGTCGATTTTCGGTTCGCTATACTCTTATACCAACTTTGAAACGCCCCAGAGTCGTCCCCGGACCCGGGTTGCTAACTCTACTCATACACATACACTCGGATAAAATAGGTGTAAAATTTAAAACTTTGTTCCTCGATTTGAAATGACATTTTTGAAAAGGTTTAAAAACATCCCAGCGGAAGACTTTCACCAAAATCAGTTCAAATAAAATTTCGAGTTTTGTAAAACATAAAAAGGGATTTCGGTCGACTCCTATGAACACTGGTTAACACCTGACTCGTACTGCACCCAAGGGTCGACACCCACAAACGTAAGTCGGCACCTCGCCTCTGTTTGCATCAGTTGACCTTAGTGGTCGACATCTCCTTGCTTATCACGCTAACCGGTCGACACCTGTATGCACAGATTGACACCTTAATCCTCTCTGTCCGTCCTGGTCGAACCTTACGGCTGACACCTCTGTCATTTTTACACTAACCGGTCGACATTTGTAAACACAAGTCGACACTCTAATATTCTTTGTCTGCTCCGGTCGTACCTTGCGGCTGACACCTTTACTATTTTTACACTACCGGTCGACACCTACAGACATAGATTGATACTTAGTTTAGCTCTGTCTTCACAGGTCGACCCTCGCGGTCGACATTTGCCAAGTTCGGTCGACCACTAAGCCTATCAATTGACATTTTCTTCCTAGAATTTACATAAAACCTTAAATCTTTCAAAACAAGTCGAATTCCGACTCAACGTTAAAAATAATAAAACAAGCTCTTTCTGATCAATTCAAAATCAACTTTGTGCATCAAAATGACTACTAAAAGTTTGAAATCCGTCTATACATCCAAATGACTCGAAACGACTCGACTCAACTCGAAAACCTTGCACACGCCCACCCTGGTCAAAATGCCCTAACAGTCGACCGGATCGTCCCACGAGCACACTCCTCTAACTGCCATCTAGTCCTGACCACGCTTTGAGTACTCACCAGCTATCGCTTCATCACCTATATCACAGAATTCATCTATTAGCGTAATGCTAAGTAAGTAATGCATATAAAACATAAACGTTGAAATCAAAACATATCATATCATATGCAGTTTCTACAATTTCGTCTCTACTTTCATTTCTGTCTTTTCCTTACATCTTCTTTATCTTACTACTGAGTTCTTCTTTACTGGATTCTTCATGGGACAAAGTCAACCTCAACCTAGTAAAGTGACGCACTTTGCGGCTCATCTCTCGGAACAAGGGCACCACGTAAAGTTGGAGAAGACGTGATACACATTGCGGTCCACCTCGCTGGAAGGAGATCGCAGGGGAAGGCTTTCACGTGGTGGGGAGGAAGAAGAATTGAAAGGGGAGATGGGTGTTTAGGCTTCCTCTTCCTTTTTTTTTCCTTTTATATATAATAATAATAATAATAATAATAATAATAATAATAACTTAATTACTTTTTTCTCTCAATATTTAATCTTTTAGTTAAACTGTTATTCGGTCCGTATCCGGTCGAAATCTTATAAATTTCTCTAGTCTATTAGTCTCAAAATAATCTTTTACCTAACTGCCTAAATTTTTCGCTTCTAATTCATACTAGAACTTTGCTATTTGCAGCTCTGAAAATTTGAAAATTGTTTAACGAAAATTTTGGGCGTTACATTCCACCCTCCTTTAAAAAATTTTGTCATCAAAATTTGCGCAACGATTAATTCCTGACATTGACACCATAAAATCCGTTGTCTCATATCCAGCCTCTCTTCGAACAGTGTTTAGTCTACCTTAATTTCTTAATTCTTTAACGTCTTTGTGTTTAACTTCATTCTTCCACCAGTGATCATCTTACATATCCTCAAGTTTGTTCCATCCAATTACTTCCTGGTTTCCATTTATATTCTAAAACTTTAGTGGCTCACCCACTAAGATTTTAATATCATGGTTCTCCCGTCAATAATTTCTAAAACCATGTATCCAATTTTGGTTCCATGACTGCGTTTGCTATCTTCAATCTAACCAATTGCACCCTTGACTATGTATTGAGCACTATCCAATTCTATAAGTCAACTATGTACTTTGACACTTTATGGTTCATTAATTTAGCCAGTTATAATCCAACTTCTACAAGTCTTCTATTCTAACTCTATATCTAAGTTCTCTTGGTTAGAATTTACTCAAATTCTGAATTCTCTATCCCGATCATCCTTAAAGGCTTCATACTCGAGCCGTTCTAATCTATTCATTCTAACTTTAAATCGTTTTTGAATATTCTTCTCGCTTCCTTACAATGATTCGTCCAACAATCTTAATGTTTGCAAACTTGTTGTAGACTAAGTTACATTATTTCTCCAACCCTCCTTGAATTCTTAAGTCATCCGGTCTAACTCAATAGTGATTCTATTCAATTAACCATAACCCCAACTTCTGAAATCATCCAACTGAATTTCTTCTTTATATTATCCCTTCAACGAATGTCATCCAAATTCTCAATTTTTAAACTCATACTTAGCATCGCTGATAAGATACTACTTTAAATCTCTTCAAGTCACGTTTGTTTCGACTAATTATCTTAATTTAAAATTTTCTAAGTCTTTGATTTTCATTGGGTAAACTGATTCCTTACAAAATCTTTGTTAGTAATCCAATATCTCATCGACGTAGCTTTTCAAAATTTCCCTCAATTAGAGCCTCAAACAAGTATCATTTAATCAGTACATCTTCAACCAAGATTATTAGAAATTATACACTTGAACTCATAACTTATTCTTAGGTTTCTCGATCCCGTTCAACTAATTTAAATCCCCCAATATAGTTTTATATATCTTTACTCTCCCAATATACACACTAGAATGCAGAATTCCAAATTCAGTCCCTTAACTTCCTCGTGACTAGCTACGCTCCTCCACTTACGATCATTCTATCTCATATTTAAATATCTCAAATATATCTGTATGTTTTAATCAACGTCCATACTCCTTGATCAAACAACGCTGAGCACTTGACACTTCTACTATTTAATGACACCTATTTTATGGAGTAATGGTCAAAATTGGTCACCAAGTATAACTCCATACATAATTTTTTAAATTTTTCATTGACCCTTTAAAGCCTCGAAATACTATCTAATATAGTTTTCTACGTCTCCGAGTCATACACAATTAAATGACAGCTAAGATATGGTCTTCAAACTTCTAAACAACGTCATACGTCATACTCTAATATCATCTATTTCCTCAACTTCTCATCGATTGACTTTATCCACACATATGGCTCTTTGGTTTAACTCAAACTTCTAACAACCCAACCGATACTTTATGTAACATTTCTAACAGCATACGTCCTGTGGGCAATGGCTATCAAGTACATAAATTCTTTTATACGTATTAAAATGGGCTATGCATCCGTAATATCTAGGGTAGATATCTCGTACCTGAAAGCTAGCAGCTCGTCCCATTAATCCTCGCATTGTGCTTTGTTTTTACTCACAACAGCCCTAGTGATCTTAATACTTTGCTAATAAAAATTCGGTTTCGTAGTCTCCCTTGGCTGTCTAGTCATTTCGTTAACCATTCGAATACGAGCTTCACGTCGAGGTTCCTCAATGCCCAAATACCTTTGACATTTCAGTAACTCCTTATTCGAGGTCAATTACCTCATTTCGTCAGATCATTTTTGTCTATAAATTAAATCTTGAAGTCTAATTCCATACTCAGCTTGTCAATTTAACTCTAACGGTGTAAGTTCTCAAAATCAGTCAATTAAGTCTCCTAAATATCGCTTCTCCTTGTTGTTCTATAATAAGGGCTACCCTATGCGCCACCTTGAATATAAACCTTGCACTTACGTCTAACAACCTTAGTTGGATCAACTATAACCCCATAATCTAACATTCACGTTCTCCACTATGCTAATTCGTTCCATCTCCTACAGTTGTTACACTGGCTATAGGCTCAATATAACTCGAACGTAAGATCCTTAATATTTCACCAACTGCCTATACCCCTCAAGACACACCGGTTTCCATATGAAGACCAACCTCCACCTCTTTTTAATTGATGATTGATCCAAACAATCCTATGTCGAGCCTCCACATATTGTTTTTCGTATAAGGTAGTCAACTTTGAAGAAATTCACTAACTAAAATACGTTTCTAATCATTTCTAACTTATATCTTATAAATGATATCATCAATAGTAAAATAAAATTCTAATGTTCGCATTTCCTCATAGTTGTTTTGGGCTACACTTCCCAATGCATAAACTCTTTATTTCATGACCTTACGACCCTAAAAAGGAAGTCATGAAGTAGATCCCTAAATCGTGTTCACGGAAACGACCTTAGGTTTTAACTTGGACCTCAAATTTCTACCTTAAGTTTTTCCCCATCAAGTTATATTATCGTAATTACTATTTTGGTCCACAACGGGCTTAACCTCCAATAATCTATAACCTGAGATTCAGTCAAAACTTCGCTCAGTAATGACTATTCCATCCTAGATATAAAATCTAGAAACATGCACTCTAGGCCTTCTAAGAGGGAGCGAGCCTCACGTCTAAAGAATTTGACCATCCTCCCTCTTATGGAAACTTGCGTACCAGCCATTTAGCCCTATAGTGGTGCTCATCTTTAACGTCAATCTAGCACATAGTGTTATGCTTAATTTCTTCTCCACTTCAATCAACTGAGGTACTTGAACCCAAATTCCCATGATTCTCTCTACTCATAAACCTCTCTTTACTTTGGCTGTTAATCGGGCTGGGGGCCTGAATTTTTCATGTCCTTCTCTGTTCATAGTATTCATAACTGTCGGGACTGTTTGTTCACTAACTCCATTAGCGGTCTAATCGTCATCAAATCATTCTCATTTCTTGAATCAATTGTCTCTCTTAGTATCCTCAAACGTCCTGGTCGTCTAAACATTTTAACTAATTTTCCTGAACAAAAGTTAATCAATTTCACAAGCATCTAATAATTAATACTAAACTTAAATATTTACAGTTGTCGAAGCACGTCGTGCGGCGATCGGCGCTGTTAAGTAATCAATTGAACGGTTTGATCAATTGGCTTTGATACCATAGTTGTAACGACCAGAAAACCCTCCGATTTCTAGTTCGCTCTACTCTGATATCAACTCTGAAACGCCCCTGAGTCTTTCCCGGACCCGGGTCGCTAACTCTACTCATACACATACACTCGGATAAAATTTGTGTAAAATTTAAAACTTTGTTCCTCGACTTAAAATGATATTTTTTAAAACGTTTAAAAACATCGCAGCGGAAAACTTTCACCAAAATCAGTTCAAATAAAATTTTGAGTTTTGTAAAAAATAAAAAGGGATTTCGGTCGACCCCTATGGGCACCGGTCGACACCTAACCCGTACTGCACCCAAGAGTCGACACCCACATGAGCAGGTCGGCACCTCGGATGCCACTGTTTGCGTCAGTCGACCTTAGCGGTCGGCACCTCCCTGTTTATCACGTTAACCGGTCAACACCTGTATGCACAGATCGACACCTTAATCCTCTCTGTCTGCCCCGATCAAACCTTGCGGCCGACACCTCTGTCATTTTTACACTAACCGGTCGACACTTGTAAACACAAGTCGACACTCCAATCTTCTCTGCCTGCCCCGATCGTACCTTGCAGCCGACACCCGTATCATTTTTACACTACCGGTCGACACCTACAGATGTAGGTCGGCACTTAGTTCGGCTCTACCTTCGCAGGTCGACCCTCGCAGTTGACCCTTGCGGTCGACATTTGCCAAATTCGGTCGACCACTAAGCCTTTCGGTTGACACTTCCTTCCCATAATTTACATAAAACTTTAAATCTTTCAAAACAAGCCGAATTCTGACTCAACATAAAAAATAACGAAACAAGCTCTTTCCAATCAATTCAAAATCAACTTTATGCATCAAAACGACTGTTAAAAGTTTGAAATCCGTCTATACATCCAAATGACTCAAAACGACTCGACACAACTCGAAAACCTTGCACACGCCCACCCTGGTCAAAACGCTCTAATAGTCGGTCGGATCGTCCCATGAGCACACTCCTCCAACTGTCACCTAGTCCTGGATACGCTTTGAGTACTCGCCAGGTATCGTTTCGTTACCTACATCACAGAACTCATCTATTAGCGTAATGCTAATTAAGTAATGCATATAAAACATAAATGCTGAAAGTAAAACATATCCTATCATATGTAGTTTCTACAGTTTTGTCTATCTCTTTCTTACATCTTCTTTATCTTACTACTGAGTTCTTCTTTACGTGCTAGATCAAAGTGACACACCTCGCAGTCCACGGCCAACTTCAATCTAGTATAGTGACACGCCTCGCGGTCTACTTCTCGGGACAAGGCCACCACGTAAAGCGGGGAAAGAAGCGATACACCTTGCGGTCCACCTCACGGGACAAGACCACTCAACCCCACCTTCATTATCTTCTTACGTATCTTTTCATTTCGTTCATCGCGTAACATCTACTGTTTCATTTCGTAAAAATATGAAAATTCATTTTCATTTCGTTCTCGTACTTTAAAACCATGATACATAATCACTAAAGCATAACATATAATAAATGTGCATGCAACCTACCGAACTGTGATGTAGGCCAGAAGACAAAAACATCTATTACATTACTTACCTGGCGTCCTTAGCAATTCGTTCGTAATCGTACGCTAACTGGAAACTAGAGAATTTATAAAACCACACATTCATTAATTTTACTTTGTCCAACTCATGAAATTCTAATTCGGAAGTCATAATTCGTACAAGAATCGAAACTCCCTACTAAACACGAAATCCCATACAATTTTTGACCAAATTCGAAAATGCATAACTTATCCAATACTCGTTGACGATTCAAAATGCTACGGATTCTATAAGACGTTTAGTTCCTAACGGGCTCATTCATTCCTAATCCAACATTCACAGCTTGGCTGAAGAGAAACCATCCTGTAACCTGAGTTTTTCGGTCACCTAAATGCCTAATCTCTTCCATAAAAACCTACAACCTAATCTTACTTCCAGATTAAACATCCATACACGAATAAAAATTGACTTTAACCTTAATATCTCGTATCTCCTTCTTAGGGTTCACCAAAACTACCCAATATTTTCTCTAACTTCACTTTTACCGCTCGAAACAACTAAATGACTAACTATCTACTAAAAACTAACCAAAACTTACTGAAAATTTGAAGATTGAAAAAGGAATGGAGAAGAACGTCAGTTGCTGGACGTCGTTGGAAGGAGATCATAGGGGAGGACTTTTGCGCGGTGGGGAGGAAGAAGAACTGAAAGGGGAGAGGGGTGTTTACGCTTCCTCTTCCCCTTTTCTTTTTTTTTTCTTTTATATATAATAATAATAATAATAATAACCTAATTATATTTTCGTCCTTAACTTTTAATCTTTTAGTTAAACTGTTATTCGATCTGTGTCTGGTCGGAATCTTACAAATTTATCTAGTCTATTAGCCTCAAAATAATCTTTTACCTAACCGCTTAAATTTTCTACTTTTAATTCCGACTAAAACTCCTGAGTTTAACCCTCTGAAAATTCAAAAATTGTTTAACAGAAATTCTGCGCGTTACATAGCCTTTTTGCCTATAAGGTGGCATGGCTCCTCCAAGCCTTGAGTTTTCTTAGTCTTCAAGTTTTCAAAGAGGGAGTGCTTGGAATGAGCCTCCTCAAGGTGGTGGCTACTCGGGTGCTCCTTGACCCTCTTTGCTCCATGGACTTGGCTTCCTTGGCAATGAGCTCATGCTTTATCATTTTGGTGGGCCAGTCCTTGCCTTGAGTGTTGACCTTTATTGCCATTTGAGTACCAATAACATTTCTTACAAAATGACCAAACGAGTTAGTATAAAGCTTGGCTCAGCTCGGGTGTTGGCTTCCCTTGACATATCACCTTACAAATTGAGATGGTTGAATGATCGGGAAGACATCAAAGTCTCCAAGGAAGTGAGCATAGAGTTTTCCATTGGTGGGTATAAGAACAAGGCCCTTTGTGATGTAGTGTCAATTATTGTTAGCCACCTCTTATTGGGGAGGCCGTGACAATATGATAGGAAGGTGGCCCATGATGGGTACTGCAACATTTACTCTTTTAAGTTTGGAGGAAAAATGATCAAATTGGCCCCACTAAAACTAGAAAGACCAAGTTCACCCTTTTCATGTCCAATAAAGAGGTAGGGAAGTTTCTTCTACATGGTGGACTTATAATCCTACTAATGTTTCGGGAGAGAATGGAAGAATTAAGAGAAATTCCTATGGAAGTTTGAGCACTATATGGAGGAAGTTCCATAAGGGCTACCACCCATTCGAGGTATTGAGCATTAAATTGACTTACAACCGAAGGTTGTACATCCAAATTGTCCTTATAGGATAAATCCAAAAGAAGCAAAGGAGTTACAAAAGCAAGTTCAAGAATTGCTTGAAAAGTGTTATATTCAAGAATCAATGAGTCTGTGTGTTGTGCCCACATTTTTGGTTCAAAGAAAGATGGTACCATGAGAATGTGTGTGGATAGTCGAGTCATCAACCAAATCACAATCAAATATCGGTATCATATTCCTAGACTCAAAGACATGTTGGATGAGCTTAGTGGTTCTTCAATCTTTTTCAATGTGGATTTGAAAAGTGACTACCACCAAATAAAAATGAAGGAAAGGGACGAATGGAAGACAGTTTCAAAACCAAGTATGGACTGTTTGAATGGTTAGTAATGTCTTTCAGTCTCTCAAGCACACCTAGTACTTTTATGAAACTTATGCATTTTGTTTTTAAGGATTTCTTGGGAAAATTTATAATGGTATACTTTGATGACATCTTGGTGTATAGTTTGGATCTTGCCTCTCATTTGGAGCATCTTAGAACTCTCTTTATTACTCTTTGAGATGCTAAGCTACATGGGAACCTTAAAAAGTGCTCTTTTGTATAAGAAAGAGTGCATTTCCTAGGGTTCATCATCACAAAAGAAGGCATGGAAGTAGACGAATCAAATATTGAAGCCATTAAGGAATGACTGGCTCCAAAGGGGGTTTTGGATGTAAGAAGTTTCCATGGATTGAAATCATTCTATAGGAATGTTCATTAAAGATTTTAGCTCAATTATGGCACCGTTGACTGATTGTACCAAAAAGGGAAAAAAGTTTCATTAGACTCAAGCTTGCTAACAAAGTTTTGAGTTGATTAAAGAAAAATTTTGTCATGCCCCTATTCATATACTTCTCGATTTCAATAAAGTTTTTTAAGGGAAATGTGATGCATCTGTGTTGGGCATTGGAGCATTGCTCATGCAAGAAGGTAAACTTTTTGCATGCTTTAGTGAGAAACTAAAGGGAGTCGCTCTCAGCTATTCCACCTATAATAAATAATTCTTAGTTATCATTAGGGCTCTTAAAGTTTGGCAACACTACATACTTGATATGCCCTCGCCTCTCTCGACCCGATCACTAACCAATGTAAGTTCATTTATTATTAATGATGATCTAACTAATGTATTTCCCTCTTTTGCAGGAGTTGATACCTTTGAAAACTTGGAATGGAAGACTAAAGCTCAGGGCAAGGATTAACTAAATCATGTTCGAGCATGGAAGATTCGGTTGAAGATCATCAAGGCAAAGAGGGAATTTGTCTTCCCTAGCATTAAATTTTGTAACCTAATTAACTATGTAATTTTATTTGGCAAACAATGGCCTTTATGTAAAGAATTATTAAAGCATGCATTTTAGGCATTTAGGGCTAGATGTATGTTAGGTTAGTGGTGGCAAAAGAGTGTGGTTTAACCTAACAATGCATGGTTACATGGCACCCGAACCCACACGAAGAAGATGCATGGCACGTTTAGGCGCCAAACATCAAGGGGGACTATTACCCCATTTGGTCAAGCACCTTTTGAAGATAGAAGATACCGTGTTTCCTTACTTGTTTTGGAAGATCACATGGATCAATGATTCGGCACTCCACAACCCTTGGATCTTGAAGACCAGCTCTCATCCTAGCCATCCAAAGATCAAGTAAATCTTTACCATCCATTGAACAATCTGCCCCATCACATGGTCGAGCCTTGCAAGCCTCTTCAATGGTTATTTTTGTGTTCAAACACCACAACTCTTCAGTCACTTAGGTTTATAAATACATGACTATTAGTGTGTGCAAAGTTTGTTGATTGTTTAATAGAAAAGCTGTAACACCCTGAAATTTTTTGTTAAAATGATTTTCAGATTTACGTATCGGTAGACGGTGGAGTTTTAGTTAGAATCAAGAAAGGAAAATTTATATTGTTAAGTAAAAGATTATTTTGAAACTAATGGAAAAGAGAAAATTATAAAATTTCAACCGGAAGCGAACTGATTGACCGTTTAACAAAAAAATTAGAGGTTGAGGGCGATTTAGTAATTAAGTTATTATTATTATTTATATATTATAAAAATAAAAAAATAAAAATCCCCTGCTGATAGCACCTTCCCCCTCCCCCCGCAGCATTCCCCCTCCTCCCTCCCTGTTTCTTCTCTCCCGTGTGAAGACTCCTTCCTGGAGGTTCTCTGTTTTTTGTTTTTCCTCCCCCTTTCTTTTTTCATTTTCCTCTCAGTTTTGCACGAAAGAGGAACCCGCTCATCCATTTTTCCTCTGCCCAAGAACGCAGCTCCCTCTCATCTTCGTCTTTCTTCTCTGTCTCGCGTGGAAAACGGCCCTCTCTTCGATTTCGGTAAGTGTTTTCTTTCTTTTCTGGTTTTGGTCAAGAAAATCTAGGGTTTCGGATTGAGTAATCCTCAAATTATGTTAGATTGTCCTCAAAGGAGTTAGAATGTAATAGATTGGTTAAAATAAAGTGAGTTTGCTGAAGATTTTGAAAAAAGGGAGGGATATTTTTACAGGGCAGCTCGGTTTTGGCATTTTTCACCTAAGCTCTGGTTGTTCATTTTAAAAACTGCTATAGTATGTTGAATTAGATACTTTAAGGAAACTTTTGGCTTTGGAATTGAGTTGTTTCGATAATCGTAAAGGAAATGTTGCAGTCTAGGCCTTCAATGGTCACTAGGACTCAAGACAAGATCGGTTAGGGCCTTGGCGCTCAGCTAAAATCGAGGAAACCTCAAGAAAAGGAGGAAAAATAAATAAGCAAATGTGATTCAAATGGACTGAGGTTTTAGGGGAATGTTGTGCCGTGAGTGAGGGGTGTGAGAGTGGAAGGCCTGGTCCAAAATGATGAAAATGAAGCAAATGTGCAAACAACCCTTAAGTTGGCCGATAAGCAAAGATTATGGCTTTCGGCAAAACACTCTTCCCTTAGAAAGAGTCTCAACTTAGAGTAACCGGTTTGGCCACTCTCTGCTTGTTTCTAACCCTCGAAAGGGAGGAGAGAAGAGTGGAACACAACCTCGAACAACAACCTTGAGTTGTCAAGCTAGGAGGCTTCTTCTAATCGGCCAAGGCCGAGCTCAGTTTTGAGTGTGATTCACACTGCGGTTCTCCTTCCTCAAAGAAAATAGTCTATTTCATTTCATCCCTGAAAAAAATTGCTTACAAACACTAAAGCAATGAATTTATACCTACGGTGACTTAGGGTTTGAAATGCGAAAAAGGAACTAGCCGTTCTACAAAAGTACCTAGAAGCTACCTTCGGCTATACGTACGATGCTGAGGAGCGACGATGTAGCCTTTCTGCTGAAGGGCGCTGGAGGTTTGTACGGGTTGCGACAGGTTGGCGCCTTTCCAGGTAAGCAATCCTATTCGCTGGTGCTGCTCGCCGTCAGGGTCTGACTCGTCTTTGCTACTCGGGTCTACTGCGTGAAGGCTAAACTCGAATGGGAAGCTGAAGGCAAGTGGGCTGGGAATCCTCTGAAACTTCGCTGAAGCGTTGGGGCAAAGGCTGAAGTGTTTAATTTAAGTGGGTTCCTTAACAAAGCCTTGTGGGCCGAAATGTGGGCTTCTGCTAGGTGGCCAACTCTTCTTGGACTGAAGGTTATGCCCATTTGTTTGTGGGCTTGAAAGGTTATACCCAATTTTGCAACCAAATCTTAAAGTCACCACTAATCCTAACCACACCATCTAATCTTAATGTCTAATTGTGCATGATTTAATATAAAGGCTAAATGTTTGCCAAAATAACAAAAAGGTCATTTTTTGTCAAAATAAATTGAAAATTACGTAATTAACTTGGTTACAAAATTGATGAAGAGAAGACAAATTCCCTCTTCATTGATTCCATTCCAAGCCATAAGAAGCCTTTTACCTACAAAACTCACAAACCAATTAGTAGATAAAATAGATAAAATAGTTAAAATACATACCTGGGCTTGTGTTTGACGGATCGAGGTCGTAGGCACATTAGGAAGTTATGAATTTTCAAAGCTTCATGAAAAAAAAAATCTGTGAAGTGAGTTTAGACAGATTCCGTTTTCAATTTTTCTGCTATCTAATGAGTTCGGTTTTTATAAGTGATTTTAGCCATGTCATAGTAGACATCCTTAGGGTTTTATAGCACTTTGAATCATCAAATTTGGATAACTATACGATTTGTTACGAATTTCCAAACTTTGATAAAAAAATCTGTGAAGAGGTTCAGGCAGCTCCGGTTTTCGAATTTCTGCTATTTATCGAGTATGGTTTTTTGCAAATGGATGAAGCCACGTCAAAGTGGACATAAGTAGGGTTACGTAGCATCTTGAATCGTTGAAATCGGGTAAGAATTGAATGAGTTATGAATTTTAGAAGTTATTGTGCAAAAACTGAAAAAATTCAACGGGCAGTTCGGTTTTGATGTTTCTGCCATTGATTATGCTTTGATTTGGAAAATGGATTTCACTAGCATAAACTAGATCTTATAAGGTTTCCAAAACATGTCGAATCATCGAATTTGGCCAAATATACGATTTGATATGAATTGTCAAAGTGTAATGAAAAACTGTGAAACGATTTCCGGGCAGATTCGATTTTTGATTTTCTGCTATTAATTGAGTTTGATTTTTGACAAATGGATTTCACCATATTGAAATAGACTTGTTTAGGAGCCTTTAGCATTTTAAATCATTGAATTCGAACTTATATTCAGTTTGTTGTGAATTTTTGAAGTTGGACAAGATTTATGACAAATTTTGAAAGTTGAGTTGTGATAGTTTCAATTTTAATTCCTTGATATTGAATTATTTGGTTGAAATTGATTGAAGTGTTGAATTATTAGGGTGATTGATTGAGGTTATGTGGATGATGACCTACCCTTGGGAAAATTACTTGAATTGTATTTCAATTTTTAGATTATGCATTATAGAATGATGAGTGTTTGGAGATAGAGGTTATATGCACATGGTTTGAGTTCTATTATGTTGGGATATTAGATATTAGGTGGTGTTAATGTTGGTTATATGTGGTCGTTGTGAATTAGAATTGTAAATCGTGAATAATAACTTACAACTTTATGCTTTAGAATTTCAAGAAAACAGAATCGATCGGGTTGGATCGAATAGCTATAGATGCCAGGTAAGTAGTGCATGCATGTGTTTTGCCCAAATGGACCTACACCGTAGAACTTTAGATTTTATGTGATTGATTGTGGTGTGCGTGCGTATTGTTTGACATGCATCATTTTTTTAAAAACGGGAACGAAAATGGTTTTGAGCATATTTTGAGTAGGTGATGAGACACGTGGCGGTAGTACTGCGGATCCTACTAGTGTGCAGACCGGTGCTTCACCAGTCGCAGATTTTGCTCGAGGCGTGGGCTGGCTGGGCCGTCACGCGGCGTGAGTGTGTTGACGGTGAGGGTGATGGACAGTGGTACCGCGGATCCTACTAGTGTGTGAGCCGGTGCAACACCAGTCGCAGATTCTGCTCGAGGAGTGGACCAGCTGAGCTGTCGCGAAACGTGTGTGTATGGCAACTGTGGCCCCGTGCTGGGAAGGATGGGACGGGGGCGACGTGTCAGGGTGTAGTGTAGCGCGAGGTACACCATCACCCTGATGTAGTTGCTGTGTGGTGATGCGTGTGTGTAGCTTGATGGCCTCGTTCCTGGGGAGTCCGGAACGGTGGCGACGTGTCAGGGTGTAGGGTGGCGGTAGGTTCCTCCTTACCCTGGTGCGACTACACTACGCGTCACAGATGTGACAACATGAGTGTGAGTGTAGAGACTGCATGTGATAGAGTTGCATTAATGGCTTTTACTTTCATTTTGTATTACTTACTAAGCGTTAGGCTTATGCTGTGTGTTCTATGGTGTAGGTGCTAACGACCTTGCTGGTGAGCCTCGAGAGTTTGGTCCTGAGGTATAGGATGGTTGGCGGCGTGTGACCGAGCACCGGATGACAGATTTTGTTAGGGCGACCGACCCGTGGTGGTAGTAGGTGATGGTGAGATTCATTGGGTTGTTATTTTGTGTCGGGTATTTATGCAGATAGAGGAGTTCGCATAGACGTCGGTTGTACAGGATTGTATAGAGTGTTTGTAGTGTTTTGGGGACGCGTACGTATTTTTATATGTTAGAGTATGGTATTGCTCTATACTGTGAATTTTCTTCATTTGCATTTGATGGATTTTCGTCGTCTTCATACTCTGATTTTGTTATGGTGATTTCTCTAGATGATTGATAGATAAATACTGTTAGTTTTTGGTGATTTGTGTGCAGGGTTTAAATTTTGGGATAACCAGTTTTTAGGCGTTACTCTGCCAAAATTTTAGGAGAGAGGTTGGGAGTCGAGGGGATATGGAATAGGTTGGGATGTATACAGTGAGTACTTGGGAAGTGTGGATAAACGTGAGAGTGCGGTGTGATCGCAGGTGCGCGGGGCACGCGGCCCTGTGGGTGCTCACGGGTCGTGCGGCGTCGGGTGAGGGTGTGCGCATGGACGTGCTGTACAGTGGCAGGGTGCATGGGGCACGCGGCACTGTGAGCGTGCGCGAGACACGGTGATGTTGAGTTAGCGCGCGCGGCACCGTGAGGTGCGCGTAGGGTGTCGAAGTGGGGACGTTAGGGCGCGGCACCGGATTGTGTAGTTCGAGGGGTGCGTTGGATTCTTTCCTAGGATTCGCGTCTTGCCGTTTTATCTTAAAACTATTTTAAATTGTTTTCTTTTTTGTTGCGTATTTTTGTATTGAGGATTTCGTGTTCTCTTTTCGGGGCTCGAGTTGTTTTCGACTCGAGTCAAAAATTTTTAGACTCACAAATGTCCTTTTGAATATGATTTGAAAACGAAAATGGTATTAAATTGAGTGAGTTGTGTCAAGTTTTAGTGTGTCGTACTGTGTAGACGTACTGTAGCGCACCAGGAACGTGTGGGTTCTTGGGATGTTACAAAAGCTGCTGTTTTGGTGTCCAAACCCGAAAAGGTTTGTTACCTCTACCAAAAGTAAGTCTCAGTTTAGTGAAACTGAGAGGAGTGCGCCTCCTACCAAGCTCACAAGCTCAAGGTTGCTTGTTGAGTGGTTGTTTCACTTTTCTCTCAACTCTTGAAGAGTTGGTGGTAAGAGAAAACAGTCATTAACCTATTTTCCCTTGTTGTGAATCTTCCATGGAAGATTGTTTGCTGAGAGCTCTAATGTTTGCTCATCACACATCATTCGGGTTTATTTGCATAACTTCTTTTCTGCTCGTTATCTTACTTTGAAATTTTAGAGTGTCTTCTCTCATATATTAAGTTTTCTTTAAAATTTCATTTGATTTGGACTTCATTTGCTCATCCATTTTCATGCTTACTTTTGATGTCTCTCGGCTTGGCCGAGCTCTGAAAGCACTGAAGAAATGCTGCCTTTGCTGGCTTGACACGCATCAATACTTCCTAAGGAGTTTGTCATTCATACCGATCATCAAGCCCTCAAATATATCAAGAATCAAGGAAAATTGAATAGGAGGCATGCTAAATGGATGGAGTTTCTTAAACGCTACCCTTACATCATCAAATATAAGAAATGAGATGCTAAAATAGTGGTCCACGCCCTTTCTAGGAGGTACGTTCTTTTAACTGAGTTGAGCACTAAATTCTTTGGGTTTGAGTGGATCAAGGAGATTTATGAAGGGGACCAAGACTTTAGCCAATATTATGAGAAATGTAAGGAGAAAGCCGAAAATGGGTAATATATAGTGGATGATTACCTCTTTAAAGGGTCAAAGTTGTGCATTCCATATGGGGAAATTTGAGAATCATTGATCAAAGAAGCGCATGGAGGAGGCTTAGCTAGCCATTTTGGGGAAAAGAAGACCATAGAAACAATCAAAGAGTATTTTTATTAGCTACATTTACTTAAAGATGTACATAAGGGGTTGGAGAAATGCATAATTTGTAAAAAAGCTTAGAGTTTGGTGTTACTTCAAAGACTTTACTTGGCTTTACCGATTCCAAGTCATTTGTGGGTGGAAGTAAATATGAATTTTGTTTTGGGACTTCCTCGTACTATTAGAGCGAAAGAGTTGATCATGGTGATGGTGGATCGATTCTAAAAACTGGCACATTTTATAGCTTGTTCTCTTCGGATGATTCTCACATCATAGCTGAGTTATTTTTTAAGAAAATAGTCCGTATACACGGAATTACCAAATCCATTGTGTTAGCGGGGATACCAAATTTTTGAGCTTAGACATTATGGAGGAAGTTAGACACTAAATTACTATTTAGCACCTCATTCCATTTGCAAACTGATGGCCAAACAGGGTGGTGAATAGAACTTTGAGAGCCTTGTTGAGGAGCATGGTAGGCAAGCGGCTCACTGATTGGGACATTCAACTTTCTTACATTGAGTTTACGAATAATAGAAGTGTACACAATTCGACCCAAAAGACTCCTTTTGAGGTGGTGTACGGCTTTAACTCACCAACACCACTAGATCTTATTCCTTTGCTTTCAAAAGAATTGGCAAATCCAAGTGGAGCAGGCAAGGTCAAACAAGTGAAGGTCATGCATGAAACGGTTCGAAAGACTATACAAAGGAAGAATGAGACTTATGCCAAGCATGTCGCCGCAGAAAAAATGAGATCATCTTCAAGGAGGGTGTTTCGATCCTCGCTTGCAAGCAAGCTACAGAACGCTGAGTAGGGTCATTGTTCCTTGGTCGGCTAAACTCAAGAAAAGACAATGAACAAACAAGAATAATACTCGTAATGAAATGAAAATTCAAGTGAAGTTAGTGTTGTGAGTGAGGTGTGTGCTTGTGAAATTTGTGGTCTAGATTCGTTAGGATGAGAACTAGCAGGAATGATTTCCAAGAAATGGCCGATGAGTGCTCAATGAAGCTTTCGGCTGAAGTTTTCTTCCAAGGAAGAAAACTCTATTCAATGAGAAGGTTTTGTGGCCACTTCCTACTGTTTTCCAATCTCGAAAGAAAGGAGAAAAAGATGGCTAGCAAACCTTTCAAGCTACCGAGCTAGAATGGAGGTTTTGGGGGCGCAATCCCTCCGTTGAGGTTCAACCAAGCTTACCTTAGTGCTCTTGCTTCAAGCTTTTTCTGATGAAGAGAAACTCGTGAATGCTCCTTAGAAATCAACCAAAAAATTTACAAACACCAATAGCCATGATTTATAGACCTATTGATGGGCTGGCTAAGGTTTATAGTGGGTTGGGCCAAAACTAGGCTTCCTTGCAAGCCTATCTTTAAGTGGGCTAAACCCTTTAACTACGCCACCTCTAGCCTACCATTCATCTAGCCCTAAATGCCTAACATGCATACATATAATAAGTTTAACAAAAAAAGGCCAATGTTTGGCTAATAAGTTCGAAAATAAAAGTTACAAAATATCAATGCTCGGGAAGACAAATTCCCATATGAGCATCATGGTCGCCTTTCTTGATCTTTCAAGTGATGAGATGTTTTGGTTGGTTTATGTCCACAGTTTTGATCTCCCACTTCAAGTCGCCCAAGGTGTTCTCCAAGCCTTTGCATAAATCGTCACTTACAAAAGATACAAGTGTGTAAGAAGATAAGTTGGTTAAGTTATGATCTCAGCCTTGGGATTGTGTAATGGGCCCATGGGGCTCATGGAGCGTATCAGAAGGGAATTTAGTTTGGCTCCATTTGAGGAATGAAAGGTTTCTTAAGCAACAAAAATCCAAACTCCTTCTTCGGGCTGATAGTCCATTCAATATATTAGAAAGGATCAATAACAATGCCTATAAACTTGAACTACCAAAGTAATATGGAGTATCACCTACTTTCAACGTTCAAAACATATCTCCTTATTTTGGGGATGAGGAGAGAAGGAAGAAGACAACTATTTAGATTTGAGATCAAATCCTCAATCACCTGGGAATGATGTGCCAAGAGAAGCAACCACCTGGTCACGAGCAAAAACTTTAACTAACTTGTGTATTCATTTTGTGGGTAATATAATGGAAGACCAATTGGAGTTAAGACCTAGCACACAAGACAAGGAGAAACCATTTCATTTGTTGACATGAGAACAACCTGATGGCCGACCCGTGCTTGATGAATGAACCAATCTCTTTCTTGTAACAACTTAATGTAACACTAAGTTTAGTTTAGTAGTTTCTCTTTTATTTTGAAAAAGCTAAACATATGTGCATTGAAGAGCACTTGTCGCTATGTTTTATGGAAGAAAGGGTACCACTTGGAAGGGACATTTGGAGAGAGAGGGAGTTTGCCAAAATTGGAAAAACCATGCATGTACTCTACTAGCACACTTGGGTGAGTACTCTCTCATCTAGTACCTCTAGTTAGCTGAACATGTGAACCCTAATTTGTAAAAAGGAGTGGTATTTAAACCACCCTTATGGTTGCTGGAGAGACATCACATTTTTAATCAAAAAACCGAAGTCATTTTCTTTCAAATCTTGAAGCTTCCAAGCAACAAGTCGCCGCCTCTTCTCGGTGACTTATATCAGAGTATATGTGTGTGTTTCGGTTTCCAGCTTTATGAGTGTAGTGGAATTATTTTATTGCATCACTTCTCTACTTCTTCCATGAGGGTAGAACATTTAGCAAAGGTGCACAAAACTCTCATTACAGCAAGTTGGAGTGTTCTTCCACAAATAGAACCAAATATCCTAGCAGTGCAGCTTTATCACTTATTGAACCAACGAGTCCCATTTCAGCCATATCTACCTCATCCCATCAAGTTAGCGCTTGAAATTTGGAGGGTGTTTCCACCATTTGTAGGAGTCTTTTGTGTTTCAACCTTTCATCGCTTTGTTGAATCACGTCAAATCAGAACTAAGAAAAGTTAAAATGTCTTGAAAATTGGTGCTTAATCTTTCCTTTATTTTTGATCTTGAATACCTTTGTTATCTTCTTGGAGAATAGATCTTCTAATGCCACGGTACAAGATTTCATTCCAAGATATCCTTTTATTGATTCAACCACAACAAGTTGTGTAAATGAAATAGCTCCATTCATAGTTTCATGAACAATTGGTTGTAATCACGACTTAGATATTTTAAGTGTCTTGCCCTCTTTCAAGTGTCAGTTAGTATACATTTTTGCCTTCGAAGGTTCAAGTGTCCGTTGAGATATCATCCTCCTGTGAGTGGAAAGAATTTGTGTAGCGCCTCGGTCCACCTTGGACCCAGTTTGCTACTTACTCACTATTTCACTCGTATCGTAAGAATTCACACAAAATTTAAAATTTTTGTTCTTTGACTTAAAATGACATTTTTGAAAATATTTTAAACAGCATCGCAGCAGAAAAACTCGATTAAAAGCAGTTTAAACGAAACTTCATTTTTTTGAAACATAAAAATAGAGAAACCGGTCGACACCTATAAACATCAATCGACAATTGGGTTGTCTTGGGTTTTTCATCTGTCGACGCTGGCAAACGCCGGTCGACACTACGTTTCTCTAGGGTCTTTTCATCAGTCGAAACTGAGAACACCGGTCGACACTTCTACACTTATCTCAAAGAGTGGTTGACACCTGTTTTCACAGGTCGACACCTTAATCCTCTCTGTCCACGCAGGTCGACCCTCGCTGTCGACACCGCTGCCATTTTTACACTACCGGTCGACACCTACAACCATGGGTCGACACTTATTTCGGCTCTGCCTGCGCAGATCAACCCTCGCGGTCGACACTTGTAGGGTCTGGTAGACCACTAAGCCTATCGGTCGACACTTCCTCCCCAGAACTCTTTTTAAGAAAATCTTAATCATTCGTCAAAATGGCTCGTACGATTTAAAAACACTTTCTATACATCAAAATACCAATGCACAATTACACACGGGTGTTCAACACAAAAATGCTTACAAAATCCCACAGCCTATCACACCATTGTCGTGTCGCCCCAACAAGCTGCCTGCACCGGCATACAGCATACGTCACCAACCACCATCCTAGTCATGCCCGTACTCAAAAAACTCACCAGAGAGCTCGCCGTCACCTACACCATGGGACACAAAACATAAGCCTAATGCTTAGCAAGTATGGAATATGAACTGATAATCAATGCACAACTCAACCCCTAACACATGCAGTTTCTATACTCTGTTTCGTTCTTATATCGTTTTCATTATTATCATCTTTCACTTTCACGTGTGAGTCAAGTACGCACCCATCCTATCACAATCAGGACGGCTAAACCATCACCCACGGAGCGAGATTAGAGGCACACATCGTGTTCATGCACGGAACGGCCATACACAAACTCCTCCCAACATCGATCATAGAACCCTCTAGTGCTTTCTCACTAGAACGTTAACGACGAGGTGTTCATAAAGCATGTCATCTTACGTACTTTCATCAATGAGAACCTTCTAGTGCTTTCTTACTAGCACGTTAATGACGAGACGTTCCCATACGTGACATCTTTTCTTATCTGATTACATTTCATACGCACAATTCAAAACATGCTCAAAACTCATTCTTTCGTAATTCAAAACCATGATGCATGTCAACACATATGCGAAATCAACTGACCAATCGACAAAACAAACAGTCAAAAAAAACAAGCAACCTACCGTTCCATGGTGTACGTCCGAAAGCAAAACACATACAATCCATTACTTACCTGGCGTCCTAGAAATTTCTCGCACTTCGTAACTTCGTACGCTAACTGGGAATACCTATAAAATCACACATTCATCAATTCTACATTGTTTAATTCATAAATTCCTAGCTTGAAAGTCATAACTCGTACAAAACCAAAACTCTACTAAACCTGAAATCCAACACGATTTCCAACAAACTTTGGAAATTCATAACTTCTCCAATACTCGCCCGAATTGGACGATCCAAAGTGCTACAGGCTCCACAGGATGTCTAGTTTCTAATGGTCTCATCCATTTCTTAATTGAACATGCACAACTTGGTCGGATGTGGCCGAATGGAGACCGTTCCGCAACCCGAGTTATTCGGCTATCTAAATGCTCCATAAAACTTATCATCCACTCTTTCTTCCAACTTAAACACCAATACATGACTAACACTCGACTAAATCCCAAAATTTCATACCTCCCGCCTAAGGTTTTACTAAAACTAATAAATACTCTCTCTAACCTTAGTCTTATCGCTCAAAATGACTAATTATCAACTCAAAACTAACTAAGTTTACTGTAGATTCGAGGAAATGGAGGAGAAAACGTCGCCGCTGGAAGCAGAATCACGGGAGGGCTCTGTGCGGTGAGGAAGAAGAAAACACCGAAGAGGTGTTTTCTCTTCTTCTGTTATACTCTCTCTTCTTTTTTTTTTAATTAATAAATTAAATTCTTAATTACTATTTCACCCTCAACTCTAATCCGCTTAATCAAACTGTTGTACGGTCCGATTTCTGTTGGATTCTTAAATTTTTCTCTTCTCCATCAGCTTCAAAGTAATTTTTTACCTAACTGACTAAATTTTTTGTCCTTAATTCCGACTAGAACTTCGCCGTTTGCCGTTACGTAAACTCAAAAATTATCTAACAAAAAATTTTGGGCGTTACATTCCACCCTCCTTAAAAAAAATTATGTCCTCAAAATTTGCGTACCTGAAAAGTTCAGGATAACTATCCATCATATCTTGTTGTCTTTCCCACGTTCCTTCTTCGACATTGTGGTTACACCATAATACTTTCACTAGCGAAATATCCTTGTTGCGCAGTGTCTTCATTGCATAATCTAAAATCTCCACTAGCTTTTCTTCGTACGCTAAGGTTGGCTGTACTTCAATCTCCTGCTGAACCACAACGTGCGATGAATCTTTGAGACACTTTCTTAGCATCGACACGTGGAAAATATTGTGAACTCCTTCCATGGAAGCTGACAGTTCTACTTGGTACGTAGTTCTTCCAATTCTCTTTGTGATCGAGAATGGTCCAACGTATCTTGGTCTACAGTTAACCCTCCTCCCGAACCTCATTACACCTTTGAATGGCTAAATTTTTAGGAAAACTTCATCTTCTACTTTGAACTCCAATTCTTTCCTTCTTCCATCGGCGTAGCTCTTTTGTCGACTTTGAGCTGTCAATATCCGCTGCCGAATAATCTTGATCTTTTCAGTTTTTTGTTGCACGATTTCTGGACGAATGAAGCCTGTTTCACCGTCTTCATCCTAATAGAGGGGCGATCTGCACTTCCTCCCGTACAGAGTTTCATAGGGGGCCATACTTATCGTAGCTTGATAGCTGTTGTTGTACGAGAATTCCACCAAGGGTAAATACTTACTCCATGAACCTTGGAACTCTAGTACATAGGCTCGAAGCATATCCTCTAAAATCTAAATAGTTCGTTCAGATTGTCCGTCGGTCTGAGGATGAAATGCTGTACTGAAATTCAGTCGTGTCCCCATTGCTTTGTGCAGACTCTTCCAAAATTTTGATGTGAATCTTGGGTCCCTGTCCGGCACAATCGAAATTGGTACTCCGTGCAACCTCACTATCTCCTGAATGTTTAGATCCGCAAACTAGTCCATATTGAATGTCATCTTCACTGGCAAAAAATGGGCAGATTTGGTTAAACGATCCACAATCACCCACACCGCATCAAATCCCTTTGTCATCTGGGGTAACCCGACAACAAAATCCATAGATATTTGGTCCCACTTCCATTCTGGAACCGGCAATGGTTGCAACTTTCCAACCGGCCTTTGATGCTCAGCCTTGATTTATTGGCGATCAAGCATGTCTCTACGTACCTTGCTACAGACTTCTTCATGCTAGGCAACCAATAATGTTGTCTAAGGTCTCTGTACGTCTTGGTGCTTCCGGGACGAACAGAAAACCTTGAGGAGAGTGCTTCAGACAAAATCTCATTTCGAAGTTGATCATTGTTCGAAACATAGCATCTATTCCGGAACTTCAGGATTCCATCATCTGAACAGCTAAACTCGGTTCTATCATCAGATGCTATGCTCGACCTAAATTCGTTGCACCTTGGGTCATCTTGTTGAGCTTCTCTAGTTTTCTCAAAAATTGACGGCTTCAAAGATAAGGCTGATAATTCTATTGCCACATTTGAAACTAGCTTCAAATTAAATCTCTGAAATTCTGCACTCAACTCTTTAGACATCTCGGCATTCATTGCTGAAACTAAGGTTGAAATCCGGCTTAATGCATCGGCCACTACATTGGCTTTGCTGGGGTGGTATTTAATTTCACAGTCATAATCCTTCACAAACTCTAACAACCGTTGCTGTCTCATATTCAGCTCCTTCTTGCCTCATATTCAGCTCCTTCTGGGTGAAGATAGACTTCAGACTTTTGTGATATGAATATATCTCACATTGCTGTCCATAAAGATAGTGCCTTTAGATCTTTAGCGCGAACACGACCGCCACTAACTCTAAATCGTGGGTTGGATAATTTTGCTCATAAGACTTTAATTGCCTTGAAGCATAAGCGATCACCTTTCCGTTTTGCATCAAGACACAACCCAATCCGATTCTGGAAGCATCACAGTAAATACTGAACTTCTCATCCATCACCGGAAGTGTCAACACTGGAGCTGTAGTCAATTTCTGCTTCAATATCTGGAAACTGTGCTCACAGTCTTCCGACCATACATACTTGACTTCCTTTCTTGTCAGACGAGTCAGGGGTGCTGCAATCTTTGAAAACCGCTTAATAAACTTAATGTAGTAACCAGCTAACCCTAGAAAGCTTCAAATCTAGCTGACATTCTTTGGTTGAGGCCATTCATTGATCGACAGTATCTTAACTGGATCCACCGATACCCTTCACTGAAAATCACATGTCCAAGGAAATGGACTTTATCCAGCCAGAACTCGCACTTGGAGAATTTTGCATACAGCTGATGTTGCTTCAAAGTCTCCAGAACCATCTTCAAATGCTCTTTATGTTCGTCTTCATTACGGGAGTAAACCAAGATATCGATGATAAATACAATGACAAATTTATCTAGATACTCTTGGAATACCCGATTCATCAAGTCCATGAAAGCGGCTGGAGCGTTTGTCAGCCCGAACGACATCACTAAAAATTCATAGTGTCTGTATCTTGTCCGAAAGGCTGTCTTCGGGATATCCTGTGATCTGACTTTCAGCTGGTAATACCTCGATCTCAAGTCTATCTTCGAGAAAATCCAAGCTCCTTGGAGTTGATCAAACAAGTCGTCTATTTTCGGCAGTGGATACTTATTTTTTATGGTTAGCTTATTCAGCTCCCTGTAGTCAATACACATTCGGAGTGATCCATCTTTCTTCTTCACAAATAGGACTGGTGCGGCTCATGGTGAAAAACTCAGGCGTATGAACCCTTTTTTCAACAGCTCTTCCAACTGCTTTTTCAAATCCTTCAATTCCAGAGGAGCCAACCTGTAAGGGTTCTTCGATATTGGCTCTGCACCAGGATATGTGTCAATCACAAATTCGACTTCCCGGTCTGGGGGCAAACCGGGCAAATCATCTAAGAATACATTAAGAAACTCACGAACTACCACAATATCCTGTGATTTTGTCTCCACGTGAAATTGAATATCTAAAATTGTTGCAAGAAAGCAAAAATGCTCACCCATTAATAATCTTCGAGCCTTGATGGGTGCCATTACAGATAGCTTCTTCACATTCTTCATAGTTTGCAACGAATGTTTCGCACCACCTGGGGGTTGAAAATTAACAGTTCCAGCTCTGTAATCAATCGTTGCGTAGTGCCGAAACAACCAATTCATGCCAAATATCACGTCATAGCCAGTTATCCCCATCACAATCAAATCAGCTGGCATGCTCTTAGTCCCCACTGATATGACACTGTCATGCACCACTTGATCGGAGTGCATGCGCTCACCAGATGGTAGCTTCATTTCATATGTACACCTGGCTGGTTTAACCCAGAAATCTACTTTCACCACAAATGTCGTAGCAACAAAGGAGTGTGATGCTCCTAAATCTATCAACGTAAATACAGGCACCGTATCAACTAGTATCGTACCTGAAATAATAGCTGGTCGATCTTCACCCTAAGGCTCTATCATAGCAAAGATCATGGACGTCATCTTGGTCGGACCCTTCTTTGCTTGTGGGGAAATCCCTAGATATGTGACCGGTCTCGTTACAGGTGAAGCACCGGTTGACTCTCGGCTTTGTGCAGTTTCGTGAAATATGACCAGCTTCATTGCAATTGCAGCATTTGCCTGCAAAATATCCGCATTCTCCCCGATGGTTCTTCAAGCCCTTGGGACACTACGGGGACCTCTTCTACATTTGCGATTTCTTTCCCCCCCTTGAATCATTCACAATGCCACCTGGCCTCTTGGTTCCATAAGAAGATCCTCTCCTGCTCGTCTGTAGTGTGATCTCCTTAAAGAATCTTTTGGTGGCTTCTTCTTGCTTCACACATTTGGCTTCCGCCCCCTCCATTTCCAATGCTTTGGTCACGACTCTTGCATACGGTACTCCCTCAGTTCCAAAGATTGTCACGCCTTTATATATCTCCGGCTTCAACCCTTGCACAAACTGTAGTACCTTTTCTTCTTCATTACTCACTAATTGGCTTCCAAACCTAGACAATGATTCAAACTGTCTGACGTACTCAGCTACTGGCCCAATCTGCTTTAACTATACGAATTCCAACCTCTCCGCAGCTTGGACCGTTCGATTGTAATACTTGTCATAAAACATCTCTTTAAATCACTTCCAAGTCAAGTCCCAGGCAGCTATGGTGGCCTCTACTGTCTCCCACCAACTCTGAACGTCGTTCGATAGGTGGAATGTTGCACATGTAACCATATTCTCCTCCTCCACATTGGCATACTTGAACATGTTTTCAATGATGTGGATCCATCTTTCCGCAGCAGTCGGATCTGTCATCTGGCCCTCAAATGTCGGAGGCTTCAATCTCCTAAACCTTTCTCCACTAGAACCCGCTCCATGGCTCCATTGTCCTTGATTCAGTAGCATTCCCAATTGTTGGGACTGGCTGTCGACCAACTCAGTCAGTCGTCTGATCGTAGCCAAGTTGTCATCATTCTCTGTCTCTGTTGCCTCTCTTGGAACTCTAGGTTGTCCCGGTCATCTATACATCTTGGCTAATTCCTGTACAAGGTTAGCGTAATCTAATCTTAGTCACAATCTACTAAAAATAAACAAATACTTACAGTTGGTGGAGCACGTTGCATGGCGGCCGGCAATGTTGGGTAATTCTTTGAACGACTTGACCATTTTGCTCTGATACCAACTTGTAGCACCCCAGTCCACCTTGGACCCGATTTGCTACTTACTCACTATTTCACTCGTATTGTAAGAATTAAACTCGATTAAAATCAGTTTAAACGAAACTTTGTTTTTTTAAAACATAAAAATAGAGAAACCGATCGACACCTGTAAACATCGATCGACACTTGGGTTGTCTCAGGCTTTTTCATTGGTTGACACTGGCAAACGCCGGTCGACACTACGTTTCTCTCAAGTCTTTTTGTCTGTCGACACTGAGAACACCGGTCAACACTTTTACGCTCATCTCAGAGAGTGATTGACACCTGCTTTCACAGGTCGACACCTTGATCCTCTCTGTCTACGCAGCTCGACCCTCGCGGTCGACACCGCTGTCATTTTTACACTACCGGTTGACACCTACAACCATGGGTCGACACTTACTTCGGCTCTACCGGCGCAGGTCAACCCTCGCGGTCGACACTTGCTGGGTCTGGTCGACCACTAAGCCTATTGGTCGACACTTCCTCCCCAAAACTCTGTTAAAGAAAATCTTAATCATTCGTCAAAATGGCTCGTACGATTTAAAAACACTTTCTATATATCAAAATATCAATGCACAATTATACACGGGTGTTCAACACAAAAATGCTTACAAAATCCCACAACCTATCACACCATGGTCGTGTTGCCCCAACAAGCTACTTGCACCGGCATATAGCATACGTCACCAACCGTCATCCTAGTCATACCCGTGCTCAAACAACTCACCGGAGAGCTCGCCGTCACCTACACCATGAAACACAAAACATAAGTCTAGTGCTTAGCAAGTATGGAATATGAACTGACAATCAATGCACAACTCAACCCCTAACACATGCAGTTTCTACGCTGTGTTTTGTTTTTGTTTCGTTTTCATTATTATCATCTTCCACTTTCACGTGTGAGTCAAATATGCACCCATCCTATCGCACTCAGGATGACCAAACCATGACCCACAGAGCGAGATTGGAGGCACACATCATATTCATGTACAGGACAGCCATACAAAATCTCCTCTCAACATCGATCATATAACCCTCTAGTGCTTTCTCACTAGCACGTTAACGACGAGGCGTTCACAAAGCATGTCATCTTACGTACTTTCATCAATGAGAACCCTCTAGTGCTTTCTTACTAGCACGTTAATGACGAGACGTTCCCATATGTGACATCTTTTCTTATCTGATTACATTTCATACGCACAATTCAAAACATGCTCAAAACTCGTTTTTTTATAATTCAAAACCATGATGCATGTCAACACATATGCGCAATCAACTGACCAATTAACAAAACAAACAGTCAAAACAAACAAGCAACCCTATTGTTCCATGGCGTAGGGCCGAAAGCAAAACACATACAATCCATTACTTACCTGGCGTCCTAGAAATTCCTCGCACTTCGTAACTTCGTACGCTAATTCGGAATACTTATGAAATTATACATTCATCAATTCTACCTCGTTCAATTCATAAATTCCTAGCTTGAAAGTCATAACTCGTACAACACCAAAACTCTCTACTAAACCTGAAATTCAACTCGTTTTCTGACCAATTTCAAAAATTTATAACTTCTCCAATACTTATTTGAATTAGACGATCCAAAGTGCTACATGCTCCACAGGATGTCTAGTTTCTAATGGTCTTATCTATTTCTTAATTGGACATCTACAACTTGGCCGGATGTGGCCGAGCGGAGACCGTTCCGCAACCCGAGTTATCCGGCTCTCTAAACGCTCAATACTTTCCATAAAACTTATCATCCACTCTTTCTTCCAACTTAAACACCAATACACGACTAACACTCGACTAAATCCCAAAATTCATACCTCATGCCTAAGGTTTTACTAAAACTAACAATACTCTCTCTAACCTTAGTCTTACCGCTCAAAATGACTAATTATCAACTCAAAACTAACTAAGCTTACCGTAGATTCGAGGAAACTGAGGAGAAAACGTCGCCGCTGGAAGAGGAATCGCGGGAGGGTTCTACGCGGTGAGGAAGAAGAAAACACCGAAGAGGTGTTTTCTCTTCTTCTGTTATACTCTCTCTTTTTTTTTTAATTAATAAATTAAATTCTAAATTACTCTTTCGCTCTCAACTCTAATCCATTTAATCAAATTGTTATACGGTTCGATTCCGGTTGGATTATTAAATTTTTCTATTCTCCATCAGCCTCAAAATAATCTTTTACCTAACCGGCTAAATTTTCCGTCCTTAATTCCTACTAGAATTTCACCGTTACGTAAACTCGAAAATTATTTAACGGAAATTTTGGGCATTACAATTTGCCTTCAAATTTGGATATTCCTCATATGTAACATTGTCCTTATTTAAGGATGATACTTGATTATCAATATTTAGTGAATCCATTCATCATTAGGATTTGACCCTCTTCGGCATAAATAATGTCTACCTCAAAATGATCTTTCTCTTCTATATATGTTTCTTCAATAGTCCGTTGTACCTCTTGCAAACATGTCTCATGACTTTCTTACACGTGTTACTTCTATTATATATATATATATATATAATAGCTCGGAAATTTTAGATTTTTAAATTTAATTTCTGAAACTTTTAATTTAAATTCGCTTGGAGTTACGGAAAATATTTTAACGGGAAAATTAAATTATAAGACTCGGAGTCTAGTGTTGTGATGGTTTTCGAAATTTAAAGTCGGGAGCACGAGAATTTAACGAAATTACGGACGATAAAAAGAGGTGAGGGCATTTTGGTAATCTTTATTTATTTATTTTTTTTAAAAAGAAAATTTAATATAACAATCGAATGGCTTCGAGAGGAAGCCATTCGGCTGTTACCCCTTGGCGCCGAGAGAACCGAGAGGGAGACGCGGGAGAGGAGAGAAAAACTCTGAGCTCCGACGACGACTGACGACCGGAGGAGAAGTTAGTGGCAGCCGACGTGGGTAGGGAGCTCTGACAAGTCGGGACGACGTGTAGCTCAGCTATTCCCGTGCCGAAGACCCAAGGTAAACTGCCTCCTCCCTTTTCGATTTCCGCCAGCAAGTGGGGAATTCGGTTGCTTCTGAATTCCCGCTTTGTTTGAGCTCGGTCCTTGGTGTTTGGAGGCTAGGGTGGGTGCGCTAGGGGCTCGGTATTTTCGCCCCAAACCCAACCAAGGACTGGTGGGAATGTCCCCTGCTCCTCCTCCATTTTGGTGGTCGAAGGTGTAGGCTACCTGTGTTCCTGCCTCGGCTTATTGTGCCAAGGTATGGAGGGGTCTGCAGTAAGGGAAAAAAGGGTGAGCATCGGTGATGTCCTGGTTTTAAGAAGAAAACCAGGAAGGTTGGTGCTGCCATTCGAACTTTCTGATCAAGAAGCTTCGAATTGTTATTAGTTTATGCATATTAGATTGTAATGTGGCTGCTTGGTGAAGAAAGTGGCGAAATTGGACCGAAGTTGAGATTTCAGACATTTTTTCGTATAAGAACAGTTCTGTTATTGGGAATTTTGATAGCATTACGGTTAATTATTTTAAATTCTATTTTTGTGGGTTAAATTAGGTTGTTAGAGGGACGTATGGCCGCTGGAATAGTTCAATTCCGATATCCGACGCAAAAGTTATGCGCGTCAGAAGTTTATGTCAGATTTTGGTCCAAGTCAAATTAGCGGGCATTTTTTGTAAAAATTTGACGTGTGATAGTGGCATGGCTGTTTTTGGTACGTAAGATTAAATTGAGCGAGTTGTGGTTGAAGAAAAACAAAAATGTGAAATTTGATAAAAAAGGGCGGATTCGGTTTTGGGATTTTTCCACCAAGTTGCGGCTTACCATTTTAAAATCCGTCTTAGTATGTTAAACTAGGTTCCTAAGGGGATGTTTAGCCATTTGAATCGTTCGATTCCGCTGACGGACGCAAAAGTTATGCGCGTCCGAACCTTAGGCTGGTTTTTGAACGAATCCATTCTGGTGACCCGTTTTAACTGGAACTTCATAGGTTTAGTTAAGAAATATTGTTTTAGCTTATTTGGTGAATTTTGAGGCGAAGATTGATGGGTGATTATTTGTGTTTTAGGTTGAGACACTTTTTGGCGAAGCTGTGCATCGAGCGAGCTTAGGACGCCAGGTAAGTAGTGCATGTATGCGTTTTGCCCAATTGGGCCTACACTGTAGAACTTTAGGGTTTATGTGATTGATTGTGGTGTGCGTGCGTATTGTTTGACATGCATCATATTTTAAAAACGTGAACGAAAATGATTTTGAGCATGTGGTGAGACGTGTGGCGATGGTACCGCGGATACCGCTAGTGTGCGGGCTGGTGCTTCACCAGTCGCGGATTCTGCTCTAGGAGTGGGTCGGCTGGGCCGTCATTCGGTGTGAATGTGTTGACGGTGAGGGTGATGGGCAGTGGTACCGCGGATCCTACTAGTGTGTGGGTCGGTGCAACACCAGTCGCAGATTTTGCTTGAGGAGTGGGCCGGCTGGGCTGTCGCGAAACGTGTGCGTGTGGCAACTGTGACCCCGTGCTGAGGAGGCTGGGACGGGGGCGACGTATCAGGGTGTAGTGTAGCGCCAGATACACCCTTACCTTGATGTGGTTGCCGTGTGGTGATTCGTGTGTGTAGCTTGTGGGCCTCGTTGCTGGGGAGTCTGGGATGGTGGCGAGGTGTCTGGGTGTAGGGTGGCGTGAGGTTCCTCCTTACCCTGGTGCGGCTACAGATGTGACAACATGAGTGTGAGTGTAGAGACTGCATGTGATAGGATTGTATTGTCGGCTTTTACTTTCATATCGCATTACTTACTGAGCGTTAGGCTTATGTTGTGTGTTCTGTGGTGTAGGTGCTGACGATCGTGGTAGGTGGTGGCCTGGTTTGTTTGCGGGTATTTTTCTTTTGTGGTGATTATGTACAGTCGATGAGATGAATTGTATATGCGTCAGTGTATAGGTGTATATGGAGTGCGTGTGATTTTGGCGACGTACGCATATTGTACATGTAGGAGCTTGGAATTGCTCTATACTGTGAATTTTGTTCGTTTGCAATTGATGGATTTTCGTTGTCTTCATACTCTGATTGTATTATGGTGATTTCTCTGGATAATAGATAGATAAATATTGTTAATTTTGGTGAACTGTGTGCAGGGTTTTAAATTTTGGGATAGCCAGTTTTTAGGCATTAATCTGCCGAAATTTCGGGAGAGGGGTTGGGAGTCGAGAGGATATGAAATAGGTTGATGTATGTACAGTGAATGCTAGAGAAGTGTAGATGAGCGTGGGAGTGCGGTGTGATCGCAGGTGCGCGAGGCACGTGGCCCTACTGGTACTCACGGGTCGTGCGACGCCGGGTGAGAGCGTGCGCGCAAACGTGCCGTACAGCGGCGCTATGAGCGTGCACGAGATACAGTGACGTTGAGTTGGCACGTGCGGCACTGCGAGGGTGCGCGCGGGGTGTCGAAGTGGGGACGTGAGTGCGCGATACTGGATTGTGTAGTTCGAAGGGTGCGTTGGATTCTTTTTTAAGATGTCGAGTCTTACCGTTTTATCTTAAACTATCTTAAATGGTTTTCTTTACCGATGCATAGTTTTTATGTTGAGGATTTCGTATTCTCTCTTCGGGACGCGAGTTGTTTCGAATCTAGTCGAAAACTTTTCATACTCACAAATTTTCTTTTGAAAATGTTTTGAAAACGAAAGGGATATTAAATTGATTGAGTTATGTCAAGTGTTAGTGTGTGTAGTGTGTAGATGCACTGTATCGCATCGAGAACGCGGGGTTTCTCAGGGTGTTACAATAAATATATATATTCTTTTATGTTTTCTTTTAAAGCATTCAATGTACTCTTCTTCCTCTCTCGATCAAAATGGCCTTATCTTGTGCTTGAAACACCTCCTTCAACATAAGTGGTGTGACTGTAGGCACAACCAACATGAGGCATCTAAAAACAAAAATGCTTCTAGTAAATCTTTTTATCATGTTTCATGTGTTAATAGCTTTTTCTTAATGTCTTCCCTTTTCATATTGAAGGTTTTCCCATCAAGAAGATGTCTGTCCTATGATCCTGAGATAACTGTTGGGCAAAACTATAACTCTACGTGAGTACATATGTTGCATCCGAGTAATAGTGCAAGTAAAGTATCGATTAAAAAAAAAGACAATTTTATCAAATATATTTCTAAGTAATCACAGTAAATAAATTACGATAAATGTGAATGATGGTGAATAATTGAACGTAATAATAAATTGAAAAAGAATGTGAATATAAAATAAACCTAATTTGGACTAGTTCAATTGTCCCTTTTACAAATTTTGTGGAAATGCTATCTTAGTTGATCTAGAATTCTTTTTCCCACAAGCCTTGGTAGATATTTTCGTTTAGTTCTTGTAATATTCTCGTAATTTTGATAGATAAATATTATAAAGAACTCAATAAAAGTACAAATTCTAATGTGATCACGTGATTCAACTATATTTGTTTGTCTAAAATTGTGACTAACTAAATAATTTATATAAAGTCAATAACTTCACACAATTTAATATTGATATTAATTTGATCAACTCTTCAGCAAATTAAAACTCAAATTTTTTTCACAATTTTAGGTCATAAAATTATTTAAACAATAAAAATATATTGAATTAATCAAATAAAATTATGCAACAAACAAAGCAAATTGCATGTAAAAATCACTTAAAAAAGTACTCTATCTTTATAATACCTAGATTATTAGTTCATAATTAGATTGAGAAAATCATAAATTTTTTTTCTAATATTGTATCAATATCAACAGAAAAGTAGAATCGGATTCTGTTAAAGTGTTATCCTCAATTTTTCCACAACAACTCTATCACATAGTGGTCGTTAAACGAAAATAGTTGAGTTTGATCATATGTTGGAAAGACAATGGAACGGGCAATTAACTTCCCTTGTTGGCCACTCTTAGTCGGCAACATGAATGTCACTCTCCATATTACTCCTTTCTCTGCTCCGGCGCATTTTTTAGTCTTTGTAAATTTTAACCCCCTTGTTTTGCTTCAAGACTTCTCCATTTATAGTTTCTTTTGTCTTTTGTACGAGAGTATACTCTCGTATAGTTTCTTTTAATTCATTAGGAATTGATTTATCCTCATACTTAATCTTTGAATTATTTAAAAATTGATAGAATATTTTTTTAAACATTTTGAACTCCACCTTATTTTCTGGCTAATGTTTGTGTCAGGATTCGATCCAACGAGCCCTGATTAATAGAATTCCTAAGGTGAGAAATAGAAATAATAAGTCCGAGTTTCCAAACTGCATAGATCAATTTATACTTCTATCTAATCTCCTCTGGATTGTACGTAGAATTTTAAAATAAAATCTATCCATACAATTCAATATTCTCCACCAAACAATTAAATAGATACAATACCTATAATCCAAGCAGTTTATATATCATGTAATTATACATCTATATTCATTTTATCAAAGTACGTAAGCATCTATACAAAGTTAGGTTACACACACGTGACCGTTCAAAAGGAATTTTTAAGTTCTAAGTTAACAAACCATATCCCAATATAAAAATTAATCATCTACCTTGATGGTTATAGTCTATACTTCTTCAATCTTCAAGATGTTTTCCCTTTTCTTTCGCGGTGAACGATCTCGTTATCTGAAAAATATGAATATCTACAAAATAAGTCATTGGCTCAACAAATAAATTTAAAAGATACAATAGCTAAATCATACTCTATTACACTATGTAGGATCAATCTTATCCTTTACCTATCATTAATTAGTTTTGAAATCAACTAAAATCGATATTTTGATTTAACAGTTTATGCCATTTATATAAAAATGCATGTATGTTCATATTTGAACCAGTTATAAACTCTCAAATCATGGTTTAAAAAAAATTATTTTCAATAATTAAATCAATCTAATGCAATTATTAAAAAAATGCATTATTAAAAAAATTCATACTTTAATTCAAGATTTCTAAAATAGCTTTTAACATTCAAATTGAAATGTTAAAATCTCAATTCACTTCCACTAACACGTATGACCATCACGTACCCTACAAGTTTCCAAGCTTTCATCGGTGGGGCTGTACGATCTCACACATTGATTCTCCGCTAAGTTTAAGAAGTTTAAACCTAGGAAGGACATACAGTTAATCTCCTAATAATTGTAATAGTCATACTATCATACACGAAGATGGGAGATCAGCTTAGTGAGTTTATATGTTACCACAGCTTTCCTTCTCTTTCCTTCTCTTTCTTTCCTAAATGCATGCTTTAAAATATTTATAAAGCAAATGCTATACATGTTCAAAATACGCACCCACTCATGAAATTTATATTAAAATCAATTAATTCAATATAAATTAAATTTAAACGACATTTCAATGAAAACTGCAATATAACCACTTTCAAAATTTATAGTTCAATTTGCACAAAAAAGATATTAGTTTATCAATTCTATTAACTCAATTTCAACCAATTCACAATAATATCTAAACTTATACAGAATCCAAACAGAAATAAAATCTATCTCCACCTAATAATGCATTAAAGTATAAATCAACTAATCTAACCGATAGATTTACTTATCGTAATGTCAGTTTCTCCACTTTAATCGAAAATCTCCTCCAAATCTATCGAATTTTTTCACCAATATGCTCCTTTCAATGATCTGAACAACTTTCTCTAAAAAATAGATTGACGAATCTCACTTTTTCGTCTTCTCCCTCACGGTTTCTTTTCTCATTTCTCTTTGTAAATCTCTCTCTCTCTGTAAATAAGCTATCTCTCTTTCCTGTTTTCTCTTTTTTTCACTCGTAGGAGGAAGAGATAAGTTTCAAACAATAAAAGTTTCTTAAAGAAGCCAAGGTAAAAAATTACCATTTTATCCTAATTTTATTTTAAAATAATAATAATAATAATAAAGATTTTCTCTCTCTTTTAACTTATTTAATCACAAAAAACACCATGATTAATATCTTTTAATCAGACTTAACTTAATCTAATCCATTTAGATTAGTTCTAAGCTAATCACCATAATTAATTTAATTAACTAAAAATTAATTAATCAAAATTACCTCAAAAATCGTCCAATTTTTTTTTTTTTTTAGTGAATATTTCTTCAAAACCCCTTTTACCACTCATTTTTCTATCTAATTGTGACACCCCGATAACCCTCATATTTCCGGTACGCTACAGTACGTCTACTTATACTATGACACACTAAAACTTGATACAACTCACTCAATTTAATACCACTTTCATTTTCAAAACATCTTCAAAGAACATTTGTGAGTATGAGAAATTTTCGATTCGATTCGAAAACAACTCGCGTCCCAAAGAGAGAACACGAAATCCTCAATATAAAAACTACGCAGCAGAAAAGAAAACCATTTAAAATAGTTTAAGACAAAATGGCAAGACTTGAAATCCTAGGAAAGAATCCAGCGCACCCCTCGAACTACACAATCCGGTGCCGCGCACTCACGTTCCCACTTCGACACCCTGCGCGCGCCCTCGCAATGCCGCACGCGTCAACTCAACGTCACTGTGTCTCGCGCACGCTCACAGCACCGCGTGCCCCACGCACACTGCCGCTGTATAGCACGTCCGCGCGCACGCCCTCACCCGGCGCCGCACGACCCGTGAGCACCCGCAGGGCTGCATGCCCCGCGCACCTGCGATCACGCCGCACTCCTACGCTCATCTACACTTCTCTAGCATTCACTGTACACATCCGAACCTATTCCATATCCTCTCGACTCCCAACCTCTCTCCTGAAATTTCAGCAGAGTAACGCCTAAAAACATTCATCAACTACAAATGAAGAAAATTCACAGTATAGAGCAATATATACTCTAACATATAAAAATACGTACGCGTTCCTAAAACACTACAACCTCTCTACAACCGTCAATTATATGAACTCCTCTAATCCACATAAATACCCAACATAAAATAACAACCCAATGAATCTCACCATCACCTACTACCACCACGGGTTGGGTCGCCCTAACAAAATCCGTCATCCAGTGCTTGGTCGCACGCCGCCAACCATCTTATGTCTCAGGACTAGACTCTCGAGGCTCACCAGCAAGATCGTCAGCACCTACACCATAGAACACACATCATAAGTCTAACGCTCAGTAAGTAGTACAATATGAAAGTAGAAGCCGTCAATGCAATCCTATCACATGCAGTCTCTACACTCACACTCATGTTGTCACATCTGTGACGCGTAGTGTAGCCACACCAGGGTAAGGAGGAACCTACCGCCACCCTACACCCTGACACGTCGCCACCATCCTGGACTCCCCAGCAACGAGGCCCTCAAGCTACACACACGCATCACCATACAGCAGCCACATCAGGGTGAGGGTGTACCTCGCGCCACACTACACCCTGACACGTCGCCCCCGTCCCAGCCTCCCCAACACGGGGCCACAGTTGCCACACACACACGTTTCGCAACAGCCCAGCCGGCCCACTCTTCGAGCGGAATCCGCGACTGGTGTTGCACCGGCCCACACACTAGTACAATCCGCGGTACCACTGCCCATCATCCTCACCGTCAACACATTCACGCCGCATGACGGCCCAGCCAGGCCACTCCTCGAGCGGAATCCGCGACTGGTGAGGCCCGCACACTAGCAGGATCTGCGGTACCACCACCACGCGTCTCAC
>CM039523.1:8400202-8464918 GCA_022433055.1 Begonia peltatifolia
AATCGAACGATTCCAGCGGCCAAACGCTACTCTAACCACCTATTTTAAATCACTAAAACATAATTTAAAATGATTAACCATAGCTCCATCAAATCCCCAAAAACAGAACTGTTCTTATTTAAAAAAAATATCCGAAATTTCAACTTCGGTCCAATTTCGCCAATTTCTTCACCGAACATTCACATTTTGGTTTACCAATGCATACATTAACAATTTGGGGGTTCCTCATTAGAAAATAGCATGGCAGCACAAAAATTCTCACGGTTTTCTTCTCAAAACCGTGCATTTTTCAACCGGTTCCTTGAACCCTGAAATTCACCCCCATTCCTTCTAAATTCTAGCACAAAACCCCTGAAATGTAGAGAGCAAAACAATTCCACGCTCGGCCATCAAAGCAGGACAAGACTGAAAGAGAGAACTCCCTGTTTCTCATTCGGTTCTGTCGCGAGAAGGCCGAGCACTCACACACACTCGCTAGGTTCTAAAACACCCCACAAAAACGAACTCCAACCGTCGAAATTCAAGAAGGACTGAGCTTCTAAGTTCAGTCGACAGAAACCGAAACAGGGGAGAACTCACCTGTGTTTTTAGCTCAGGAAGAACCCACTCCCGCCGAGTTTCTGCCTCGCTGAAACCGTCTAGCACGTCGCGTCTCTCCTCCGGTGGTTGATCGCCGGCAGTTCGTCCCCCTTCCCCGATCACTCTCTTGCTCGCGTCTCACCTCTCGGGCATTCAGGTCGCAGAGTCACCGAAGTGGAATGGCTTCTTCGTGAAGCCATTACACTTAACAAATTTCTTTTTTTTTTTTATTTAATTTAAACAAATAAAAATTTACCTAAAGGCCCTCAAGTGTTTTTATTGTCCGTAATTTTGTTGAATTCTCGGCCTCCAGACTTTAAATTCTGAAAACCATCATAAAAGTAGACTCCTGGTTTTATAATTTAATTTAATCATTAAATATTTTTCGAAACTCCAACCGAAATCAAATTAAAAATTTCAGAAATAAAATTTAAAAATTTAAAATTTCTAGGTTATTACACTAATTCTTATAAATATTTTCTATTTGTTTCCACCCTATGACTTTTCAACCTTGCCACAAAGCCACAATTGTCATATAATTTTCTCAACTTTTGACTTTTCAACTCCACGTCTAGTTAGTTACATTATTACCATTGAGTTTTAAAAATTTCAAACTATTACATTTTAAATGAGATAGATTATCTCATTTAATATTTTTAATTTTTGGTCATTCTCCATGAGATTTGACTTATTTAATCCATTTGAGTCTTTTTCCATGTTGATCTGTGCTACAACATAAAACATTGTAAGATTAATCTAACTTTCATGTACTGTTCATGATGTTGTGCATTTTTGTAGCAAATATATAATTTTATTTGACAAATAATTAAAAATCCAGCATTATTAATACCAATAAACCGGTATAATATCTCTTTTCCAAGATTATCAATATCAAGTTCCACTTTAATCTTCTCTAATTAATCACTACATGCTAAGAACTTGTCCTCTTCTTCCCACTTTAAGTATTGATGTTCCCAATTCGGTCCCTCTAAATGATGGAACACCTTTTAGTGGTCTTTATTTCTCATAGGTCTTTGTGCTATGCGACTCATTGCATCTATCAACATTAGAGGTGTTAAACGAGCCAAACGAGCCGAGCTGAGCTTGGAAAGTCTCAGCTCATCAAGTCTGCCGAGCCTAACGAGCTGAACTTAACGAGTCTGCCGAGTCTAACGAGCTGACCCTAAAATATTTCTAACACAAGTCGGCTCGCAAGCCACGAGCATAACGAGCCGAGGCGAACCGGCTCAACGAGCCGAGTCGAACCGAGCCTAACGAGCTGAGTTTATATAAATAAAATTATTTTATATAAATATATTATATATTTCATTAGTTACACTAATTTAAACTAAAAATATTTTCTACAAAGTTAAAATACTCTCAAACTCATATTGTCTTCCATGCATAAAATAAATTAAAAAATAGGTGAAAAATAACATACTCATGAAGTGTCAGGCTGATCGTTGTCTTCGCCATCTCGTGGAGGGGCAGGAGGGTCATATGGGCTCAATAAGTGCTCTGGGAAAATGGGTAATGGTGGACCCAAATTGTTATAATGAGCGTGTAATGCTCTCACATATCGTGCAAAGAAAGTTGTCTGCTCTAGTGAATGGTTTTGCATATCCTCATCCACTGTTCGATGCGGCTCTGTTCTCGTAATAACTGTGTTTGCTGATTAGAAATATTTTCCAGCCTTTGTTTTACATCGTGTTCAAAGCTGGTTTATAGAGCAGCGAGATTAGCAAACATTTGATTTTGTGTGATGGTGAGATTTTTCAATATCTGTCCCACATCGTTAGTTGAGTTACAGCGAGGTGGCACCGCAAACGATGAAGAGGCGCCTTGATCGGGTGACATTGTTGATTGGTTTTTGTATCGCTGTTTTCGGCAAGTCTCGACGCGATCTCTTTTAGTCTGGGCTACGATACTTTGTGCACCTGTCATACTACCACCCTCTGTGATGCGCCGGATACGAGGTAGCGGCATTACTTGAGGAGGAATCTCAGCATTAGCATTCTGCTCAATGAATCTCAATCCATTGTTTTTGGCTTCGCCGTACGGCCACTTAGGTATTCTTGAAATATTTGTGGAGGTATAAAGCTTTTGCTAGATCCAAGGCTTATCGGTTGAGCTCATAGGAACATTCTCAACCACGCATAATTACGTGATGAGGACAAGGTGGATATGGTCAGTAGTAGTTGAACCCTTACGATATGTGATGATATTATTGTAGATAATTCGTCCGACGTTTATAGAGCAACCAGTGAGAATGCAATATAGGAGTACTGTTCGCTCGTTGGTGAGTTCAGAATTCTGAGACGTTGGCATCAAGTTTCCCCTGATGAACTTGCACCAAACTTGAGCGTAACAGTTGACACAACTCAATATCAAGTGTACGGTTGAACTGGGTTGACGATTGAATAAACCCACTGTGAACCTGGATATCTCATCTCTTGTATTATCATCTCATAATCTGGCCCATCTGTAATAATCCAAAAAATTTTGAATTTTTAAATCTATTTTTTGAATTTTAACTTAATCTCGGTTAGAGTTTTGAGAATAATTTAACAGGTAAATTAAGTTATAAAACTCAGAATCTAGCTATACTGACGGTTTCTAAAAATTTTAAAGTCGGGAGGATACGAATTTAACAAAGATACGGACGATTAAAACACGTGAGGGCATTTTGGTAAATTTATTTATTTAAATTAAATTTAAAAAAAATGTGTTTAAGTGGAATGGCTTCACGAGGAAGCCATTCCACTTTGGTGACTTGCAGACCAACCACCAGAGGGAGAGAGCGGCCGAGAGAGAAAGCAAGAGAGGTCGAGGATGTAACCCCGAGAAATCCCGCGTTCCCGGTGCGCTACAGTACATCTACACACTACACAGACACTAACACTTGACATAATTCACTCAATTTAATACCTCTTTCATTTTCAAAACATTTTCAAAAGAACATTTGTGAGTATGAAAAGTTTTCGACTTGATTCGAAACAACTCGTGTTTCGAAGAGGGAACACGAAATGCTCAACATAAAAAAAACTACGCAGCGAAAAAGAAAAAAAAAACATTTAAGATAGTTTAAGATAAAACGGTAAAACTCGAAATCTTAGAAAAGTATCCAACGCACCCCTTAAACTACACAATCCGGTACCACGCACCCACGTCCCCACTTCGACACCCCGCGCGCACCCTCGTGGTACCGCACGTGCCAACCCAACGTCACTGTGTCTCGCGCACGCTCATAGCGCCGCGTGCCCCACGCACCCTGCCGCTATACCGTACATCCGCGCACACGCCCTCACCCGGCGTTGCACGACCCATGAGTACCCGCAGGGCCGCATGCCCTGCGCACCTTTGATCACGCCGCACTCCCTTGCTCATCTACACTTCTCTAACATTCACTAGACACACCTCAACCTATTTCATATCCTCTCGACCCCCAACCCTTCTCCCGAAATTTCGGCAGAGTAACGCCTAAAAACTGGCTATCCCAAAAATTTAAGACCCTGCATACAGTTCATCAAAACTAACAATATTTATCTATCCATCATCCAGAGAAATCACCATAACACAAATTAGAGTATGAAGACAACGAAAATCCATCAATTGCAAACGAAAAAAATTCACAGTATAGAGCAATTCCAAGCTCCTACATGTAAAATAGATGCGTACGTCGCCAAAGTCACACGCACTCCATATACACCTATACATTGACACATATACAACTCATCTCATCGACTGTACATAATCACCACAAAAGAAAAATACCTGCAAACAAACCAGGCCACCACCTACCATCTCCACGGGTCGGGTCGCCCTAACAAAAATCCGCCATCCGGTGCTTCGGTCGCACGCTGCCAACCATCCTATGGCTCAGGACTCGGCTCTCGAGGCTCACCAGCAAGGTCGTCAGCACCTACACCACAGAACACACAACATAAGGCTAACGCTCAGTAAGTAATGCGATATGAAAGTAAAAGCCGACAATGCAATCCTATCACATGCAGTCTCTACACTCACACTCATGTTGTCACATCTGTGTCGCGTAGTGCAGCTGCACCACGGTAAGGAGGAACCTCATACCACCCTACACCCTGACACGTCGCCACCGTCCCGGACTTCCCAGCAACGAGGCCCACAAGCTACACACACGCATCACCATACGGCAACCACATTAGGGTAAGCGTGTACATCGCGCCACACTACACCCTGACACGTCGCCCCCGTCCCAGCCTCCCCAGCACGGGGCCACAGTTGCCACACACACACGTTTTGCAACAGCCCAGCCGCCCCACCCCTCAAGTGGGATCCGAGACTGGTGTTGCACCGACCCACACCCTAGTAGGATCCGCGATACCACTGCCCATCACCCTCATCATCAACACATTCATGCCACATGACGGCCCAGCCGGCCCACTCCTCGAGCAAAATCCGCGACTGGTGAGGCACCGGCCTGCACACTAGCGGGATCCGTGGTACCACCGTTACACGTCTCACCACATACTCAAACATGCTCAAAACATTTTCGTTCACGTTTTTAAAATATGATGTGTGTCAAACAATACGCACACACACTACAATCAACAACATAAAATCCTAAAGTTCTACGGTGTAGGCCCACTTGGGCAAAACACATGCATGCACTACTTACCTGGCGTCCTAAGCTCGCTCGACGCACCTCTTCGCCAAAAAGTGTCTCAACCTAAAACACAAATAATCACTCATCAATATTCACTTCAAAATTCAGCAAATGAGCTAAATTAATATTCCGTAACTAAACTTATGAAGTTCTAGTTAAAACGGTCACCAAAAATGGATTCGTCCGAAAACCAGCCTGAAGTTTGGGCGTGCATAACTTTTGCGTCGGTCAACGGAATCAAACGATTCAAGTGGCTAAACGTCTCCTTAGGAACCTAGTTTAACCTACTAAGACGGATTTTAAAACAGTAAACCACAGATAGGTGAAAAATACCAAAAACGGAATCTGCTATTTTTATCCAATTTCACATTTTCGTTTCTCTTCAATCAAAACTCACTCAAATTTAGCTTTATGCACCAAAAACAGCCATGTCACTATCGCACGTCAAAATTCCACGAAAAACGCTCACGAATTTGACTTGGACCAAAATCCGACATAAACTTCCGACGCACATAACTTTTACGTTGGATATCGGAATCGAACGATTCCAGTGGCTATACGTCCCTCTAACAACCTCATTTATCCCACAAAAACAGAATTTAAAACGATCAACTGAACCTGGGCCAAAACGGCCAAAAATAGAGGCTGCCCTTACACCAAACAGAGATCCGATCCTTGATTTCAATCCAAATTTCAAAATTTCCATACACAACTAGGCACACTTCACTCATACCCCTCGACCAGCTCACCGGAATTGAAAGGAGGCCGAGCACCAAGCTTGGCCAAAACAGGGAAACCGCCAGGGCTCACCTTCGGTTTCCCCCCTTCAATTCCCGGCACTCCCCCCTCAACATTGCGGCCAAATTCACCAAAAATGGAGGGCAGCCGAACCTTACTCTCGGCCAAACCAGACAGGACAGTAGAGAGAGAGAAAGACTTACGAGGTGGTGTTGTTCGGCACTCGGGTGGAAGGAAAATGGAAGAAGAGAGAATCAGTGTGTTCGGTTGCTGGCGACAGAACCGAATGGGGACTCCTCTTCGCGGTCGTCGGCAGAAAACACTCGGCTCTCACTTCGGGAGTTCGAGCTGCTGAAACCGAATGGCTTCGGTTCGTCGGAGTAGCCACACTTGCACGCCGCTCACCCCTCACACTCGCGCTCGTCGGCCGTTGATCGTAGCTCCGACTTCGGCACACGATCGCCCCTCACTCGCCGATCGTCTCCACTCAGCACTCGCGGGCAGAAGAGAAAATCGAGTGGCTTGTCCGTGAAGCCATTCGGTTTTTCTCAACACTTATTTATTTTATTTTATTTTTTTATTATTTGTTTATTTAATCTAAACAAATAACAAGTTACCTAAACGCTCGCACATGTTTTTATCGTCCGTAATTTCGTTGAATTCTTGACCTCCCGATTTTAAATTCCGAAACCATCACAAAAATAGACTCCGAGTTTTATAAATCAATTTACCCGTTAAATACTTTCCGAAACTCCAACCGAAATTAAATTAAAAGTTTCAGAAATTAAATAAAAAAATCCAAAATTTGCGGGTTACTACAGGGGAAGGGAAACTGCAGACGACCGATCGCCGAGGGAGAGACGCCGGTGTGCAGAGTACTCCGGCTAGCTAAAGGGAGAAGCTGGTTCGGCCTTTCCACGCTGAAAGACCAGACGTGAGTCTCCCCCTGTTACGATTTTGTCGACCGAACGTGAGGGCTCGATTTCTTCTGGTTCTCCAAGAGTTTAGCTCGGTTTAAGGGGTGGGTTGTGATTGAATTGTAGGAGAGGTTGGATGAGAGGTGCTGAGAATCGAGAGGAACCAAAGGTGAGCCCTGTTTGGTTTTCTGTTTTGGCCGAGCGTAGTGCTCGGCTTTCTTTCATTTTCTGTGAGCTTGGCCGAAGTGTATGAGTGAAATGTGGCTGACTGTGTATAGAAATTATGGAATTTGAATTGAAATCAAAATTGGAATTTTGTTTTGTGTAAGAGCAGATTCTGTTTTCAACCGTTTTGGCCTGGCTTCGGTTGATCGTTTTCAATTCTGTTTTTGTGGGTTAAAATAGGTTGTTAGAAAAATGTTTGGCCGCTATAATCGTTCGATTCTGATATCCGACGCAAAAGTTATGCGCGTCGGAAGTTTATGTCGAATTTTGGACTGAGTCAAATTATTGAGCGTTTAATGCGTAAGACTAGTTTTGAGTGAGTTTTGGTTGAAAGAAAACGAAAATGTGAAATTTGGGTGAAAGGCAATTTGGTTTTGGTGTTTTTCACCTATCTGTGGCTGATCGTTTTAAAATCCGTTATAATATGTTAAACTAGGTTCCTAAGGGAATGTTTATCCTCTTAGATGGCTCGATTTCGATAACGGACGCAAAAGTTATGCGCGTCCGAAGTTTAGGCTGGTTTTTGGCTGAACCGAATTATCAACTCGTTTTAGTTGGGATTTTATAGGTTTAGTTAACGACTGTGATTTTAGCATATTTAGTGAATTTTGATGCGAAAATTGATGAGTGATTGTTTATGTTTTAGGTTGAGGCATTTTTGGCGAATCTGTGCATCGAGTGAGCTTAGCACGCCAGGTAAGTGGTGCATACATGTGTCTTGCCCAAGTGGGCCTACATCGTGGAACTTTAAGTTTTATGTTATTGATTGTGGTGTGCATGCGTATTGTTTGACATGCATCATTTTTTTTTTCAAAAAGGGAACGAAAATGGTTTTGAACATATTTTGAGTAAGTGGTGAGACGCGTGGCGGTGGTACCGCGGATCCTGCTAATGGGTCGGTGTGTAACCAACTGCGAATTTCGCTCAAGAAGTGGGTCGGCTGGGCTGTCATGCGGTGTGTATGTGTCGGCAGTGAGGATGATGGACAGTGGTACCGCGGATCCTACTAGTGTGTGGGCCGGTGCAACACCAGTCGCGGATTTCGCTCAAGGAATGGGCCAGCTGGGCTATCGCGAAATGTGTGTGTGGCAACTATGGCCCCGTTGCTGGGGAGGCTGGGACAGGGGTGACGTGTCAGGGTCCCTCACCCTGATGTAGTTACTGTGTGATGATACGTGTGTGTAACTTGTGGGCCTCGTTGCTGGGGTGTAGGATGGCGCTAGGTTCCTCATTACCCTAGTGCGGCTACACTATGCGTCACAAATGTGAAAACATGAGTGTGAGTGTAGAGACTACATGTGATAGGATTGCAGTGTTGGCTTTTACTTTCATATCGCATTACTTACTGAGCATTAGGCTTACGATATTCCTGGTGAGCCCCGAGAGCCTAGTCCTGAGGCATAGGACGGTTGACGGCATACGACCGAGGCACCGGACGGCAGATTTGTTAGGGCGACCCGACCCATTGAGATGATAGGTGATGACTGGACTGTCGGAGTAGTTTTCTTTCGTTGTGTTGGGACATATAGTCGATCCGACGAGTTTGTATAGGCGGTAGTTGTATAGGGGTTCATGGAGTGTTTGTGATTTTGGTGACGCACGTGTACTCTTTACAGGTATGAGCTTGGTAATGCAGTATACTGTTAATTTTCTTCATTTGATGATTGATGGATTGTTGTAGTTTTATTTTTAAAACTCTGATTCGGTGGAAATCTCTTTGTAGATATTTTGGAAAATTTGGTGAACTGTGTGCCGGTTTAGATTTTTGGGATAGCCGATTTTTAGCTGTTACCCTGTGGAATTTTCGGGAGAAAGATTGGGTGTCGAAAAGGTATGGAATAGATCGGGGTGTGCGCGGTGAGGCGTGAAGGGAGTGGCGGTGTACGGGGGAGCGCGGCGTGACCGCAGGCGCGCAGGGCACACAGCCCTGCGAGTGCGCACGGGTCGTGCAGCGTCGGGTGAGGACGTGTGTATGGATGTGTTGCACGGAGGCAGGGTGTGTGGGGCACGCGGCGATGTGGGCGTGCGCGTGACGCAGAGGTGTCGAGTGGGAGGGTGTGGCGCCGAGAAGGTGCGCGCAGGTTGCCGAGAGGGTGCGCGGGCGCGTGGCATGGTGTTGGGTAGTGCGAGGCGTGTGTTAGACTCCTTCCTAGGATTTCGAGTCTTGTTGTTTTATTTTAAAACTATTTTAAATTGTTTTTTTTTCTCTGCGTATTTCATATTGAGGATTTTGTGTTCCCTTTTCGAGGCGCGAGTTGTTTTCGAATCGAACCAAAAAATTTTATACTTACAAATGTTCTTCTTAATATAATTTGAAAATGAAAGTGGTATTAAATTAAGTGAGTTTGTGTTAAGTTTCTGTATGTCATAGTTTGTAGACGTAGTAAGCGCACCAAGAACGTGTGGGTTTTCGGAGTGTTACACCCTCTTCCATCATTGTCTGATAATCATCATGATCTAAATTGTACAAACCAAGTTTGGTATTAATGACCTTGGTTGAAAAGGGAATAATCTTGTTACAAACTTTAACGGTGATATCTAAATTTGATGCGTTGAGATTTGCATAGAATTCTCGAACTACATTTACGTTTGCATCACCGCCTAATACAGCACGATTCTGCCATCCTCGTTGTCTAAGCATAACTAAAATATCTCCGTCAGACTCATCGGGTTAAAATTGGATTTCGCATATAATAGCTTTATTTTTTGTCATGAAATCCATAAAATATGTCCTTGCCTCAGAGTTGATGAAAGAGTGATCGATTTGGCTTACTAGAGCTGACCTTGAGCTTGAAGACGCTTTCAAAAGTTTTGACAGCATTTTTTTAACCTATAAATTACATAATTTGTTAGTTACTAATCACCAAAATAGAATTATCGATTTTTAAAACTAAATTCTCATAGACATTTTATCAAACAAGTGGTGTGCACAGTTATAAAACTTAGTTCATGATTGTTTTTGTATCCCAAACCAACCTCAGCAATCAAAATGAAAATGAAAATCAAACTACAGCCCAAATTCGACAGCTCAGCCTCAAATAATATTGAATTAAATTATGAAATTGCGAAAGAAATAGAACCTGTTAGGATGGCTGAGATTTACTGAGTTTAAATGGAAGATTCGGAGGTCAAAAGTGGATAGATTGACGAAAGGCACTGCAAAAGATTTACAGGAGTTTTGACAGTTTCGGCGTTAAGTTTCGTCTGGTAGTTTTCGAAGGAGCGATTGATTGGGAATTCGGATTGAAGTGAGAGTTTGAGTAAGGGTTTGAGTGAGTCGTGGTTTGTTTATGTTTTAAACAGATTGACTTCGATCGAGAGCCGTGGTTTGGGGAGATTAATCGGCTCTCGGTCTATTTTAAACAGGTCGAGAGCCGATCCATCGCCCCTCCGTGGTCAATTCATCGGCTCTCGCTCTGTTTTGTATGTATTTATAATTTATATAAAATAAATAAATATATAAAAGATATAATCTTCATTATAAATTTAACATTTTGCATCACTACAAATTAAATACATATCAACTAGGTTAGCACTCATCTAATTGTCAATCATGTGCAAAATGTCAAAAAAAAATTACAAAATAAAAAAGTACTTCAAAATTACAATGTTAATCTTCAACGTCCAAATTTTTAAATTCTTCGAGTATTTCGTCCTCTCGTTGTTGGCTTCTCGTAATGGCGTCATTCCAATCCTTCACACAAATGAGTACCTCCACGAAATCGGGTACAAGTCGTCTTCAGCGTTCATTATACACACGTCCACCTATACTAAAAGCAGACTCCGATGCTACAGTAGACACCGGAGGTGTTAGTAGATCACGTGCCATTATAGACAGAAAAAGATATATGGTGGAAAATATTTTCCACCAATTTAAAATGTCAAAATTTTCTTCGTGATAAAATTAATATCGAGTGTCAAAATAAATTTCTAGTTTATTCGAATAGAAATAGAGTAAACATCCGTATCTAATTGATTCCAAATATCATGAATACCAAATTGTGAACCTACTATATTTCCATCACCACTACTTGATCTACCATGTGAAAAAACATATGAATGACTAACGGTAGAATATTTAGATTCATAAGAATAATATAAACTAGTAATCTCATATGTTATTTGATCCATAGAAAATAAAGGAATTTGTAAATTATAGAAATTTTATTAACAATAAGATATACTCCTCTTAACTTATATCTAGTATCAATTATACATGTATAACAAAAAATAGGAGAAATATCAAGTTAATATTTTTTAAATTTTGTTTCCATTTTATTAAGTATATCTCTAAATTCATCTATATGTCTATATTGTGCAAAATTACCCGTTAAGTTTATAAAAATTGGAAGAACAAGATGAGAAGTTGGATAATAAATTGCCGAACATTCATTTGTTGCATCATAAAATAGTTTTAAAAAATCAAAAAATATATTAGTTACTTCGCAACTAGATTTATCAAGATTAATACTTTGTATTTTTTCACTAATAAAAGCACAAATAACTTGCCAATATGGCCTAACATTTTCTAACATTAAATAAGTAGAATTATAAATATTATCTACATCGAGTTTTAATTTTCGTGGTTTAAGTTGGGTAGCTTTACAAAAATCTCTATATTCTTGTTGTCTCGAATTAGATCCAATTATATAAGAAATTGCGGACCTAATTGATTCAATATGAGGCAAAATATATGTCATACCATCTTTAACAACTAAATTTAAAATATGACAAACACATCTTATATGAAAAAGAGAATCGTGAGTACTATCTAATTGAAAATAATTTTTAAAATGAGAAATAGCAGCATCGTTAGTACTAGCATTATCAAGTATTATGCTAAATATTCTATCTCGACTAAAATATTCTTGCAATATCGTAACAATATATCTATAAATTGTAATACCAATATATGCATAATTTTTATTTAATTGTCAATAGTCATCAATAAAATGAGAAGTTACCACTACATAACATATAGAATTACGTTCACTGCATAAATCAGACGTAATACAAATAGACATTGAAAGAGTATTTGAAAAAAATGAAATTAATTCATTCTCATATTATTAAACATTTTAATAATATCCATTCTACTTGTACTTCTAGGAACATGTTTAAAATTAAGAGTAGCATACTCTTTCATAAAGTTTTCAAATTCATCACTATCAGTGAACGCTAAAAGCAACTCATATTGTGCTACAAGTTTTGTTATTCGTTCTCTCATTTTATTTTGTGAATACAAAAAAGTACCACTACCACTAGCATTTAATAATCTTTGTGTAGGGTCTTTAACTTACTCATTTAAGTGACATTTTTTATAATGCCTATTTAGTGAAGTAGTTGAACTACCTGAAACATATGCATAATTTTTAATACAATATTTACATTGAGCTCTATATTCTACTTTTCGATCAATTTTAATATCTTTATTTACAAAATGTTTCTATACTTTAGAGGTTTTGTTTCTTTTTTTTAGGTGATGAAGTGGATATTGATGCTTGTGCAGATGATTGTCTTATTGAAAATTAATGATTTAATTTCCTAATTTCTTCAATATCATTATCAATATTATAATTGCGCACATCCATAACTAAAAATAAATTTTAAATAACAAAATGATACTACAAACTAATTTCTAATAAAAACTCGTAGGGTTGTAAATTGATGTCACTTGTACGAAACCTAAAAAAAAATTAATGTAATAAAATTAAGTTAGTATAACTATAAATATAATTAAAAATTAGGTAAATATACGTAAAGAAATAAACTAAATTTTATCTTCTTTGAACCAACAAGGAATTGAGTGCAACAAATGGATTTATAGCAAATTGAGTACAAATTAATCAAAAGAAAAGAGGGAAATTGATAGAGATTAGGGTGAAAGAAGACGAAGGGAGGATGAAGAATTTATAGAAAAAAATTTAGAGGAGAGAGCAGCTCCCTGCTCCAACGGCTCCCTGCTCCAACAGCTCTCTGCGTTGCGCCTGATAGTTATGAGAGCAATGATATTGTTACCATTTAGGTTTAACAGATCAGATAGTTGGAAAGCCGATCTTCTTAGCAACAATACTATCATCATACCTGACCTAATGACCGTTAGAAAACTGAACGTTGAAAATCTGAGGCGATTGACCTGATGACCGTTAGAAATCTGACCGTTGGAAATCTGAGGCCATTGATCGGTCACAGTGCATTTGGTGGGGCGATCAATCACCCTAACACTGAGCTCAGTCAAAGCTAGTAGGGGTCGGGTGATGAATCGACCCTACTGCCAAATGTGATATGGGCGATTGATCGCCTCTAGTGGGGGCGATCAATCGCCCTTACCACTACCCCTCAACTCTGTCATGTTCGCAAAGCTAAAGCGAGTAGGGGTGATAGATCGCCCCTACTGAGTACTGGCTCGTAGCTATTGTTGCCATGTGATAGGGGCGATTGATCGCCTCTAATGGGGGCGATCAATCTCCCCTGTCACAGCCATCGGCCCATCGCCGATCAATCGCAGCAAAACTGCGATTGATCGCCCTCCCTTTATGCACTTTTGTTGATGGCAGAGGCATGGTCGATTGATCGCCCTCATCTGCGATCGATTGGCTCTACTACGGAGCTGGCCATTTTTGGGCGTCGGTCTTCCGACATGGCAGGCAGACTGCAGACACAGTCCCAAGCCCCGAGCTCCAGCTCGCGAGCAGGCTCGTTGACCCGATCATCGACCAGCTCGGGAGCCCAGATGGCCGAGATCGGCTCGGTCCGTCTGTTTGGCTCGAGCCAAACTCGCTCGTTACTGTAGCGGGTTGAGTTGGCTCGACTCACTACAGTAACGAGCCGAGCAGCCAGGCTGGCGAGCCAGCCTGCCCGTTTAACAAGTTTAATCAACATAAACAAACTCAAATGTTCTTCTTGAGTTCCCTAGCCACTAAGTTCTAAATTTGATGAGTCAACAATTTAATGTTCTCATTAAGGTCATCAAATTGACCCTTACAACAGACCCTTCATCAATAATTGCCTCAAATCGGATATTGGTTAAAAGTGGTTCGCTCCTAGTAGTCATTTTCATAGGAATATAAACAAATGATAATAACAATAACATTTGTAATACTATTATGAAAATAAATTTGCAAAAGAAAATTTTTATTTCACTTGTTTATTTACAGTGAAAGCTCTTCATTTATATAGAGCTGATACGATTTTAAAATAATTGTTATATAACTAACAAAATAACATGAGAAGATAATTGTCATTCATTTCAGAATTTATTTCATCCATCTTTCACCCCAGCATTTGTATACTTGATACTTCCCCTCGAGATGGAGAATAAATTTCTATAATTCTCATCTTGCTTAAGAGAAACTTTAAGGGATTCATATGTAAAGTTTTTCAGATCTGCCAATTGATAGTTAGAAGGAACATGAAATGTCTTTATATGTCCTTTTAGAATTTCCTGGCGGACAACATGACTGTCTATTTCGTTATGTTTAGTGCATTCATAAAAAACTTGATTAGCCGTAATATGTAATGCATATTGATTATCACGTAATAGAAGAGCAAGAGATAAAATATCAATTGCAAAATCTTGTAATAAAGCTCTTAACCAAATAATATTGTAAGTTGTTTGAGCCATTGCACAATATTTAGCTTCAGAAGATGATTTCGAAACCGCTTGTTGCTTCTTTTATTTCCAAGAGATTAATGAATCTCTAAGAAAAATAGAAAAACTCGTTACTGATCATCAAGAGTTAGCAAATATGCCCAATTAGAATCCCTAAATGCCTTAATAGTTAACGATGAAGACTTTTGGTAGAATAAACCTTGCGTAAGAGATGATTTAAGATATCTTAATACGCGGTAAGCTGCCTTTAAGTGAGATGCACGTGGTTGAGCTAAAAATTGACTTAAACATCCCACTGTGTTATAACCCGAAAATTTTGAATTTTAATTTTTTTTAAATTTGTAATTTTTGAAATTTTTAGTTTAATTTCGGTAAGAGTTTTGAGAAATATTTCAACGGAAAAAATTTAAATTGTAAGACTCGGAGTCTACTTTTGTGATGATTTTCAGAATTTAAAGTCGGGAGGTCGAGAAATTAACGAAATCACGGAAGATTAAAACATGTGAGGGCAGTTTTGTAATTTGTAATTTATTTAAAATAAAAAATAAAAAATAAATGATATATGGTAGAATGGCTTCGGGTGGAAGCCATTCCACTGAGTGTCGCACGGCCGAGAAAGGGGAGCGAGAGAGAGATGGGGGAGGAAAAATCGCCGACGACCAACCGCCGAGGAAGAGACGTCGGTGCTCAGAGTACTCCAGTGAGCTGAAGAGAGGAGCTGCCTTGCCTTCCCGCGCTGAGAAACCGAAGATGACTTCTCCCCTATTTTCTTTGGTTTTGTCAACCGAGCGTGGAAGCTCGGTTGTTCTTGGATTCCCAACAAAAGGACTCGATCGCCGGAGCATTTTAGAGTGTAATGTGTGCGTGTGCTGGAGCCAGTGTGTGGCTCGGCTCTCCCGCGACGAAATCGAACGGGAACAGGAAGTTTCCCTTCGATTTTGCCCTGCTCTGATGGCCGAGCGTGGGGTCATTTTGCCCTCTGCATTTTAGGGGATTATGGGATAAATTAGAAGAAATGAGGGAGGGGATCAGGGTTCAATGAACCGATTGAGGAATTCTCGGTTTTGGGTTGAAAAACCGTGAAGGATTTTGGTGCTGCCATGCTGTTTTCTAATTAGGAACTCTCCAAATTGTTAATGTGTGCATTGGTAGATCGAAATGTGATTGTTTGGTGAAGGAATTGGCGAGATTTGATCGAAGATGAATTTTTGGCTATTTTTCGTATAAAAACATATTCTGTTTTTGGCCCTTTTTGCTAGGCTTAAGTTGATCGTTTTAAATTCTATTTTGTGTGTTAAAAATAGGTTGTTAGAGGAACATATGGCCGCTAGAATCGTTCGATTCCGATATCCGACGCAAAAGTTATGCGCGTCGGAAGTTTATGTCGGATTTTGGTCCAAGTCGAATTAGTGAGCGTTTTTCGTGGAATTTCAACGTGTGATAGTGACATGTATGTTTTTGGTGCGTAAAGCTGAATTGATTGATTTTTGGTTGAAGAAAAACAAATGTTGAAATTTTATAAAAAAAATGGGCAGATTTGGTTTTTGGTGTTTTTCACCTGTCTGCGGCTTACCGTTTTAAAATCTGTTTTAGTATGTTAAACTAGGTTCCTAAAGGGACGTTTAACCACGTGAATCATTCGATTCCGTTGGCGGACGCAAAAGTTATGCGCGTCCGAACCTTGGGCTGGTTTTCGGCCAAACCAAACCAATGGACCGTTTTAGTTGGAATTTCATGAGTGTAGTTAAAGAAGGTTATTTTTTTTAGCTATTTAGTGGATTTTGAGATAAATATTGATGAGTGGTTGTTTGTGTTTTAGGGTGAGACACTTTTTGGCGAAGCGGTGCATCAAGCGAGCTTAGGACGCCAGGTAAGTAGTGTATGCATGTATTTTTCCCAAGTTGACCTACACCGTAGAACTTTAGGGTTTATGTGATTAATTGTGGTGTGCGTGCGTATTGTTTGGCATGCATCATATTTTAAGAAAAAAACGTGAACGAAAATGATTTTGAGCATGTTTTGAGTATGTGGTGAGACGTGTGGCAGTGGTACCACGGATCCCGCTAGTGTGAGGGCCGGTGCTTCACCAGTCGCGGATTCCACTCGAGGGGTGGGCCGGCTGGGCCGTCATACGGCGTGAATGTGTTGACGGTGAGGATATGGGCAGTGGTACCGCGGATCCTATTAGTGTGTGGACCGGTGCAACACCAATCGCGGATCCTACTCGAGGGGTGGGCCGGCTGGGCTGTCGCGAAACGTGTGTGCGTGGCAACTGTGGCCCTGTTCTGGGGAGGTTGGGACGGGGGCGACGTGTCAGGATGTATTGTGGCGCGAGGTACACCCTTACCCTGATGTGGTTGTCGTGTGGTGATGCGTGTGTGTAGCTTGTGGGTCTCGTTGCTGGGGAGTCCGGGACGGTGGCGACGTGTCAGGATGTAGGGCGGTGTGAGGTTCCTCCTTACCCTGGTACGGCTGCACTACGCGTCACAGATGTGACAATATGAGTGTGAGTGTAGAGACTGCATTTGATAAGATTGCATTGTCAGCTTTTACTTTCATAACGCATTACTTACTGAACGTTAGGCTTATGTTGTGTGTTCTGTGGTGTAGGTGCTGACGATACTGCTGGTGAGCCTCGAGAGCCTAGTCCTGAGGCGTAGGATGGTTGGCGGCGTGCGCCCGAGGCACCGGATTACGGATTTTGTTAGGGTGACCCGACCCGTGATGGTGGTAGGTGATAGTGGATTTATTATTTTATGTCGGGTATTTGTGTAGACAGCGGAGTTGTATAGACGTTGATTTTTTTTAGATTTTATAGAGGGGTTGTAGTGTTTTGGGGACGCGTACGTAGCGTTACATGTTAGAGTATGATATTACTCTATACTGGAGACTTTCTTCATTTGTATTTGATAGGTTTCGTTGTCCTTAAACTCTGATTTTGTTATGGTGATTTTCTCTGGATGGTTGATAATTAAATATTGTTGGATTATGGTGAATTGTGTGCAGGGTTTAAATTTTGGGATAGTCAGTTTTTAGCCGTTACTCTGCCAAAATTTCGGGAGAGAGGTTGGGAGTCGAGGGGATATGGAATGGGTTGAGATGTGAACAGTGAATGCTAGAGAAGGGTAGATGAGCGTGGGAGTGCGACGTGATCGCAGGTGCGCGGGGCACGCAGCCCTGCGGGTGGTCACGGGTTGTGCGGCGCCAAGTGAAGGCGTGCGCGCGGACGTGCTGTACAGTGGCAGGGTGCGTGGGGCACACGGCGCTGTGAGCATGCGCGAGACACAGTGACATGGAGTTGGGACATGCGGCACTGCGAGAGTCCGCGCGGGGTGTTGAAATGGGGACGTGAGTGCGCGGTACCGGATTGTGTAGTTCGAGAGGTGCGTTGGATTCTTTCCTAGGATTTCAAGTCTTACCGTTATATTAAATTGTTTTAAATGGTTTTCCTTTCCGCTGCGTAGTTTTTATGTTGAGGACTTCGTGTTCCCTCTTCGGGACGCGAGTTGTTTTCGAATCGAGTTGAAAATTTTTCATACTCACAAATGTTCTTTTGAAAATGATTTGAAAACAAAAGGGGTATTAAATTGAGTGAGTTATGTCAAGTGTTAGTGTGTGTAGTATGTGTAGATGCACTGTGTCGCACCGAGAACGTGGGGTTTCTCGGGGTGCCACACATTGCATAAGATATATCTGGACAAATGCATGTGAGATATAATAGACTGCCAATAAGCCTTCTAAAAATGGTAGGATCTTCAAGTAATGAACCTGCCTCAGCATAAAGTTTTGAATTTGGATCCATAGGATTTGATGATTGTTTGCTGCCTAAAAAACTAGAGTCCTGTTGCAACAAAGTCTAATGATGTTGATTTAACATAATTCCTTTGTCTGATTTAGCAACTTCAAGACCAAAGAAATAATGAACATCGCCTAAGTCTTGAAGTCTGAATTTATTGTCAAGTAATACCTTGATATTCTAAAGTTGTTTGAATGACTCTCCAGCAAGAATTATGTCATCCACGTAAACTAGAATAACAATGAATGAATCCACTTTCTTCTAGATAAAAAGTGATGGATCAAAAAATGATTGTTTGAAATCAATTGACATCAAGGTGCTAAAAATTTTGAAAACCAATGCGCAGATGCTTGCTTCAAACCGTATAATGATTTTGTTAAACGACAAACCAGATTTGAATGTTGCTCCCCTTGTTTTAATACCCTTTTGGCAATTCTTTATAAATTTCTTTAGTCAAATCACTATGCAAGAATGCATTATTAATGTCTAATTAGAATAAAAACCAATTTTTGACTGAAGTAGGAACAAGAAGAATCTTGACAGTAACCAATTTTGCAACATAGGAAAAAGTGTCAAAAACTTCCACCCCTTCCTTTTGAATATATCCTTTAGTCACTAATTGTGCCTTGTAGCGTTCAATGCTACCAACCGCATGATATTTGATTTTATAAATCCACTTGCAGCCAATTGTGTGTTTACCAACAGGAAGATCAACTAATTGCCAATGAATTGTCCTCAACAGCTGCTAACTCAGAATTCATTGCATTCTTCCGTTCAATGTGTTTAATAGCTTGGGTATATGTTTCGGGTTCAGAATGAGATGAAATGGCTAATGAATAAGTTTGAAATTTGGAAGACAATCTATCATAGGACGAATTTTTAGGAATGAAACATTTTGATTTTGAAGAAAACATAAATGAAGTTTTTGCAGCTAGATAACAATGATATTCATGTAGATCAGGAGGTTTGGATTGTTGAGAAGAACAAATTTGCTGAAGCATGAAAATGAGAATATGAATTTATGATAGAATTTACTGATTCAAAAGGAAGAATGGATGAAAAAAATGTCATTGTCAGAGTAAGTGGAAATATATTTTCATGACAAATAACATTTTGTGAGATCTACGTAGAATTTGTCTCAATATCAAGAAGTTTATTGTACTGGTTTGAACCTTCAATATTCTATTTTCAATAATATACTATGGATATTTATTATTGATGATATATAAATATAAGTTATGGAAGTTTTATGGAAGAAATTGTACAAAATCCTTGAGAATACTATGAATGAAATTGTTTTGTATGAAAAGACTTGATTGTGAGTGTAATAACTTTTTCGATAATAATTGGATTACTATGAAATTTAACAGTATTGAACTAGACATATAGAGGAAAAGAATAACTTTAGAATTAGAGAATTTGGATGTATGTAGAAAAAGTTATTTACTTTTTAATCTGATTAATGCAATTTAAGTTTTAAATTATACTGTTTTGGTAAATAACTTTACACTACATCTTAGAGTGAAAATTTGAAGAAATTTAAAGAAGAAAAAATATTTCCAACACTTTGTAGCATGTATCATGCAACAACATTAGACAACTAGGACACGTGGCAGTCAACATATATTAGATAAGTTGTTTGCTGAAGTGATTAATTGAGTTAATTAAGTATGATTAATGCTAATTAATCATGTTGATTAACTTAAAATTAATCAAAATTAATTAGTTTTACCTAAATAAACTTAAACATAAATAATCATAGTATTTTTACAATTTATCATGCAAGAAAGGGTAAAATTGTACTTATACATGGACAAAAATGATAGAATGATAAATATACCCAAATATGTCTCTAGAAAAACGTAGAGAAGGTTGAAGAATCAGTCATTTTTTTGTATAGTATTCAGCTCAAGAGAAAAGGAAAAAAAATGAGAAATGAGAGAAAAAGAATAAGAAAAAGTGAGATTTTGGATTTGTTACTCAAAAGAAAATTACTCAACTTGGAGAGCTGATTCTATAGGACTAAAAATTAGTTCATTATGTGAAAATTTTGTGGAAGTGGAGGAACCTTCAATAAATAAGTAAATATTACATTTAGAATAGTTAATTTAACTTTTATTGTATTGTTTAGGTGCAGATAGATGTAAATTATATCCTTGGTTCTGGTTAGGTTTATAATTTTGATTGTGGATGAAGCGATTAAATGAATGTTATTTTCATGTGAAATGAATGGTGTTTTATAAAAAGATTTTTCTTTTCAAATTGTATTGTGATGTTAAAAATGAATGTTTTGAAAACATTATTTTAAATCAATGTGATATGCTGATTTTCAAAATGATTTGCATGAGTGAGTTGCATGGTTTTAAATATACATGACATTGGCTTTTAAAGCATGCATTTAAATAATAGAAGAAGTTGACAATCTTGGTAACACATGAACCATATGGTTGGACTTGCCTCCTCGTGTACATTATGCATGAATATGAAAATGAAAAGGAGATCAACTTAATATCCTTCATGGGTTGAAAATCCCTAAACCTCGAGAGGAAGGAATGCATAAGGTCCTACAGTCCTGTTGGAGAAAACCCAAGAACGTGTAAGTTTGTGTAATGGTTATACATTTTGGGATTAGAGTGTATTGCATTTTTAATATAAATATTTGGTTGTTAAAAGATGCATTGGAGTTTTCTTGAAAATGTGGTTTTAATCATACAAAGTTCATTCTATTTGTATTAGATTTATTTGATAAAAAATTATTTCAAACAATAGTTGAGTGATTTGAAAGGATTGATTTCGAACAATCATAATTTTATAGCATTTGCATAAGTTTCAAAAAAACATGATTTATATGATTTTCAAAGAATCATTGTAGTGAAAAATGGTGATTGATCCTATATGGTGTTAATAGAATTTAAATTGATATGTGTTAGATTTATTTACTGTGCTAAAAACTCATTATGCGGATAATTCATATTTTTCAGATATCGAAAACATTCATTGAGAAGAAAAATATCAGGCAATATAAAGTTTGCACAGAGAGACATAGGTGAACCATCAAGGTAGATAGTCTTTTTGTTTTGGTGGGATGTTTGAATTTTCTTTGTATAAAAATCTTTTTGAAAGGTCACATGTAATGACCTACTTTTGTAGTAGTTTCTGTGTTAGTACTTTGACTTTTATGTAAATTTTCAATATATAAAATATATGTTGTTTTCTTCATGCAATGGATGTTTTATATTTTAAATGCTTTTATAAAAAAATAATAATAATAATTTTAAACGGAGCATCCTAATTTAGAATATCAAGTTGAAGAAGTATATTTTATTAACTTTTAACGATCTATGCATGTGCAAGGTGAGTGCCAATGAAAGCATTCTTTCTACGTTCGACTCCTTTCTACTTTCAAAATCGTTTAGCTGTCTGAGTCCGGTTAGTGGAATCAGATCCTAACATTTATATCCTTTACAGTATTGAGGATAACCAATGAAAATGGCTGCTTTAGCCCAAGAAAAGAATTTGTCTCTGCCATGTGTAAGGATTGACAAAAAGCATAGACAACCAAATGATTTTAAGTGGTCATAAGGAGTTTTGCCAAAAAGCCTTTTCAAAAAGTGTAACACCCAGAAAGTTAATTTCTGAAGTACGTGGTTGTAATTGGCGGAGTAATGGTCAGAATTGTGGGCGGAAAATTTCTACTCTCAAGTAAAAGATTATTTTGGGAATAATGGAGGAGAGAAAATTTAAAAATACAGTCGGAATTGAACGGTATAACAGATTTAGTAAGTTGTTAGGGGTTGAGGGCGAAATAGTAATTAGGAATGATTATATTTAATAATATAATTAATTTTATTAAAATAAATATTTAATAAACAACAGGGGAGGATCGGAAATCTCCCCCCTGTTCTTCTTCTTCTCCCGCGCGAGGGCTCGGCTTTCCCTTTCAGCAGCCAGCGATCGATCGTTTCCTCGTCTGATTATTCAAATTTTCAGTAAGTTTTACTTAGTTCTTGGTAGATAGTTAGTGTTTCAATTGTTTCGAACGGTAAAGTGGGGTTAGAGAGAGAGTTTTGGGTAAAAACCTAGGAGGGAGTTGTGAGGGATTGAGGTTAGAGTTTGATTCTACCAGTACGTTGGTGGTTAAGTTAGGAGTAGAGTAGATTATGGGGTTTTACAGGAAAGATCGAGCATTTGGATAGCCAAATGCTCAGATTGTAGAACAGTTTCCATTCAGCCACATTCGGCCAAGTTGTGAAGGTCCAATTGGAAAATGGATGAAACCATTAGAAACTAGATGTTAAGAGGGACCCATAGCATTTCGAATCGTCCAAATCGGACAAGTATTGGCGGAGTTATGAAATTTTGAAGGTTAATCGGAGAGTTAGTTAGAAATTCGGTTTAGGATGAGTGGGGATTTAATGATTGATTCCTTTAAAGTTTTACGGAGTTAATAGAAGGTAGAGCTAATAGATGTGTGATTTTATAGGTTTTCCAGTTAACATACGAGATTTGGACTACGAGTGCTAAGGACGCCAGGTAAGTGGTGTAATAGGAGTTTTGTCTTCGGGCCTACATCACAGTTCAGTATGTTGCATGACACGTTTATTTCTGTTATGCTTTGTAATATGCATCATGGTTTTAAATTACGAAATGAAACAAAAATGAATTTCCATGTTTTTATGAAGTAAAACAGTAGGAAGTGATGAGACGAATGAAATGAGAAGATACGTAAGAAGATAATAAAGGTGAGGTTGAGTGATCTTGTCCAGTGAGGTGGACCGCGAGGTGTATCACTCTTCCTCCGCTTTACGTGGTGACCTTGTCCAGTGAGGTAGGCGGTGAGGTGTGTCATTTTACTAGGTCAAGTTTGGCCTTGTCCAGTGAGGTGGACCGTGAGGTGTGTTATCTCTATCTAGCACATGAAGAAGAACCCAGTAGTAAGAAGATAGAGAATATGTAAGAAAGAGACAAAAACGAAAGTAGAGACGAAACTATAGAAACTGCATATGTTAGGATATAAATGTTTTTCAGTGTTTAACTTTATATGCATTACTTACTTAGCATTAGGTTAATAGTTGAGTTCTGTGATGTAGGTGACGACGCAGCAGCAAGTGAGTATCCCGAGCATGTTTAGGACTAGGAGGCAGTTGGAGGAGAACGCTCGTGGGACGACTGGACCAGCTGTTGAGACATTTTGACCATGGCGAGTGTAAGTACGGGTAGTGAGGTATTTTGAGTCGTACTTAGTCATTTTGATGTAAAAGAGAGATTTGAATTTGAGTTGAGTAATTTGGCGTGCGTAATAGGTTTGTAAATCGAGTCAAGAAGTGAATTTATGGTTTTTAAACGTTTAGTCAAAATTCGTGTTGTTTTGTTGAATTTTGTTAAAGTTTCTAGGTGCAAGGTGTCGACCGCCGGTCAGTGTAAAATTAGAGGGTGAGTGTCGACCGCGAGGCTCGACCTGTGCAGGGCAGAGCCGAGGTAGGTGTCGACCCCTGATTACAAGTGTCAACTGGTCCGTGTAAAATGGGCAGCGGTGTCGACCGCGAGGGTCGACTTGCGCGGACAGAGAGGATCAAGGTGTTGACCTGCGACAGCAGGTGTCGACCTTTCTCTAAAATTGGCGTAGAAGTGTCTACTGGTGTCCTCGGTGTCGACCGATAAAAGGACCCGAGAGATATGTAGTGTCGACCGGCGGTTGCCAGTGTCGACTGATGGAAACCCCAGACGATTTAAGTGTCGACCGACTCTTGCAGGTGTCGACCGGTCTCTTGATTTTTATGTTTTAAAAATGGAGTTTCTTTAAACCGATTTTAAACGAGATTCTGCTGCAGTATTTATATGTATTTCCTTTGGAAGACGCTTTGAGTATAAAAAAAAAAAGAATCATTGAGTCGAAAAATAAAGTTTCTCAATTTCTAGGAAATATTTAGTAGATGGTATGTGGGATATTGACGAGTAGTAGTTGGTAGCAAACCGGGAATCACGGAAGATTTTCGAGACATTACAAAAGGACTTTTGTTTGAAAGAATTTTTTTATGGAATTCTATTGATAAAGTATACTCTGGTGAGAATTCTTTCTTTCCAGAATTTTAAAGAAATTTTTTACTGGAATAGAATGGACCTTGCAACATTCAAAATATATTGATGTTTCCTATCCACAACGGAATTTTGTTGAGTTTCAACACATGAGCAATAGTCTATAGTGCCATTTTTGTTAAAAAAAATCATTGAGAAAAAATTCTGGATCATTGTCTGTTCGAATACCTTTAACTTTGGTATTGAACTGATTTTCAATAAGTGCACTTGTTAGGAATGATCTTGGATACATCAAATTTTAGCAAAGTAAGTACACCCATGTGGCTCTAGATTTATCATCAACAATGGTTAAAAAATATAAAAAATCTTCATTAATAATGATATGAAATGGTCCCCATACATCAGAGTAAATTATTTTGAAGATTTCATAAGATAGAGAACCATTGGAATTGAATGGTAATTTTCATTGCTTAGCTAAAGGGAAAATAGAACAAATAAATGATTTTATTGAAGCAATTTGCAAATGATCTTTGAGAATTTGAAGTTTTACATTATATGGGTGTACTAGTCTATTATGCCATGTTGAAGAATCATACTTTAGTAAGGAATCATTGATTCGAGGAGAATAAAGGACGACATCTTGGTTAAATGTGTAAAGATTGCCTATGTGTTTACCCTTCCCAATCATTTTCTCCGATGAAAGGTTCTGAACGTAATAAGAATCGGAGTGAAATATAACTAAACATTGAAGACGAGAAGTTAGAGAGCCAACTAAAATAAGATTGAAACCGAAATTTGGGACATAAAGCACATTGTGCATAAATATATTTATGCTGATTTGAATATTTCCAATGCCTCTAGTTTGGATTTTGAATTGATCAGGAAGTGTTAAGAAAATATTTGAAACTGAAGTTAATGAATGTAACAGATTTTTATTGAAGCAAACATGATATGCTGCTCCTCTATCAAGTATCTAGAAAGAGGAAATCATTTTTGAAGAGTATTTAACATAAGAAATAATAGATTGAAAAATACCTGTAAAATTGAATGTAGATGGGTTTAGAATGAGAGAATCATTGGCAGAAGAGGCATTATGCTGAAGCTTTGAGCTTAAGAGTGCAATCTGGAGTTGGCACTGATCATTGGTAAGATTTGATGTCTGTAGATAGATTATTCGAATCATCATTTGTATTTGAAACATCTGGAGAAGTTTGATGAACAACAGATTTGTTTCTCATTTTGTACCCTGGGGATATCCATTAATTTTAAAACATTTTTCAACAATGTGATCCTGAAGTTTGCAATGAGAACAAAAAGTCCTTTCATGTTTGCCTTTTTCTTGATAAGACTGTATTGTTGAGGCATGAAAGACTGTTGTTCCTGTTGAAGAATGTATATTTACCTATTGCTCTTTGTCTTTCTTCTTGAATTACCAGATAATAGACTTTACCTATTTACCAATCGGTTGTATAGAATCCATCATAAGTACTTGGGTTCTAATTTGGGAAAAAGAATCATTTAGTCACATGAAAAACTGCATCGCACAATTTTGTTGATGATGTGTGATGAAAGTTTGAAAACTTCTACAATTGCAATTCTACATATGTCGAGATTCTTGTAATATATCCCATAAGGTTTTCATTTTTTTGTAATACATATTAACATCTGAATATCCTTGAGACAGAGTCAGCAACAATTTTCTGATTTCATATATGCGATGTCCACTAGATTGACGAAAACGTTCATGAAGATCATTCCAAACCACTAGTGTAGAAAAGAGATAGAGTAGATTATCAACAATTTCACGGTTGACCGAATTTAAGATCCATGAGTAAACCATGTTATTACACCAAGACCATAAAAAATAAGTTTTGGTGGAAACTGGTGTAATAACTCGAGAAATTTTGGATTTTTAAATCTAATTTTTGAATTTCAATCAAGTCTCGGTTGGAAATTTGGGAAAATATTTTAACAGGTAAATTAATTTATAAAACTTGGAATCTAAATTTAGTGACGGTTTCTGAAATTTTTAAAGTCGGGAGGATCCGAATTTAACAAAGTTACAGACGATTAAAACACATGAGGGCGTTTTGGTAAATTGTAATTAATTTAAATTTTTATTTTATTTTATTTTATTTTTTTTATATGGTGGAATGGCTTCGGGTGGAAGCCATTCCACCCTGTTTTTGCCAAGGTCGAGAGAGAGACCGAGAGGGAGAGCAGGAACCGGAGGACGCACGGCCGACGGACGACGCCGGGAGCTCCGGTGAGATGAAGCCAGCTGGTGACTCAATTTCTCCGTGCAAGAAATCCGATCGAAAAACAGGTAGCCTTCCCCTGTTTTCCCTTTTATTTGGGCGATCGATTGTGATCGGTATGCCTTGAGCTGGACTTCCGAAGTTCGAGTGTGTAACTAGAACGTTTAGAAGGGGCTTAAATGGTGTTTAACCATTGATTAGCCGAGTGCTCGGGTTGGGAGGAAAACCCGAGATTTTTTGACTGTGCGGTTCGGATTTTTGTGTTGGAAATCTCTGGTTTTGTTCAGATTATGCTTAATTGATTGGAATGTGGCTGTTTGGTGAAGAAATTTGTGGAAATCGGGTTGATGTCGAAATTTGGATTTTTTTAATGTAAAAACATATTCTATTTTTGGCCGTTTCGGCCTATCTTCGATTATTCGTTTTAAATTCTGTTTTAGTGGGTTAAATTAAGTTGTTAGAGAGGTGTTTGGCCGCTAGAATCGTTCGATTCCGAGGTCCGACGCAAAAGTTATGCAAAAGTTTATGGCGAATTTTGGACCGAGTCAAATTATTGGACGTTTTTAGTAGAATTATGACGCGTGATGTTAGCGTTGCTAATTTTAGTGCGTAAGACGAGTTTTGAGTGAGTTTTGGTTGAAGGAAACGAAAATGTGAAATTTGGGCGAATGGCAAATTCGGTTTTGGTGTTTTTCACCTAGCTGCGGCTTACCGTTTTAAAATCCATCTTAGTATGTTAAACTAGGTTCCTAAGGAAACGTTTAGCCTCTTGAATTGCTTGATTATGATAACGGACGCAGAAGTTATGCATATCCGAAGTTTAGGCTGGTTTTCGGCCAAACCGAATTAGTGACTCGTTTTAGTTAGGATTTCATTGGTTTAGTTAAGGAATGTGATTTTTAGCGTATTTAGTGAATTTTCATTCGAATTTTTGGCGAAGCTGTGCGTCGAGTGAGCTTAGAACGCTAGGTAAGTAGTACATGCATGTGTTTTGCCCAAGTGGGCCTACACCGTAGAACTTTAGGATTTATGTTGTTGATTGTGGTGTGTGTGTGTGTGTGTGTATTGTTGACATGCATCATGTTTTAAAAAGGGAACGAAAATGGTTTGAACATATTTTGAGTAAGTGGTGAGACGTGTGGCGGTGGTACCGCGGATCCTGCTAGTGTGTGGGCCGGTGCGTAACCAACCGCGGATTCCGCTCGAAGAGTGGGCCGGCTGGGCCGTCACGCGGCGTGTATGTGTTGGCGGTGAGGATGATGGACAGTGGTACCGCGGATCCTACTAGTGTGTGGCCCGGTGCAACACCAGTCGCGGATTGCGCTCGAGGAGTGAGTCGGCTGGGCAGTCGTGAAATGTGTGTGTGGCAACTGTGGCCCGTTGCTGGGGAGGCTGAAACGAGGTCGACATGTCAGAGTGTAGTGTGGCGCAAGGTACACCCTCACCCTGATGTGGTTGCTGTGTGGTGATACGTGTGTGTAGCTTGTGGGCCTCGTTGCTAGGGAGTCCGGGACGGTGGCGACGTGTCAGGGTGTAGGATGGCGCTAGGTTCCTCCTCACCCTGGTGCGGTTGCACTACGCGTCACAGATGTGATAACATGAGTGTGAGTGTAGAGACTGATGCGATTGGATTGCATTGTCGGCATTTACTTTCATATCACATTACTTACTAAGCATTAGGCTTATGATGTGTGTTCTATGATGTAGGTACAGACATTATTGCTAGTGAGCCCTGAGAGTCTAGTTCTAAGGCGTAGGACGGTTGGCGGCGTGTGACCGAGGCACCGAATTGTTAATTGGTAGGGCAACCCGACCCGTGGAGATGGTAGGTGGTGGTGAGATTTACTCGGGTTTTTGTTTTGTGTCAGGATATTTAAGTGGTTAGAGGAGTTCGTATAGACATCGGTTGTACAGGATTGTATAGAGCGTTTGTGGTATTTTGGGGACGCGTGCGTACATACTTTTATATGTTAGAGTATGGTAATTCTCTATACTGTGAATTTTCTTCACTTGATAGTTGATGGATTTGTTGTAGTTTGTTTCTTTTTTAAAACTCTGATTTGGTGAGGATCTCTGGATAGTTTGATGAATGGATATTTCTAGTTTGATGGATGGATAGTTTGGGATAGCTAGTTTTTAGGCGTTACTTTACCGAATTTTCGAGAGAAAGGTCGGGGAGTCGAAAGGGTACGGAATAGGTCGAGGTGTGCTCGTTGAGGTGCGAAGGGAGTGGCAATGTGCACGGGAGAGCGGCGTGACTGCAGGCGCGTGGGGCACGTGGCCCTGCAAGTGCGCACTGGTCGTGCGGCGTCGGGTGAGGGCGTGCGTGCTAACGTGTTGCACGGAGGCAGGGTGCGTGGGGCACGGGGCGCTGTGGGCGTGTGCGTGACGCGGCGGTGTTGAGTTGGTGTGCAGCACCGAGAGGGTGCGCGCGGGGCGCCGAAGTGGAGCGTGGGCCTGCGGGGCGCACGGCGCCAAGTTGAGTGTGTGCACGCGCAGTGCGTGGCTCGGAACCAAGGGCACGCGGTACCGCTACACGGGCGCGTTGCACTAAATCGAGTAGCTCGAGACCTGTGTCTGGCCCCTTCCTAAAATTTCAAGTTTTGTCGTCGTATTTTTAAAACTACTTTGAATTGTCTTTTCCGTTGCGTATTTTATATTGAGGATTTCGTGTTCCGTCTTCGGGGCGCAAGTTGTTTTCGAATCGAGTCGAAAAATTTTTATAGTCACAAATATTCTTTTGAATATGATTTGAAAATGAAAGTGGTATTAAAGTAAGTGAGTTTGCGTCGAGTCTGTGTATGTCACAATGTGTAAACGTAGTGAGCGCACCGGAAACGTGTGGATTCTCAGGGCGTTACAACTGGTGTTAAAATAGTTCCATCAACGAAGTATAGCTTGTTATTTTCATTTAAAGACATAATCATAGCTCGACGCCATGTATTATAGTTAAAACTGTGAAGAAGATGTCATAGATGATCCCTACTGCTAAGAAAATAAGGATTACTAGAATCATTTAAAAAAGAGTTTCCAGAATTAGAATCCTGAGAAGATGTCATACTAAAACTAAACTAGGACAATCGTTATTGCTAAGAAAATAAGGATTACCGAAATCATCTAAGAAAGAGTTTCAAGTATTTCAAGATTCAATAGCAGCTTCATTGATAGAAACATTTGCTGGAATTGTACGAATACCGGCTTTGTTTCCAGTTTTCCTTCCACGAGGCATGATTGTAGTGAAAAATTCTTCCAACTTTTAGAGCTCTTATATTATATGACGAAAATAAATTTGCAAAGAGTCTTTATATCACTTGCTTATTTATGGTGAGAACTCTTCATTTATATAGAGCTGATACAATTTAAAAATAACTATTATAAAACTAGAAAATAACAGAAGAAAATAATTGTCTTTCATCCAGCATTCAGCTCATCATTCAGACATTCATCATTCACGCTAGCATTTGTATACTGGATAGATACTCTGACAATAAATAATGCAGAAAAGGATAACTCTGATACCAAATAATCTCAACCGAAGTTTTAGCATGCCAATATGATATGGAACAAAAGCTTCAATGCCAAAATGATGGGTAATAGTATGGTTGGGTATGGTTCGGGTATGCCCAGTTCTAAACCTAGACCAAAATTTTGAGATTTTTTTTTCAAATTTCAGAACCGGCCATGGGAGAGACCAGTACCGAACCGAGCCAGGATAAAAAATTTTGATCCAGTCCTGGTTTCTCCCAACAACATTCTTTTTTTTAAAACATTAAATTTTTTCATTGTAACGTCCCAATTTTAAAATTTACTATTAAAATCCCCAATATAAAATCTTAAATTGAAAACGCTAAAATTTGAGTGTTAAAAATCTTAATTTCAGAATATTGAAAATCTCATTAAATATTAAAAGAAATTTTTAAATGCGCAGACGCTTTATCAAAATCTTTTAACATTAATTGATTTTAAAAAAATTTAAAATAAATACTGAATTAAAATAATTCATAAAACTTTATTTAACAATAAAATTCAACATAATTTATTTAAAATTTTACTTGAATAAAAACAAGAAATATCTTCACAAATCTAAAACATACGAATTTAAATTCTTTCATTTGACCCCAAAATATTTTCTTCTTCTATATGCTCATTTGCCTTTGAGAGATTCTCGAGCAACGTCATTTCTTCCTCAGACAAAAATTCACCTACATCATAAAATTATAGCTATGAGATTTATGTAACACCCAGAATTTTTTGTTAAACTAATTACAGATGTACGTAATATAATCGGCGGAGTTTTGCTCAAAATTGGGAACAGAGAATTTCTACCTTTAAACAAAAGATTATTTTGAGGCTAATGGAGGAGAAAAAATTTAATAATCCAACCGGAATCGGACCATATAACAGATTTATTAAACGGTTAAGAGTTAAGAGTAAAATAATAATTAAGATTATTATTATTATTTTATTTTTTTTAAAAAAAGAAATCATCACAAAAACATCTTACGGTGTTTTGTTCTCCCACACCAGAAAACCGCCCTCCCCTGTTTCTCTCCTCCCTCATCCGTGCAGAGATTTTCTCTTCGGCGATTCTCCCTTCCAACGACAGTTCTCCTCCATTTCTTTAAATCAACAGTAAGTTTTAGTTAGTTCTTAGTAGATAGTTAGTATTTTAATTATTTCGAGTGTTAAAACCAAAGTTAGTGAGAGTGTCAGAAAGTTTTGGTGAAACCTAGGAGGGTGATATGAGGATTTGAAGTTGGAATTAATTTCTTTCAGTATGCTGGTATTTAAGCTAGAAGTAGGAGTAGATTATGAGATTTGATGGGAAAGATTGAGCATTTGATTAGCCGAATATACGAATTTTAGAATGGTTTCCGCTCGGCCACGTCTGGCCAAGCGTTATGTGTTGAATTATGGATTTGATTACACCGTGATAAGCTAGACATCATGAGGAATCCGTAACAGTTTGAATCATCCAAATCGGATGAGTATTGTGATAGCTATGAATTTTCGAAGGTTAGTCAGAAATTGAGTTACGATTTTGGTTTAGGCCGAGTGGGTATTTAGTTGTTGTTTCTTTTAGAGTTTTACGAATTTAATGGAAAGTAGAGCTAATAAAGGAGTGGTTTATAGGTTTTCCTAGTTAGCATATGAAGTTACGAAGTGCGAAGAATTTCTAGGGTGCCAGATAAGTAATGTAGTAGGAGTTTTGCCTTCAGGCCTACATCACAGTTCAGTAGGATGCATTGCACGTTTACTTTATGTTATGCTTTCATGGTTATGTATCATTGTTTTAAATTAAGATAACGAGACGAAAATGAATTTTCATATTTTTACGAAGTGAAACAGTAGGATGTGATGAGACAAACGAAATGATAAGATACATAAGAAGATAAGAAAGGTGGAGTTGAGTGGTCTTGTCCCCAGAGGTGAACCACGAGGTGTATCACTCTTCCTCCGCTTTACGTGGTGGTCTTGTCCCCAGAGATGAACCGCGAGGTGTGTTACTTTACTAGATTGTGGTTGGTCTTGTCCCCAAAGGTGGAACGCGAGATATGTCACATTGATCTAGCACGTAAAGAAGAACCCAGTAGTAAGAAGATAAAGAAGATGTAATAAAGAGACGAAAACGAAAGTAGAGACGAAGTTGTAGAAACTGCATATGCTATGATGTATTTGTTTTCAGTGTTTAAGTTTTATGCATTACTTACTTAGCATTAGGCTAATAGTTGAGTTCTGTGATGTAGGTGACGACGACATAGTCGACGAGTACCCAGAGCTTGCCCAGGGTTAGAAGGCGGTTGAAGGAGTACGCACGTGGACGATCTGGCCGACTGTCGGGGCGTTTTAACTATGGTAGGCATAGGTTAAGTATGTATTTTGGGAGTATAATTAAGAGAGTTTTAAGTTGTTTTGAGTCGAATGAGTGTATAGACGGATTTCAAACTTTAGTAGTCATTTCTCTACTTAAATTATGATTTTGAGTTGATGGAAAAATGTGCGTTGGGTTATTATTAGCATCGAGTCGAAGTCCAATCGATTTTGTGAAGTTTTTAAGGTTTTTTTAAACAGAGTTCTGGAGAGTAAGTGTCAACCGATAGGCTTAGTGGTCGACCAGACCCTGCAAGTGTAGACCACGAGGTTCGACCTGCGCGGGCAGAGCCGAAATAAGTGTCGACCCATGGTTGTACGTGTCAACCGGTAGTGTAAAAATGGCAGTGGTGTCGACTGCGAGGGTTGACCTGGGCGGACAGAGAGGATCAAGGTGCGACCTATGAAAGCAGGTGTCGACTACTCTTTGAAATGAGCATAGAAGTGTCGATCGGTATTTTCAGTGTTGACCGACAAAAAGACCCGAGAGAAACGTAGTGTGGACTGGCGTTTGCCAGCGTCGACCGATGAAAAACCCGAGACAACCCAAGTGTCGACCGATGTTTACAGGTGTCGACCGGTTTCTCTGTTTTATGTTTCATAAAATGAAGTTTTATTTAAAATAATTTTTAACCAAAAGTCTTCTGCTGCGAGTTTTAGTCGATTTTAAAAATGTTATTTCAAGTCGAAAAACAGGTTTCAAATTTTTTAAACGAATTTTATCAGTGGATCATGAGTAAGGGCAGTGAGTAGTAGTGGTTAGCGAACCGAGAATCGTGGTAGATTTTCGGGGCGTTACAATTGTGGTATTATAGTAGTGAGCGAACCAGAAACTGGTAGGTTTTCGGGGCATTACAATTTAACTAAGCAAGCAAAAATACGTGCAATTGTCAAAATTAGCTTTGCTTTTACGGAATCCTGATTATATAACTGGTTGGTACTCATTATTCAACCTTAGACTTAGTTATTTCATTGTCGTTCAAGCTTTCATTAACTTACTTTCGGTCAAACTTGTCATCTCATTGTCGTTCAGACTTTTGCTATCACATCAGTATTATTAAATTTTCAAGCTCACTATCTCATTTTCGTTCAGCCTTTTGCTATCACATATTTTCCGTCAATTTTATCATTTTCATGCATATACAATATGTCCTACCAACTTTATCTTTATATTATTCTAACTCAACGTCTAAACATGTGTACTCAAATATCATCTCGTGTAATAAAACAATTATAAGAAAATAATATAATATCTTGTGACGTAGGGTCGTAGCCAAAACATAGAAAACTGTATTTTTACTTGCCTCATTCTTAGAAGATAGGGTTATCAGAATGTTTCAAAATTCTAAAAAATCTCTTGTATCAAAATATTTAGTATTAAATTCTCTCTTAAATAAATTCAAATTTTAGAAGAATTTAGGCAGCAATTTTTTACATGTGTTCCTAAGTTGAATCAGGACGAATTAGATCGATTATAATCGATTCAGGTAACTTTTGGGATTTTTTCTGACTAAATCAAATATTTGGTATTAAATTCTTACTTCAATAATTCAAATTAATAACGATTTAGGCAGAAATTCCTTATAGAAAAATAAATCTTGGATCTACTCAGTAAAATTTTAGACAAAATTTGAGTCGGTCTGGTTCGGTTGGACTGGATCGGTTTGGCTCACTATTCTGGTTCGGTTCACTGTTCTGGGTCGGTTCACTGTTCTGGTTCGGTTCACAGTTGGCCAATTCGATTCATTGTTAGCCGGTTTGGTTGGGCAGAATCGGTTCGGTTTGGTTTGGTTCGGAGCAAATGAACCGATTCATTTTTTTTTCTTTTAAAACAAACTGAACCCTTCTTTCTCCCTTCTTCTTCGCGAGGGCAGAAAACGGGGAGAGAGAGAGAGAGAGACAAAAATCGAGCGAGAGGAAGGTCAGAGTTCAGCTGATCGTTGGCCAATGAGTGTTCAACCAAGGTTATTTTCGTTCGAGTCTGGACAACCCACGGTGGCCGAAGGTTGTGAACAGAGGTAAGAACTTCTATTTTATTCCTCGGTTTCACAGAACAAAGAGGGTAGGTATGACTTTCCTCCACCATATAGGTAAATTCTCCAACATCTCTTTAATTTCTAGGTTCAATCCGTAGAGAAATTAGGTGAGGGTTTAAGTTTTGTGTCAATTTTCCTCCAGCCTTCTTAAATTTGTCAAAATCATCGATGAGATATTTTTAATTGTTACATTCACTTACCAAAATTCTATTTTATTTAAAAACATTAAAATTTTTACTATTGCCGTATATGTAATGGTCAGAATTTTAATGTTTTTAAATAAAACAGAATTTTGGCAACATAAAAAATTGAGTAACTATTGATTTTAATCTTATACTATACACTTTATTTCAGTTAATTCTTTGTACTAAAAAAACTAGCAAACCAAATCTGTACTTTATTTCTATTATTAGTTTTGATCTTTCATCAATAAATTATTTAAACTCTTATTTAAAAAATTACCAAACGATATTGGATTTACTTGAAATTTTTACCACATATTCATTACTTAATGAAAAAATAATCTGAAAATATTTGTGATTTTTTAACACATGTACGATTTATTGTAATTTTATTTTAGTAAGTTATAAACATATTATAATAAATCATATAAGTTTTAAAAAATATGAAACTTTTTCGATTATCTACCCATGATGTGGTGAACATGTAATGCCCCGAAATCTACCCGTTTTCAGTTCGTTCACTGCTCTGATACCATCTCTGTCATGCCTCGGAAATCCTACACGATTCTCGGTTCGCACACTTCTATTACTCATTCACTACAATCGGAAAATTAGAATAAAATTTAAAACTTTTGTCCTTCGACTTAAAACGACAATTTTTGAAATATTTTAAACAACATCGCAGCGGAAAACTCAATTAAAATCAGTTTAAATAAACTTCACTTTTTAAAACATAAAAATAGAGAAATCAGTCGACACCTGTAAGCATCGGTCGATACTTGGGTTATCTCGGGTTTTTCATTGGTCGACACTGGCAAACGCCGGTTGACACTACGTTTCTCTCGGGTCTTTTCATCGATCAACACTAAGAACACCGGTCGACACTTCTACGCTCATCTCAGAGAGTGGTCGACACCTGCTTTCACAAGTCGACACCTTGATCCTCTCTGCCCGCGCAGGACGACCGTCATGGTCGACACTGCTACTACTTTTACACTACCTGTCGACACCTACATTTATAGGTTGACACTTACTTCAACTCTGCCCGCGCAGGTCGACCCTCGCAGTCTACACTTGCAGGGTTTGGTCGACCACTAACCCTATCGGTCGACACTTCCTCCCCAGAACCTCAGTAAACCTCAAATTTTTCTCCAACACGACCCATTTCAACTCAACACTAAAATCCGCAAAAACCATCAATTTTCGATCAACTCAAAACCGCTATATATATCAAAACTACTACCAAACATTTGAAATCCATTTACCATTCAAAATAACTCAAAACGTCTCCGACTCGACCTCTACACTCATACTTATGAACACCGCGTCAAAATTGCCCTAACAGCCGGCTGGATCGTCAACGTGCGTACTCTTCCAAACACCTCCTAATCATGGGCATGCTCTAAGTACTCACCGGCTATGTCGTCGTAACCTACATCACATAACTCAATTATTAACCTAATGTTAAGTAAGTAATGCATAAAACTTAAACACTGAAAACAAATACATCCTAACATATGCAGTTTCTATAGTTTCGTCTCTACTTTCGTTTTCGTCTCTTTCTTACATCTTCTTTGTCTTCTTACTACTGGGTTCTTTTTTACGTGCTAGATCTAGGTGACACACCTCGCGGTCTACCTCTGAAGATAAGGTCAACCTCAATCTAATAAAGTGACACACTCGCGGTCCACCTCTGGGGACAAGATCACTCAACCCCACCTTTCTTATCTTCTTACGTATCTTCTCATTTCGTTTGTCTCATCATATCTTACTGTTTCAGTTCGTAGAAACATGAAAATTTATTTTCGTCTCGTTCTCCTAATTTAAAACAATGATGCATAACCATGAAAGCATAACATAAAGTAAATGTGCATTGCATCCTACTGAACTATGATGTAGGCTCGAAGGTAAAACTTCTACTACATTAGTTACCTGGCGTCCTAGCTCCTGTCGTGTTCTTTTCTATCACTTCCTCGACTCAACCTATCACATGACCAATTCACATTAAAAATTCACCTTACCACGCATTCTATATATTAAAGCTATGACTACTAACTCACTTCACTAAAGCTAAACTAAAATGGCTCACTAACCCAATATTCGACCAAAATCAACCTAACTTCCAACGCGCATAATTTTTGTATTGGTTGTTGGAATCACTCGATTCCATAGACTAAACTCTCCACTCATAACCTAGTTTAGCACACCAAAACATAATTTAAGACAATGAACCATACCTAGGTTAAAACTCCCAAAAACAGAACTGGATTTCACACTAAAATGCTCAAAATTTCTATTCTCGGTTTCTCAACAAAACTCACTCAATTTCCCACAAATCTATCGCACTCTAACCTATTAAGCATAATCTATCCACAATTAGAGGTTTCAAATTCGAAAAATCTAAATTGCATCGAACACCCTCTAGGTTTTTCTTCCAAAATTTCGACGTTCGTTGTCCCCAATTCAAACATTCACAACTAACCTCTAAACGCTCCGTTTCAGTACAAAACCTTAAGAAATCGAAACCTCATTGAAAATCGAGGAGAGAACTAACCGTGGGTTCTCATCGAAAATCGAGACGGGAGGGATAGAGATCGTGTTCTGCGCGTGGACGGAAGGAGGGAAAACTAGGAGCGGCGAACTTCAATCGTCGGCGACGAAGAAGACAAGCATACGCAGGAGAGGAGAGGGTTTTCCTCTTCCTTTCTGCTGAGAGGTCGAACGGGAATGGCTTCTGCTGAAGCCACTCTTGTTTCCCTTTTTTTATTAAATTACCATTACACCCTTGCACTTTAATGTTTTACTCTAATGGCTAATCAATCAGTTTCCGGTCTGATTCTTAAAATTTTCTCTTTTCCATTAGTATCAAAATAATCTTTTATCTAATAGTACAAATTCTCCACTCTCGGTTCTGACCAAAATTTTGCCGTTTATCGCTCCGAAAATTCAAAAATTATTTAACGAAAATTTTGGGCGTTACAGAACAAGTGAAAAGTTTTTCAAATAAATGCAATATCTTTTGTTATAATTAATATATAAAGTAAAGAAGAAACTGAGATCAATTTTAAAAAATACCAAAAGATATTGAATTTACTTGATAATTTTTTCACATATTCACCATATCATGGGTAGATAATATAAAAATTTTCGTGATTTTCTAAAACTTGTATGATTTATTATAATATTTTTATAAATTACTAAAATAAAATTACAATAATAGTACATGTGTTAACAAATAACAAAAATTTTTAGATTATTTTTTTACTATGCAGTGAATATGTAGTAAAAATTTCAAGTGAATGCAATATAGTTTGCTAATTTTTTAAATGAGAGTTTAACAAAATTATTGATGGAAGGTTAAAACTAATAAGAGAATCAAAGTAAAAGGTTTGGTTTGCCAGTACAGGAAGCTAACTGAAATAACGTGCATAGTACAGAATTAAAATCGATAATTACCCTTAAAAAATTTAATGTTTTTTAAAAAAAATCAGCAAGACGAGCGTAAGGCTGAGCAGGACTGGGAGTGGGAGCAATCGAGTAGAGCAGTTGAGCACAATTTGGAAAAATTGCTTTCTAATAAAGCTTCAACCCTAAGTTTTAATTTTTTTTTTATTCTCAGTCCGATCCCCAATTTTTAGGATTTTGACACATGGATCGTAGACCGGACAAACTGCGGTAGATCTAGTAGGAAGAGCAAGAACTGAACTGACAACCATAGACTCTCAATCGAAACCAATGGTCTAGTCTGGTTCTCGAGAGTCAATCCGGTCCTGCCCACCCCAGGTAATAGGATTGCTACAATACCAAAAAGCGTGACTAACAACAGTACAAACTCACTTCCACAGTTTTAACCCAAAAACTAGAAAGAATTAATTCAATCTCAAAGACGATTAAAAGATGAAATATACACACACACGCACACCAAACCACTTGTCGTCTAGGTCCAATAAATTAGATATTAAAAAGAAAAAAAAAAAGAGTTCCTTTTACTACACGACTTTACCAAAATTCACCGAAAATCACCGATCTACAATTGTCCAGATTCCAACCAATTTAATATCACAACAATATTAATCAACAATAGGTAAACACGGTGCAACCTCTAAAGATCAAAATTCAGATTCCAAATTCATAAATAAAGTCAAAAATTTGCGACAATTCAAACAACACCTCATGAGCAAGAAATAATTGAAAATGACGCCTATCTGAAGATCTAGTAGTGTCACTTGAGTGGCCGACGAACAATGGTCAAAGACGACACCATCTGTAAAATCGTAATAAACAAATACGCCATGATCAGGTTTAGAAATTTGAAATTCAATAAGCGCCTCAATGACGACAACAGCCTTACCGACTAGCCAAGACGCGCTATCGGGAATAAAACTTGGATTTAGAAACATTATCAGAACCTAAACAAAATCGACATCAAAACCCCGATCAAAACATTAAGGATAGGTGAATAGGTTATGTACCTGAACTAGAAACTCAAGCCAAAAGAAAACTAGAAACCTTTTAAATAAATTAGTATGCGTCATTAGAACTTATTTTGGAGAGTCTACCCTTGCTTACCATTATTTGATCAGATCAAAAATTGAATAAAAAAACATAAAACCAGAAATAAAATGAAATTTCGTGGTTGGATATGAAATGTCAACTAATTTTCAACACCTAACTAGAATATAAAAAAATAAAACTAGAAATGAAATTTCGTGATTGGAGATGAAATTTCAACTAATTTCCACACGGCAACTAAGAGATGAACATGTAATATTAAAAATCTTGTTAACCCAAAGAAAAATGCACAAAATTGATTACTAAACGATGAAAATTTGGCCTCCTTTACCAAGGAGATCCCAATGCCGAGTGGGGGAGAATAAAAGATGACTCTGCTTCCTTTAATAATGACCAAACAAAAGCTAGTACACCAATATGATGGCTGAAAAGAATCAAACAAACCAATGAATATCACAAATTCCCTCAATCTTCTTCAAATGTAGTTCTCCAATGTATGATTTTTGCCAAGACCCAGACCAAGCCAAGTCAGAAATGTCTGGGTGAACTATCTGACCCTCGAAGAGGACCCTTCTACCAAACCCAAGACTTTCGTTCATGGTTGGCAAAGGAAGACTTCAAACCAAAATTATAAGCAATAACTATCACAACTTGATTACCATATTTGATCGAATCATAACTTAAGGATTCTTGAATTGAGAAGATCATTACCATATTTGTGAAATTTCTATTACACAGTGCCAATGAATCACCTTAAACCAACTATCTCAAAGTGAGATGTCAAATTTAATATGATATGATATTATTATTTTAATTAGTTATTATGTGTAAGTTTCTCGAATTATTAATTTATTATCACGAATAATAAAAAAACCTATATTATTACCAGTTTAGCATATGCAACATAATAAAGTGGCTACCTCACACCTTATTTATAATAAGATGATACATTATTCACAAATACACAATGGAAGTGTAATCTCATGATCTAAGTAGGTAACCTTGACCTAGTCTCGGTATTTGATACATCTGTCTCTTTTTATCTTACCTTTGCCTTCCTTTTAGTACTGGCGTCTTCTAAATCTGAAAAAAAGGTAAAAATTTAAAATAATGTGTTTTTCTAAAGTAGGATAACAAAATCCTTTTCAAGTTTTGAATTATTTCTCCTTTATGCTTATTAATCTGATAAAAATTTAATATTTTTTGGTGCACCTTCCAATCACTATCAATAAAGTGCCTAGTTAATACCATATAATTTATATTTTGACTCGAAATACAAGTAGTAAAACATACTCTTTGCTTTTTTTACTAGTGTACTATTTCAAATGACTTTTTTCTTTATTGTATATTATTTCAATATATCTTCCAATTGTTCTACGAGAAGGCATAACAAACGAGCCTTGAAAATCGTCGGCAATTCATCTTTGATCAGCATTCTAGCAAGAACATGACGTTCACCTAACTGAGTAATTGATGAGAAACACGAGTATATCAAACTCGATGCCATTCAACAACGCAGAATAAAAATTCGGAAACGTCATTGAATCAAGTAAAAAGAAACTTGACCCTCATCGAACATTGCCGATGGAACTAAATTTATCAAACAAGAAGTTTGACCTAAATCTAATTTGTTGTTAAGAAGTAAAACTATCAAGTTGATCTCTCAAATTTTTACATTGAAGAAGATTAGTTCTATACAAAGAATCTAAGAGAAAATTCTCGAAAAAACTCAAATTTTATTTCATCATAATTGTTTTTAAAGAGTTACAACTCTAGTGTTTAAATAGACTAAAATAAATATTAAAAATAATATAAATATCCCAAAGAATCGTAAAAATATTATAGAACAAAATCTAAGATTAAGGAAACTTAACTAATACATAAAAATAAAAAAAAATCATAGAAATATAAAAAACGAAGCTTTTGAACGCGTTGTGGAATGTTGGAGCGCGCTGGGCATGCGAGTAGGGCATGGGTAGGCGATAGCACGGGCAGGGCGGACCACCTTGTAGGAAGTGCACCAATTTGATATTTTGATGCTTTCTTGCATCTCCATGCATATAACTTCTTAAAATTTATTTATGTTGTGATGACTCTTTCTCTTCGATTTTTGTGACCAACTCATGTGAGATTTTGTATTTTAGATCTCCTTTATCTTCTAATGGATTATGGTCTTTGGTTTTGAGATTTGTTGTAACTTGGCTCGTATCAATAACGTTGACATTTTAGAGCATTGTGCCCCACTATCTTTCTTTATAAAAGATAATGTCTTTTGTTTTCTATCTAGTTATGTCAAATACTATTTACTCGAACATAAATGCTTTGTCATATTCAGTGCACGATTTCGAGTTGTATGGCATGCGTAAGTTTGCCCACAATAGTTGCATTTGGTTTTAGATGCATCAGAATCACTATCATCAACCTATGTAAAGTGATCTCAAGCACCAGACCTATATTAGCATTTATTTTATTTTCCATCTTAAACAAAAAAAAAAAAAATACAACCACAATCATATTCGTAATTCAAACACATTACTTGCAAACACGATCATATTCAAACACCAACATATTCAAAAACCAAACATATTCAAACACAGAACATATTTGAACACCAAAATTTGTAATTAAACAGTGTTGTGCATAAATCGTAATGCACTATCACAGTGTTGTGCAATGTGCAAAATGTCTGTGATGCACCAATAAACACAATCTGTAGCATCCCGAAAACCTTATACGGTTCCCCGTATACTCTAATACCAACTCTGTAGCGCCTCGGAAACCCTACACGGTTCACAATATGCTCTGATACCATTTCTGTGGCAACCCAAAAACTAACACGTTTCGAGTACGCTCATTATTACTACCCACTCAAATATGCTCGAATAAAATTCGTGTAAAAATTTAAAACTTTCATTCTTCGACTTAAAAAGATATTTTTGAAAATGTTTAAAATCATCGCAGCGGAAGACTTTGATAAAAATCAGTTTAAATAAAGTTTCGAGTTTTCTAAACTAAAAAAAATCATTTTCGGTCGAACCCGATAAACACCGGTCGATACTTCCATCTATTTTTCACTACCGGTTGATACTTGCATGCACCCGTCGACGCTATATTTCTTTCTGTCCGCATCGGTCGATTCCTGAGATCAATACTCCCGTCTATTTTACACTACCAGTCGACATTTGCATGCACCGGTCGACACTTCCATCTAATTTTTCTCTACCGGTCGACACTACATTTCTCTCTGTCTGCGTCGGTCGATTCCTGATGTCGACATTCCTGTCTATTTTACACTATCGGTCGACACTTGCATTCGCCGGTCAACACCTTCTCCCTCTCTATCCAAGTAGGTCGACCCAAGCGGTCGACATCTACAGAGTTTGGTCGACCCCCTTACATACAGGTCGACACTTCACACTCATTTTACACTGAGCGGTCGACACTTTCTTGCACAGGTCGACACTTCCTTTACAAAATCTGTTTTAAAACCTTAAATCCTTCAAATAACTAAACTTCCGACTCAACGCCAAAAATAATACAACGTACACTTTTTCCTTACAGAATTTCATTAAAATCTTAAACTCAATTTAGTTTCAGGAAAATTCGGCAGTATAACGACTGAAAACGAGTCTAACCCAAAATCCTGCAGTTTAACGAAAACATACTATATATATATAACTAATTCACACATCACCTGAATCCTACGTGTCTAGTACATATATACAACCCAAGTTTTTACCACCAAAGGACCTACAAAATCACAACATCTCCACACCATGGTCCAGTCGCCCCCACAAAACTATCTGCACCATCATACCAGCACAGATCACCAACTACAATCCTAATCACGCCCATAATCATAAAACTTACCAGATAGCTCGTCGTCACCTACATCATAGAACACAAAACTTAAGGTTAATGTTTAGCAAGTAGGGAACAATGAACAAGAAAACAATGCAGAAGCTCAATCCCTAACACATGTGGTTTCTACACTCTGTTTCATTCTCGTTCCGTTTTCATTTTTATTAATCTTCCACTTTCTCACGTGGATCAAGTAGGCACTCATCCTATCACCACTTAGGACGGCCACACCTTGACCCAGCGGAGCAAGATCGGAGGCACACGTTAGGTCCACACATGGGATGGTCATACCACGATCTCCTCCCAACATCGATCACGGAACCCTCTAGTGCCTTCTCACTAGCACGTTAACGACGAGGCGTCCCCACTCTCGACATCTTACGTATTTTCATCTGTGCATCTCTCCTAGAGACCCTCTCGAAGTACTACCACACAAGTACCATCAAACGACGAGGCCCCTACTTGAGACCACGTTACATCTGTTCTTATCTTTTTACATTTCATACTTGCATTTCATAAACATGATCAAAACTCATTTTTCATAGTTAAAAAAAAAAAACATGATGCATGTCAACACATATGATCAACCAACAAACCAATAATGAACAAGCAATCAAATCCTACCGTTTCGTGGTGTAGGCTCGAAAGCAAAACACGAGCAATCCACTATTTACCTGGATTTCTGTAAAATTCTCAATCTCTTCCATCATCTCAAATGCTCAACTCGTTAATTTAATATATTCATGGAATTAACTCAGTAATGATAAAGGAATTTTCAGAACTCTAACCTAGGGTTTCATCAACTTCTCCAAAATCTACTTAAAATACATAAAACTTCTAAATGTTTTGCATAAATAACAATACCTATCCAAAACTAAGCTTTGGTCTTGATAAAAATGGAGAAACGGTGGTGGCAAAGTCTCCTTAGCTGCTGATCGTGGGAAGGGAGAGGAGAAGGAATGAGCTTTTTCCATTTACCCATCAACCTTACATATTTAAATTCTCGACTCAACCTTATCCCCATTTCACCACAAAACTTGGGCTAATTACACAATCACCTCCACCCACGGGCCATCATCCCACATGTCTCACTTATTTTCCACTTCATTTTGCTATTATTTATCATTAAAACAACAACTACGCTAAACACACTACTCCTAGCTACCTACATCTATTGTTTCCCCTCCATCATCCTCTTCCTCAATCAAATTCTTATCATAACCTATGATCGTTGTTATGCCTTCTTAACACAAAAATTCCAAGGGCAACTCATGGTTGAGACAAATTTTGAGTGTTACACAATCAATTACAATAACAAATAACAAAGAGATAATTGACGAATCGAGTTTATGGAGTTGGAGACTCCCGGCAACCAACTGGACATAAAGGAGGAAAGAGACTACCGTTCTGCCTTTTATGCCTCCAAATCTACGTAGAGCTTGAGGAGGAAAGTGACGTTAATCAAAAAATCCAAAAAATGGAGAGAGACGGTGAACTAAGCTATTAGTTGTGAAGTGTGACTCATGGCGCAACTGACCAAATACCTCGAGTCGAGGTCCTTGACTTCTCTCACCAAATGCAAGCACCCAGGAAATTGCGACTAGCAAGGGAGGTCGCGAGTTGCGTGGGAGATTGCAAACTGAACCATAGCAATCGCACAGAAGATTGTGACTCGTGAAGCTTGACTGGAGACGGAGACAACAGAAGTCAAAGCAAAGACTACGGTGAATTGTGAAGTCACGATTCAACATTTATGGGTTTTTAAGTTTCGGTTTCAATTTAGAGTTTTGTCCTCCACGAGTTGGTTCAGTTCTTCGCAAGCCTGCATTGTATTTGCACATTGAGGATTTTTGCACATCGAGTAGAGTGTCCTAAACTTTACTAGTGTGATTAAGACACACCAGCACTACCATCCCACTTACGAAATCCAGTTCACCAATCGTGAAATGCAAGAACCTTCCTTTCGTTGAAGGAAATCTAAAGCTTCATAATTTTGCTTGGTGATCAGATCATGGTAAGAAATGACACGTTCACAGAGAATTTAAGAACATACGAAGATCGACATCACAACATTTTCCCTCCCTACAAAGCCAGTAATAAACTACTGTTATTTGTTACACAAATTGAACAGAGACTTGGTAGATTGCGCAAAGCGCAAGCAGCATGAGAAGCAACCAGTTTCTCCAACTAGCTTTCATCTACATCCAAACAACTCTCTATAGTGTTTAGTAATTTAGCATGTGATATATTAACAATCTTTGATATATACATATATACACTATACTGGTGAACTAGACAACAATACACTTAGTGAACTAGATGACGTAGGCATCAACCAGTGTACAGTTTCAGGCGGCTGCCGATAGGCTGGCGACAAATAGGACAGCTAGATAATCTTGATCCACAATCTGTACAAGTCTGCAATTGAAAAACAATTGAATGAAATAAGTTCCAGCGAAAATAAGATAAGTGCATTGTAGCATTTTATTGTGGGGATGAATCTGAACCACCCACCGTATGCCCACAGCCAAAGGCCAAATCCTTTCCATTAGTGAGGCAAATTGGACAGACCTGCAATGACGTTGATAAAAGAATTGACATTGACATCAATTGGAGGGACTTGGTTAGCCAACAGTAAGACTATTCCAAATGTATAAATATTCCTCCACCGGCTGTGTCAAGTAATTTCTGATACAGGCCATGGGGCAGATATAACGAATGGTATTTATAAATAAGCAAACACGATATACCTACCATCTGGCTTGGTGCATCCTGAGCTTCTGCGATGTTGCCTGGTCTGTGAGTTTGGGTAGAGTTGTAACGAATTGGAGGAGGGCGTGGAACAAGTTTTTTCGCATTTCCTTTTACACTTCTGGTATCCAGAACAAAACGCCGAGTCAAATGCATGCAAAAGTTAGTACAATAACTTGGGCTACACTAACACCAAAGTCATCAGCGTTGATCAATATATAAAATTTGTAGATTGAAGGACTATCCTCACTCAGTATAAATTGCCAAAGACTACAGTCTAGAAACTGCTCCGTAGAGACAAATAAACTTTCAAAATCAAAGGTAAATAAAAAAACAAAAATAAATAAGCATGATAAGATTAATTAATCCTACCCAAGGATACGAAGTTCAATGGCCGCTTTATACTGAAATGGGATCTCCATGAGGGCAGCAAGAGCAAATGCGGCTTCTTTCTCAGAGGTGGTCGCACTCTTTGACATAATATCAGTGAAATTTACAAACTGAAGACAGGAAAAAGCCATTGCTCTAAATAATTCTCTTCAAGAGATATCAAAATTTAAAGATTGACTTATGATTTATGATTGCTATACCTGAAAGTTATCGAAATCACGTGCTGGAATTTTATCATCAAACTTCTTCATGTCGTCCCATGGCCCATCCCCAACTCCAACAAGCACAATTGAAAGAGGATATGCACTGTGTGAAACAATATAATTTGATCATCTCACAAAAGCCGTTTGTACTTTATTGATACTACTATTTCTTGATAAGCTGTATGTGTTTATTATTTATTGTCTAAATTATTTTACATATTTTGAGTGAGCATGCAATTAGAATGAATATAATTCTGAGATTTTGATTTTAATAGAGTCCAAGTGGCTTCAGTCCTCGTTTCTATATTCATTGAGTTGAGTTGGTTTCTTTGCATCTCTTATCCTGTGCTTGGCATAAGTTTTTTTTTTTCACCATTGGATGTAAACTAATACTAAATGAAAAATTAAAAATTAAAGGAGGATAAGTACTCGTCCCAAAGGAAATACAGCATGTAAAAGCTTTATCTTTCCCGTTGAAAATGATCACAAATGAAAGATGAGCACTTTATTTCGAATCCAAATCCCATCTACCCGTAATGAACCAAAAGACAATTTTGGGCATTAGAGCCATGACCTTTGTCTTCAAAAATCCTGGAGTCAAAGAGCCAATTAAAGTTTACAAGGACATGTTGCATTGTAAACCCGAATTCACACTCTATATTCCTATTAATCTAACCACAAGTCTAGCAACAATGCTAAAGATTCAAAAATTACCTCTCAAATAAACTAAATTCAAGCCTGACTCGAAATACCCTACTCCTTCCCTTTCTAAAAGATTGACTAACCAACTCTCCCACTTCAGCAAGACGTTCCCAAGTTACCCCTTCTACCTAAAGTCTCTTCCTGCTCCCTATTTCATGTTTGCTTCTCCCTTTGAAATCGACATTGGTCTTAAAGTCGTTAGTAGGAAGTCTGATCTTCTCGTCTCATCACTTTCCCTATATTTAACTGTCCCAAATAAAATAAAACAAACAATGTAAAGTGTATAACTACACATATTTGTCCGTCTCTTTAATCTATCTAAGAGATGCTGGTTCATTTCTTCTTATACCGGCTGCCAATTCTTTAAATTGATCCTCATTTTCTTTCATATCTTTTATCTGTTCAAGGTCCATTAGTTGTTTCAGGATAGATCTGCATTCCTTGCACCCAGATTGTTGGCACATGACTCAATAAAGCTTCTTCCTTCTAATATTGAGTTCTCCCTCCAAGATCTAGGAAAAATAATCCTCTGCATACCCTAATGCCTCTAATTTCCCTCATTTCCATGCTTAATACCCCCCTTGACATCATAGAAAATCCTCACTAACTCATCATGCAATATGTTTAAAATTGTATTTTTACCCTTCCCCCAATACGGAAAAATAAACAGCAAGTAATTCTAGTGATTAGCAGTAACTACGTGTAAGCAAGCCAGGACTCTACTCTTCTTCCTGGACCAGCCCCTTCTGGATGCGCCTTTGCATAGGTGAACCTTCCAGGGGTTTATCACCACCCATTTCCCAAAGTTTCACCTTGTCCTCGAGGTCAAATGCAGGAAACTGTTGGCGAATGTCAGCAAAAGATTTCCAAGTCACATCCCAAATAAGCAGCCCCTTTCACTGCACGAGCACCTCACTGTCCATGGCCTCACCTGGATGGAAACCAAAAACTAATCTGGTTCCACCTGTAGCTCCAATTCAGCTGTGAGTTGTGGGAGAAAGACTCGTGCAGAATAACTGCTCCATTAGCACACCTTAGCTGCGACACATGAAAAACTGGATGAATTACAGCTCCTTCCGGTAATTCTAGCTTGTAGGCCAACTAACTGACGTGTGATAAAAACTTTGTAGGATCCAAAGATGTGAGGTGAAATCTTCTCATTCTGTTGCCCAAGCTCACGGGCAATGGGGTCATACCTTTACATACATTAAATTTCACACAACAAACCCTCTTTTCTTATCGGCAGCATCCTTTCAGCAAAGGCATTTTCAGCCATCCAGCATTCCATCTCATTCTCTACTCATGCTTTGACTGATGGAACCATAGTTGTCTGGACTCTACACCAACAAAAGAACCACAATATTGAAGAAAACTTTTTTATTGCCTGTAGTAGAGGAAGAATTACCCTTTCTACCAATATTTCTTCTCCTGCTCCAGAATTTTGAGAATCTGGAAACCTCCTACCGCCAATTACAATCCTTTTAGCTGATTAACCCTCTCCTTTCCTCCTATTTATTCTCCCTTCATAGTTAACTAAATAACAGTTCATAATTGAATACCAACTATTTTACTAGTTAGCTGCCACATCAGCTGTTTCAGCTGCTGGTTTAACATTTTATGATCTTCTTGCATATGTAAACTGAATTGGAGGTCTATTAATTTATTCCTAGTTAAATACTAATAACTGTTTCTTTATCAACTAACTATCACAGCTAGCTATTTCCTAACACAATCAGTATTCTTCTCTTATACAAGCAGCAACTTCATCACTCGTTCATTCAGCACTGCTTAAACTTGCAGTTGTAAATTTCCTCCTAACTTACGTGTATAGGAAGTGCCACTAGCTTACACTAAATCAGGCGTCATCAACAATTTGAATCTTAAAAACTAAATGAGCATGCAACGTTAAATGAATGAAATCAACATCCAAAAGTTCAACCTATTGATCTCAGTATTCATTGAAGCTCTAACTGTCCAAGTGGAAGATACTTTTTGGTATATATTCAGCTTTTTCAAAATTTTCTTTCAGCCTATATTTTATGGGCAGAGATCTAGCACTAAAAAGATATATGAACAGCCCTGCTGTAAATGGAAATTGCTGTCCTTTTCGAAGTACACTATTGCGGTGACTCAACATGCATACAACTTAACAAGGCAAGGAAACTGTCACATATAAATCAAAAATATAACCTAAGATGTGAGGAAAAGGAAACTTCTCTGTTAGTTGATATGTCAGCTGGTTACTAGCCTATATATACCGCTATTTTCTGCAAAAAGGAAACTTAAAAAGCTAAAATCCTATCTTAAAATCAAAGATAGATTCCTAAGATCAAGGAAATTCTTTACCTAAAAGACCTTATTTTTGAAATGAAAATAATTGCATAACTAACTATTCCATGTAAACATCCAAATCATGAAGAAAATAGATGAAAAATACTGAAAGTTTTAGTTCAAACCTTGCATTCACAATTGATGTGATTGTTTTCTCCTCCTGTGGGCTTAACTCTTTGTCACTTAAATTGATGCTTCGTGTGACCTTCACAATAGAAAATTATTTATTTTTATGTCAAAGGACATAAAAAACAGCACAAAAGGCTGCGTAGGAAAGAGTGTGAAGGATCTGAGGTTTACCTGACCATCTGCTATAATAACCAACACATGATATTGGCCACCACTTCTCTCAACAATGTCAATGGCAGCTTCAATGACGGGAGAGTAAGAAGTTGGCCCTTAAACAAACCACCAAAATTTTAGAGTCAATTAACTTTCTGATGACCACCCTAAGCAGGATTACAATTTACAGTAGCTAAACAGTTACCACTTGATGAACTAGTCAATGACTCATGAAAAAGATTCTTGGTCATTGATAGCTACAGGTTGATTCAAAAACATCATAATAACTTTTGTGCTTGATTTTCTCGTTTATGTATATCCCTTTTAACCACATTCCTTCAAATTTCAAGAGTTGTAACTTTAACTTCAGCTCTAGCATTGCTGCTAGAAACAACTAGTTATTTCTTGCTTTTCCAAGTAACCAAATTTCCCTAAAAATAGGTTGTCGACCATCTATTTGTAACAAACCTTTCCCAATCAGCATCGATAATGACTATCCTTTCCCAATCAGCATCGATAATGACTATGATCAATTTAGTATCTGCCTGGTAGAAGAAGTCATGCTCTAAAGTTCTGTTCAGATATTGGGGGGCTCAATACATTGCTTCTAGATGTTCACCAGCCGAAGTGTTCGCAAACTAACCTAACAACTAAAAATTCAATATCTGCACATTTGTGTGATAGATACATCAGCTTTCCCACAAGCCAGACCTCTTTTCTTCATAACAGAAATGTTTTTCTTCAAGTCCCATTTTTTAAATGAGTTCATAAAATAAGAGTGTCTCAAGACCTACGTCCAAACATACCAGTTTCGTAAGAGGATTGAATATGTATTTTTGTTGAGAAATGAACATACTTATTTCTAACCAAACCACTTCAATTACTAGGAAATATTTGAGATGTCTAAGATCTTCAATCTCATATTCTTTGGCAAGGAATCGCTCTTAAGAGCTGATATTCATTGTATATTGTCTCTTATAAAAACAATATCATCAATATAAACAATAATGATAGATTTTTTACCATCAGATGAATGCTTTAGAAGATTGACACTGTGAATAGCTATACTGCCTCACTACCCTAGTAAATCCGGTACTTCAAAAAATAGAAAATTGATGCAGTAGAGAAAAATATTCCTTGGGATTGACAATTCAAAATATTTGGGTTTCGCTATTGAATTGTGTATGAATCATACTGTTGAAATTTTGAGAAGTTTCACCAACCTCTGACTTTTCTTCCACAAAATTTCCAAGTAATCCAGGTATTTATTAACTTAGAGATAATTTCCAATGGTCCAAACTTGTTCAAACTTTTCTTAAGGTCTAAGGAAAGCTGTTTTATAACTCCCCACTGATTTGAAATGTAATACTTGCGATTAAGATGTTTTGTTGATTATTTCTAATTCTCTTTGACTCTCATGTACCACGAAGCAACCAAATTAGGGCCTTAGCCTAGATACTGACATCAAAACACAAATATTTTCTTGATTAATAGATAAAAAAAGGAAAATAGTAATTGGTTAAAGGAAAAGCTGAAGAACCTGCGAGCCTCAAGTTTGGCACAATCTTTCTGTAACAATCCAAAACTTCCTCAAAACCCTGACAAGGTGAATGGTCTATTTTAAAGCTAAATACTTCTCGATCATGAGTGGTTGCTGAAAGAAAAATCAAAATAAATTCAGCCATAAAATACAAAAAAAATAACTGAAGTTTGAATAATAAAAGAATGAACTCACCATCACCAAAGCCAAAGCAAGGAATTAAATCATCTTCATCAAAAGGGGCCAAGGTCTTTCCGATAATTGAAATCGCTTTCTCATATGGATTAGGTATATCACTAATGGCATGTAAGCTTCGATTGTTAAATGAGACCTTTCCTTTAAAAGAACAACACAAGTGCTTGGTCAGTAAGTTCTACAAATCATAGACAACCATTTTCACATACCATTACAGCATGACGTGGTTTTGCAAAAGTTTGTTAATCTTCATCAGAACATAATAACATCTTAAGTTGTATAATCATACTCTTTTGTAGGGAGTAACTCTTATCTCCCTCTTTTGTATATTTATACTATCACTACAAACTAGGAAAAAAATATTTTGTGACGATTAGAGTTCTGCTGAAGTACACTTGGAAAGACAAATTGTTAAGACGAAGAGATGTCATTTAGTTATTTTTTAAGATTCTTAAATAATATGTTAATTATGTCTTTTGATATTTTTTAAATGTTTTATTTAAAATGAAGGTTATAGCATAAAAAGGGATTATCTTTTGGGGAAAATAGTACAAGAAGAGAACTACAAGACTTCTCGATCGTCAAGCTATTTTAGAAGAGTTATCAAACCTTTCGAATGCCTAGTTATTTTATAATTACATCATATCTTTTATCTTATTAGTATAGGGTTAGTATCGGTGGTATCGGAGCAATTTTCCACCTATCCTCGAACAAAAATGGCAGGAATAAATTAGAGAATCAAGAAGTTTCCATAGAGGACAGATTGGGCCAGTTACGTGAGGAATTAAAAACGGAAATGGATTCTCTGTATGAAGAGTTAAGCACAGAAATGCGCTCTCTGAGTGAAGTAATTTCTCACGAGATGGAGGCATTGAAGGCAGTCATGGCTTCAATCCGGGAGCAGCTGAATTATCTCTCGGCGTTTCACCAAGGGGAAGGATTTCAATGGTCTTCAGGCACTGGTAAGATAGATGAAGGAGAATCAGAATTTACGATGGAAGGGAGGAACATACATGAAAAGTTTGTCTGAAACGAGGAAAATTCAGTTCAGCCGGTGATTGCGGATTCAAGCAGGCAGCTTATTCAGCCATAATTTCGTAGGCCAGAGCCGAACACAGAAAATGCAAAATTGAAGGCGATTCCATATTGTCAACTACTTTTTGCAAAAGGCTTACGCGAATTGGGTTTTGGCAAGAAGAGCTAACAACACAAATAAACCAACCTCGCTCCAGCTCATGATGTAGAAAATTTCCGTCGATGACGAAAAACTGGAAATCTCTGTCTCGCCGGTCGTAATTTCTGAAGATAAGAGCGGGCAAAGAGGTCGATTATGGTGGACGAACCCACGACGAAAGAAGTCCGCATGGCGGAGGCAGCGCTCATAGTCGAGGAGGATTTGCAGTGGAAGATTGGCGAGATCTTGTTGTTTTAGTTCAAACGACGAAGAAACCCAAAAAAACACGAGTATCGCCATGCCCAGGAGAATCAATAGAGAGAAAGAAGAAAGCTGACCGACGAGAGGAGTTCTTCAACTGCAATTTTGTCTACTTTATTATTGGACTATCACTTAGGTTAGAGGCACAATTTCAAGTTTAGGGTTGAGATTTGGGGGGAAACATGCAAGACAAATGTTAGTGTCAAGTTTGGGTTGCTGGAAACTACGGTTGAAGCGTTGGGCCTTGTGACGCAATTGACCCAACAAATGGAAAGACAGGACAGGTCTGAATTTTTTTGTCGGGCCGCATGCTCCAGGCATCCCATGAAATAAAAAGACAAGATAGCTTTTGGACGAAACTACGGTGAAATCGGTTCAGTTCAGTCGATTTAATTTTACACTGAATTAGAACTTAGCCGACTCGGATCCATTTTGAAATTCAAAAACCAAAATCGAACCGAAGTTATTAGAAAACCAAACCTTTTGGTATTATCAATTCGTTGTTCGGTTTTCTTGATTCCGGCTTCAAGTTCGGGTTTTTCAATTTTCTAATCGATTCGGGTCTTTTTATGATTCACAAACACCAAATTTGTTTAAATTTATTTTGTGATTTACTCAATCTAATTTTGTACGAGTTACATTATACAAACTTTGTATTTTGATAATAAATTAAATGATTAGCTGAGAATGTTAATATTGGTTAAATAAAATCCATAATACAAGATCTCTTTGTTTGTTAGTTAAGAAATTGAATAATTAAAGAACAAATTCATAAATATTATGAATTAATTATTCAATTAAGAACTAAAAGTAGTTAAAGATAAAGATTTAACATGAGATGTTAACAAATTTTATAATTATCTCTATTACAAAATCATAATGTATACCCTACACTTTTAAGAGTGCAACTCTAAGTATTTACTGAAATTACTGTAAAGTTAATAATTTTGTTAATTAATATAAAAAATTTATATTAATTAACAAATGTTATTAGAAATTAGGACTATAAGTACATCGGTTCCTCTATCATCTTATATCACTATATAAATTTTTATGTTATAATAATAAATATATAAATGATTAATTATAATTATTCATAAACACTCAAAAAATACATTATAATTCGAAATATAAATAATTTATATTTTGAATTCAAAATAAAATATCTCATTTAATAAAATTATTTCATGAAATTTAAATTAAATTCGAATATGAAATTTTATCTTCAAATTTAAATTGAAGTTTATTATTTTACAAATAGTCAAATCAGATTTTTAAATTTTAGTCTAAAAAGTAAATCTAAAAAAATCTAATCATATAAGATTTGATTAGATAAAATTTATTTTTAAAATTTGTTATTTAATAACTGTCAAATCAATTTTTTGAAATTTGAGTTAAAAAGTAAATCTGATCAAATGAAATTTGATTCGATAAAATTTATTTTTAAAATTAAGTTTTATTAAAATAAATATGAAAAGCTATTTTTTAAATATATATATATACATATAAAAAAATGTCAAAAAGTGATTTTTCAGAAAAAAAAAATAATAGAGGAAAAAATCTAATCTCTTTAAAGAAAACATTGTGACATTTCTCTTATTCGGTTTTAAAAAACGAAAAGAAATATCTCATATGTTGAAAATACGTCTTTCCACAAATATAAGGGTATGTTTTTCTCGTAAGTTAGACACTCACACATGAGAAATTTAAATGAAAAGATTTTCAAGAAAAAACCAATTATTTCAAAGTATTCGAAAAGTGCTTGATTCTAAATTAAAGCTGTTAAAATCAGACGGGAGTACCTGAATAAAAGCATTTCTCAAAAAAAATATTTTCTTTTACATATTTTTTAAAAATATTTTTTTTTAGACTAACGATTTAATTTATGATTATTTGGGATTTTTAAAATAATTTTAAAATCACAAGAGTAACACATGTCGTTATTATTATGAATAACCGTGAATTCCACCGTACGTGAAAAACATCAAAACCAACATCGCGGGGTCGCACTTATGTTTGTCATCTTCCGAGATTGGAAAATGGAAATTGAAATATGCCGAAGAGGATTGGATCCCTAATTTCATTTAATTTTACAAACATTTTCAGTTCTGTTCTGTTTTTTTCGGATTTTCTTAAGTAAAACCGAGAACAAAAGTCAAGACTTTCAGTTCTCCTTAATTCATTTCCAACATTGGGCTTTCTCTATTGAAAACAGAAGTTGAACGTTCACCGGTTCGGATCGATCTGATTCGCACCCCTAGGTGAAACATAGAAAGCAATCAATAAATTTCCAATATTATTTCTTGCCCAACCTCTGCAGCAGGATAAAAGAAGTCAACCCATCAAATGTTTTTGAAGCCAGACACCCTATCAAACAAAGCAGCTCTCTCCTACATGGAATCATTTATTGCGGCAACATTATTTTGAGCAAGATGCTAGAGAGTGGAGTGGTAGTAAACTCTTCGAATATTTAAATCACGATGGGGTAAAGGAGAAAAAGAAAAAAGACAATGTGCTCATTAGGCGGCGAGTAATAATAAAGTTCTAAGTATACTTGGAATATACTTGAGAAGATAAAAGTTGAAATAAAGAGATATTATTTAATAATTTTTTAAGAATTCTTAATTAGGTTTTTTTTTATGTTCTTTAGATGTTTTTTTTTTTTTAAATTATAGCATAATAAGATATTAGTTTTTGGAAAAAATAATCTAAGAGGAGAGCTAACAAATCTCTTGAATGTCATGATACTTTGAGAGGGCTAACAAACGTCTTTTATCTTATTATTATAGGATTCGTATAAGCAGACCTTCATCAACAATTTAGGTTTCACTCAAAGAACACTACAAAATTCTTTGAATTTCATTATAGTGAGTAATAGCTGGATTATGTAGCCAGTAAATGTGTTATCAGCTGCATGATTGAGAACATACATGGGAAGATAACCAAGGAATCTTTTGTATTTCATTTTTTTACTCTACCAACAACACTATCCATAGAAAAGTTGGCTCTAGCTTTCAGAAAAACAATCCTTGAATGCTTAATGAAAGAGATGAGATAGATTACTCGTAACCAAATAAAGGAGGGTTCTTCTCGTGTTGTTTATTAGATGCATCTATTTTGAAAAAATGACAAACCTGTCCACTCGTTGCTTTTAGTAAAATCAATTCCCACAATGAGATTTGAAGATTCTAGACCTTCCCTTTTCAAGGATGCAATGACCTGTAAAGATAAAAAGCCTAACTGTAATGAATGCATAAATCTCAACAACCAACATGGAATCTTTTTTAACAAATGCTGATGACAAATAAGTTGTCGTTGTCCTTGTTATGATACAGGCTAACTTTTTACCAAGAAATACAAATGATAAATCCAGGGAATGAGTTTTTTGATGACATGTTGCTCAAAGCCGCTCATATAGATCATTTTGCCTTCCCATGAATAAGTTTTTAACTTTGTATTTGACAAGTTATAGTGGTTGAATTGCACTTTATGAGGAGACATGAGTCCACAACTGCTAATCATCATACCAGTTTTACTATTTACTCAGAAGACTGCTTACTAGTGCTCCTCGCACACATTTCCACCTCACCAATAAACTACAAAGCAACCATTTATGAAGCAAATTGTGTTCATTGACAAAGATTTTCAGACATCTAATGGAGCTTTTGCAGTAAAGTGAAGGATGGTAGCAGTTAGTAACGCGTGAAATTTTTTTGAAAAGAAAACAAAAATCAAATCAACAAGTGATTAAAATAAAAAAAAAAACCTAATTAGAAAGATTTAGAATAGTCCCCAAATCTTATTGAATTATCTAAAAATTTTCCCATGTATAAAATATTCTTAGAAACAAAACACAATCCACTCCACTATTCAGCCATATTTCCCTTTCACTTTGTCAAATTCTTGACAGAAACAAATATCAACTTGTTCGAGAACAAAAATCTCAGCTTAGTCCCTGTTTCTTCTCCAACAGAAAAATAAAACTCAAAAGCACAACCCTAAATCCACCTCATATAATCCTGCCGAAGCACCATCTAAAGCTTCGAAATTTCGAATGGAAAAACCACCGAATTCACCTATGTTTGTCTCTCACTCAGTAAGTTTGGGGACAGAACAGGAACTCAATGCACGGGACTAAAAGAGAAACAGGTTGTCATGATCCAGCCTGAAATGTGGAAACTACTTGGGTTTTGCATGGCAAACTGCTGATGGCTACATGGAAGGATAAGAACTTAACAGAAGTTTGTTTTAATTAAAATTAAATAATCATCTGACGGAGTTAGCCATGCCAGATATTAAGGAGCAATTCAAATAATCTTATCAGTAGATTGAGGGAAGCTGTTAAAAAGAGATAAGGAAGCCATAGGAAAGGCATTGACGATTTTTTAAGCTAATGAATTTTCTCTATCTTCCTTTTTTTTACTAGACTTCCCTCCGTTGGGTTGTTTAACTTTTTTCTTTTAGCAAGTTCCTTTAATTTCATCTTCATGTAGTGGTGACCAACGAGTAGGCTGGAGCAATAACGGGTCGAGTTTTGGCTCGGCTCGCTACTTGACCGGTCCAAAGAGGCGGGCTGGGCCGAGCTCTGCCTATGGACGGACCGAGCCAAACGAGCTCGCCAATGAGCCAGCTCGTTTGGCTCGGCAGGCCAGCTCCCCCCACAGCCCGCCCGCCTGCGGCCTGCGCTCTCTCTCTCTCTCTCTTCTTTGCCAGTAACGTGCAGTACATCATAGGCTTCGTCACCTGCTGTGATCGGAGGAAAACCTTCATAAGCTGCCGATTCTGCTAGGAACAAAACAGCCACCATTTGTCTAACAAAGACGAGAAAGTTCATTGCTGTTACAGGCAAAGTCATATTTCATATTTTTTTCAGCTCTTCCTTAATATGTTAAGAAGCAAAGAAAATCAAACGAAAATGAAGAGAAAGAAAGTTAATGGATGGAAAGTTTGTGTTTTTACCTGAAATACAGAAAGGAATCTGTGGGGAGATTATGTGTGTGTGAGGAAGATAAAGAGGAAAGCAAATTGATCATAAAATGACGCCGGCGAAAACTACAACCTTTGCTATGTAGGTGTTAGGGAGAGAGAGAAAGAAATGAAAGGAAAAAATTAAGAAAGAGTAAACGATTTTGAGAGAGAAAGAAAAGGGAATGAGAAAGGCTTTAATCTCTTTCCTCCCTCCTTCCCTCCTATTTTGCACTTGCAGAAGCAATAGTCATAAGATCGTTACTCTGCTTCCTCAGCTTCCTCAGCAGCCCAGCCCCTACAGCGCTGCAATTTGCAACGCCAACGGTCATCTAACAACCGTTGCTGCAATGCTGGTTGCTCTCTCTCTCCCTCCTGTATGATTGTTGGTCTCTCTCTCCTTCTCCCCAACCCCAGCAACGGTCATAAAAACGACTGTTGCTTCTCTCCCTCCCTCCCTCCCTCCCATGTTGCAGCAGCAGCAACGGTTATAAGACCGTTGCTCTGCCTCTGCTTCCCCTTAGGCCCCTACCCCAGCAGCGGTCATAAAGACGATTGTTGCCTCTCTCTCTCTCCACCTCTCTCCCCCTCTCTCCCCTGTTTTGCAGTAGCCAGACCGTTGCTCTGCTTCCCAGCCACAGCAACTTGCCCAATTGCCCTCTCCTCTTCTATAAATTCTCTTCGGACGTTCTTTTTTTTTTCACCAACTTTCTCTCAATTCATTCTTTAATTTGTTCTCAATTAATTTGGTATTATCAATCAATTTCTTTTATCTTACAATTCGCTATTTTTTTCGTTCAACAAGGTAAATTTTAGTTTTTTTTTTTTTTACATATATGATATATTTAGATAATTTTTAATTGTTAATATAATAATTAAATTTTTTTGCATTAATTTTTTTAGATTTCGTATATTTACACCTACTAACTTTTGTTAGACGTTGGTTTTGTGGTATCAATTTCTTATTAAAATTTAATTTTATATTCAGTTTTATTTATTATGGATCCTCACAATTATATTATTGATGATAATAATAACATAGAAGAAATTAGAGAATTAATTCCTACATTTTCTGTGGAACAATTATCTGCACAATCATCCACTTCACCTAGAAAAGGAAGACAAAAAACTTCGGGTGTATAGAAACATTTTGATTTAAAAGATGTTAAAATTGCGGGCAAAATAGAAAATAGAGCTCAATGTAAATATTGTGCTAAAAATTTTTCTTATACTTCTGATAGCTCTACTAGCACCATTGGTAAACATTTTCAAAAATATCACTTAAATGTTGAAACACGAGATTCAACACAATCTCAATTAAATGTTAGTGGTAGTAGCATTTTCACATATTCACAAAATAGAATGAGAGAAGGAATAACACAACTTGTAGCACAATCCGAGTTGTCTTTATCATTCTTCGATAGTAAAGTGTTTGAAAAATTTATAAAAGAATATGCTACTGCTAGTTTTAAACGTGTCCTTAGAAGTACTACGAGAAGTGATATCCTTAAAATGTTTATAGATATGAAAAATGAATTAATTACATTCAAATGCTCCTTCAATGTCTATTTGCATTACTTTTGATTTATGAAGTGTACGTAATGTTATTGGTTATATAGTGGTAACTCATTTTATTGATGAATCTTGGTAATTAAATAAAAGAATTTTAAGATTTCGTAATTATGAACATCCTTATTCTAGCACCACCATCTGTAGATTTATTATGATAATATTGTAAGAATATTCTATTAAAAATAAAATTTTTATCATAACTTTTGATAATGTAAGTGCTAACGATGTTGCTATTTTTCAATTTAAGAATTTTTTACAATTAAATGTTATTCGTGATTCTCTTTTCACATGAGATGTGTGTGTCATATTTTAAATTTAGTTGTTAAAAATGGTATGTTATATATTTTACCTCATATTGAATTAATTAAATCTACAATTTCTTATATTATTAGGTCTAATTCGAGACAACAATAATCTAAAAATTTTTGTAGCGCTGCTCAACTTAAACAAAGAAAATTAAAAACAGACGTAGATAATAGACGGAATTCAACTTATTTGATGTTGCAAAATGTTAGATCATATTGGCAAGTTATTTGTGCTTTTATTAATGATAAGACGCAAAGTATTAATCTTGACAAATTAACTTGTGATATTATTAATATATTTCTTGATTTTTTAAAACCTTTTTATAATACTACAAATCAATGTTCTGGAATTTATTATCTCACTTCTAATATTGTTCTTCCTAATTTTGTAGATTTAACATGTAATTAATATCGACTAGTAAATGAATTTAGTAATGTTGTTAATAAAATGGAAACAAAATTTTAAAAATATTGGCATAACATTCCTCTTATTTTTTGTTATGTATACATTATAGATCCTAAATTTAAATTAAAAGGAGTATGTTTTATGCTCAATAGAATTTTCGCAAATTTATGTACTCAACCTTTAATTACTAGTGATGACATACAAATGGAGTTTCAAATTTATATATTTTTTATGAAACAAAATATTTCAATATTAATCGTTATTATTCACAACCTCTACAGACCGAGAATTATCGTAGTAGTAGTAGTGGTAGTGGTAGTGGTAGAAGTAATTTTAGTCAAAATATAGTATTAATGATATATGAAGTGAATTATAAACTGAAAATTATTCTACTTCTACAAATAAACTCAATATTTATTTTGAAACTCGTTATCAATTTTCTCGAGATGAGAATTTTGATATCTTAGATTGGTAGAAAAGTATTCTATCACATATCTTATTCTTTCCATAATAACATGTGATTTACTAATACTTCATATTTCTACTGTAGCATCAGAATCTACTTTTAGTGCAAGTGGACGTGTTTATGATGAACGAAGAGGAAGACGTGCACCGAATCTTATGGAGGCGTTCATTTGTATCAAAGATTGGACTGACGAAAAATCAACAATGAGATGATGAAATTTAAACTGAATTTTGAAATTTAAACTGGGATTTTTGGATTTTGAAATTCGGATTTGTGAAGTTTTGGATGAAAATCGACTGAAACAATCAATAATATAACAATGAGCAAGGTGGGGTGTGAATCGATCGGATTTTGCAAAAAAAAATGCAAAGTGGCCAAGAGGATTTGTCGGTTTTTGGAAGGTTTCGCGATTTCTGGCTGTTGTTTGCTTGTATTGTGTCGAGTAACGGACAACCGTTGTCGAGGTAGTAACCCTCCGTTCTATCCCTAATTTAGACAATGGTCGTCCGTTGTAGAGGTTGTGACCCTCCGTTGTCAGCTCTAACTTTTAACAACAGACGGTCGTTATATTCAAAAGACCTTCTATTCTCGTACCTGATGATGAAATGAGCGGCTGTTCTCAGATCACGACCGTCCGTTCTCGTCCCAGATACTGAAATGAGCAGCCATTCTTAGAACACGACTGTTCGTTCTCGTATTGCTCCATGGAACGGACGACTTTTTGTCGAAGAACGGTCGTTCGTTGTCCCGCCCGTGCATTGCACGTGGAACAGACAGTCTCCACCCTCTAATTGTCTGTCCGATCCGACGTGTACAAAATAGACGACCATTGTTTCTAGATTGGGTGTCCGTTCCTTACAAACAAACAATGATCGAACGTCAGCTAAAGTTTAATTTGTTATATTTTTAATAGTTTAAAGTTAGATGGATGAAATTAATAGTTTAGGGTTTTTTAAAAAAAAACTTAATAGTTTAAATTTTTTCTTTTAACCCTAATTTAATTTATTATATTATATTATTTTAATTAATAAATAATATAATATAATAAACTTTTATATATATACATACTCACTAATTTTTCCCTGATGCTCCCATCTCATAGTCCCTACAAGTTACCAGCCAGAACGAGTCAAATGAGACGAAAAATAAAGACCCGATCATTGGAAGAACAATTTCTACTTAAGCACGAAATTACAGAAATTCGACCACGCAAACAAACCAAAGTCACCCATTGATAGAAGAAAAATACACGCGGCTACACGCCACCGTGTGGTAACAATTCAAGTCAAACCAAGTGCATTGATTTCGAAAAACATGAAAAATTTTAAAATGGACAGATTTCACAAGTGTCTTTGAAATTGATGATGGGGTAATTTTAAAACTTCACCCGTATAAACAACATTAGGTCCATCATTGCAACAATAATAAATTAGCTCCAAAGTACTTCGAACCCTTCAAGATCATCCAACAAATTGGTCAAGTAACCTATAAACTAGACTTGCCTTGTTCCTCCAAAATTCATGCGGTTTTTCACGCATCCTTGTTAAACAAGCACATTGGATAGCATGAAATGTCGCTGGTAGCAATCGACAGTTTCGTGTTGCTTTATTACAAACACATGCTGTGAAGAGAAACAATGTGGCAGCCACTCAATGGCTTATTCAATGCGAAGACTTTCCACTATCTGAAGCTTTGTGGGAGGAACCTTCTTCTATTCGCAATCGTCTTCCATCTTTTCAAACTTGGGGACAAGGTTGTGCAAAAGAGGAGAGATGTCATGCATGACCCAGCATGAAATGTAGAAACTGCTTGGGTTTTGCATGGACAAGTGCAGATGTCTCTTAAGTGCGAGGCAGAAAATCTTACAGAAGTTTGTTTTAATTTAAATTAAATAATCATTTGGAGATGGAATTAGACACGCCCGATGCTGAGGGGCAATTCAAATAATCTTCTCCAGTAGATTGAGTGGGGAAGCTGTTAAAAGGTGATAAGGAAGCCGTAGGAGAGGCAAGAAGGATTTTTGAAGCTAATGAACTTTCTCTTTCCTCCTTTTCTGAACTTCCCTTCACTGGTTTGTTTTATATTTTTCCTTTAGCAGCTTCCTATAATTTCATGTCCATGGTTCTCATGAACGTTTGATTTTGTAAACAAGAATAATTTGTGTCCATCTGCTCCTTCAGCAGTAAAAAGTTTCTTCACTTTCCTAAGATTGTGACACGGGTTTTGCATCATTCGTGTGCGCCGACCACAAGAATCCCTCAAGTCGAAGTGAAATGGAACGAATAACCAAAGGGAATGGTTGAACCAGGAAGAGAAAACACGAAAACAGAACGAGCGCAGGAGAAGACTTCGACTCGATTTTGAAAACTGTAGCCCGGTTCTGACCAGCCCAAATTGTTTGAAGCTGACTCGAGCCCACAAAGCCCAGCTTGAGCCAACCCGAACCGACTTAAGATTGGTCCAGTCAAGCCCAGATCGAATCTAACTAGCACTGATCTAGACCAGTTAAACTAAAATTGCTCCAGCTGAACCTGATCAATTTAATTGAATCTGATCCGATTCAAATAGGTGCAAATATTTTTGTTGGGTCGATCCGAACAGACTCGAGATCAATCAAGTCAACTCAAAGTTCACCAAATACGGATTTTATCTTAATTCCTAAGGATCTTAATGAATAAAAAGTAAGGTATTTAAAGAGAAACTTGTTACTTTCACTTAGACATTAAGAATAAATTAACATATCACTATCAGTGAGGAGGGATTTCCCAGTCGTTTTGTGAACATTAAGCTTTCATCCTACTTTGATTTAAGACATGGGTCCAAGTGTGTTTTCTAGGATTCAAATTAAACAAAAGGATTTGCAAATAATATTGCTAATGCTACATCATAAAATATAGTATAAAATCTATTTCTATGACATTAAAATTATCTTTAGTGAAACTGATTTCTTTATGTGGAAATTAATCTTAAATTGTCTGAATCAAAGTTGTTTGTTTTAATTTTGATGATTACTTGGGCATTAGACATAGCTGTGGTTAAATAATAAGCAACTTACCGGGAGAAGGAATGCAATGTGGTTAGATTGTTTTACTCGGGAAAGCTACTAGGAACGAGAAATGATAATAAGGTCAAGGACAGGTGGATTAATATAGTCGGGAATCGGACATGGATGTGGTAAAGTTAAAAAACCATAGTTAGGAAAGATGACGAGACCTAAAAACTGTAATGACATTGCCGATCGTCGTGTAGCCAATCGTTCAAAATTTTTCAACAATGTAACTGTAAATAATTAATAAAGCTTGAATAATAAATGTGTTAATTCTGTTTGTATTTGCTTATTGAGATTATTATATCCCTAATAGATTAACGATATATGTGATGCTGATCCACCATCTTCTAGATGCAAGCAAACATACAAACAAGAGTGTTGACGAGAATTTAAAAAACAAACAAGGAATAAGATGAATTTAATTGAGAGTGTTTACTATCAGCTTGTACTAGTTTATTCTGGTTTATTTAGTACTGAGAGAACAAAACTGGTTGAGATAACTACTTTAATGAGAGGTGAATTTGAGAGCATTCAACATTCGAGGATTGATGGAGATTATTATTGGCTTCAGTGCTAATTAATGGAGTTTAGTTACATGTAAATGCTTCCACGGTTTTTTTTTTTTAAAATTTAATCTTATTCTGAGTAGATTAAGGATTTAGAACTAGAAGTGAATTGGTAAAGTTGACTTGGGAATTAATTTGGGGAAGAAATTAGGTTTAAATTAGGAAAAATATTTAGGCAGTAAGTCACCTAAATTTTGAAAAGCGTACTTGGTCGACTACTCCAGACAAGAAATTCAAGGTCATAGAGAACGTCGTACGTAGATTAACTCTACAATAGTTAAGAACAAAAC